>JAKWIX010000324.1:21135950-21477626 GCA_027704785.1 Solanum chmielewskii
GCCCCGTGTTGATAATTTGATTCACACTATTCTTACAGAGGCTCATAGTTCAAGGTATTCTATACATCCTGGTGCAACCAAGTTGTATCGTGACCTAAAGCAACATTTTTGGTCCAGTAGAATGAAGCGTGACATTTTTTATTTTGTTGCCCAATGCCCGAATTGTCAGCACGTAAAGTACGAACACCAGAGACTCGGAGGAACACTTCAGAAAATGCCCATTCCTGAATAGAAATGGGAAAGAATTGCAATGGATTTGTGGTTGGTCTTCCAAAGACATTGGGTAATTTTGATTCTATTTGGGTAATTGTTGACAGATTAACTAAGTCTACTCACTTCATTCTGGTCAAGGTGACTTACAATGCAGAGAAGTTAGCCAAACTCAATATCTCACAAATTGTTCGATTGCATGGAGTTCCACTTTCCATCATATCAGATAGAGGTACGCAATTTACTTCTATGTTTTGGAGAACATTGCATGCTGAATTAGGTATTAGGTTGGATCTTAGTACTGCATTTCACCCTCAGACCGATGGTCTGTCTGAGCGAACGATCCAGGTGTTGGAGGATATGCTTCGTGCATGTGTGATAGAATTTGGTGGTCATTGGGATAACTTCTTACCCTTAGCAGAGTTTTCATACAATAATAGCCATCACTCAAGTATTGATATGGCCCCATTTGAGGCACTGTATGGGAGGAGATGTAGGTCTCTCATTGGTTGGTTTGATGCATTTGAGGTGAGACCATGGGGTACCGATCTTTTGAGGGAATCGTTAGATAAAGTAAAATTCATTCAGGAGAAGCTTCTAGCAGCTCAGAACAGGCAGAAAGAATATGCAGATCGGAAGGTTAGGGACTTGGATTTTATGTGTAATGACCCAAAAGGTCATTTTTGGAAATTTTGAATATTTATTTAATTAAAAATAAATTAATTGATAATTAATTATTAAATAACTAATTGTAATTAATAATTATGGTTAATTTTATAAAAAAAAAATTTACCATATACCAATTACCCTTATAGGAAATAAATTATTAGAGTTAGAGAGTTAATAGTTTATAACTTTAAGAAAAGAAAAGAAAAGAAAAGAACGGAGAGTATGCATAAACCTAAACTCATATGTGCGGGCATGGAGCCGCCGAGGGAAATAATTTTCCAGGTTATAGTTTAACTTTCTTTTTCGCTGCAATTGAGTCTTTCTTTCTAATTAATAAAGTTAAACTATTACTATTGTTAATGTTGGCTGAAAGAGAAATAAAGACAGAGATTTGAAAAAAAAATGAGTTAAATGAGAATTAGAGGTAAGGTACTGGTTCCTCTTGTTCTTTCAAATATATCCTACAACCATCATATTATTTAATATCCTAGTTGATACATTATTATACGAAATTTTGCATATGGAGTGAAAGTCGTGTTATTGTTGTAATTATAAAATTATAATGGCATTGAAAATTGTAAAAAGAAGTTGATTCCGTGTAATATTCTTAAGAGATTTATAACCATAATCTTGATAGATCAATTTTTAGTTAAATTATTAATAACTACTGATATATATACACATGATAATGGGTTTATAGTGACGTAATAATTATAAGAGGTAAGAATTTTGTTGGGTAAGTTATCAATTAGTAGTTATTATTCGTATAAGAAGATTTTTGGGTAATTATTTATTCTCGATGGTTTAGGCAGTATAACCTAATTTGACTTTGCTTTTGAATTTTCTTAAGGTTATCATATTATATTCAAGTATTGATATATTTGTGATGTATGATTAAACATTAAATGTATTACACTATATACAATTATTAGGATTAATATTATTTGAATAAATTATGACTTAACCCTAAACTTGAAATTTAGAAAATATGATAATTGAAATGTTTGTTGGAATCAAGATTTTCAAACTCGATTATAAATGTTAGTGAATTGTTGAGTGAAATTTAAATACATAGTAATGTGGGTTATGTTAGTTTGGAAAATCTTATTGTGAATTTGTATTGGAAATAGATTACATTGAGTTGGAAGCTTTACGAAAGGAAAAGGCTCAAGTTCAGAGTGATTGTTCGACTATTTGAGGCAAGTGGATTTCTAAACTCTTGTTAAGTGTATGAAATGCGTGTATGTCCTTGTGGTATATTTTTGGAAGTAACGGGATTGGTGATGGCTTGACTTGCCCACATTGATTAATTCTAATGATGAAAAGAAGGGGGATAACAAAAGGCAATATGATTAATTGTTTATGTGTGTTGTGTTGAGAAAGGGTTGAAGTGTTGTTGAATCATTGTTGATGTAACTTCATGTTTGTCTGGTTGTGAACTGTGCGATGTTATGAAAATGGTCATCTCCTCATTATTTGTGTGAACTTGTCATCAGCATTATTCTGAGGCATTGGTTGTGACAATTGTTATGTGCATTGAGAAAGAATGGGTACTAAAGAGGATGTACCATTTCGAGGGACGTATCGCGCGCCGCGATGGATACTATATTTCGAGTGACGTATCGCGCACCGCGATGGTTACTATTATCGAAGGTCGTGTCACGCGCCACGACAGATGCATGGATAGATATGTCCCCCATGGGTCCCAGAGTGAGAGACAGTGGGTGTGTATCACTAGGTCAGACATGCATCATTATACTTGACATTGCATTAAACATACTTATTATTGGTGAACTTGATATTGTGTGTTGCTGATCTTGTGATTGACTTTCTGCAAAATTTGTGATTGATGAATACTGAGCTCGTTATTAAGGATAAGTAATTTGTTGAATTGTTGTTGTTGAGGGTATGTAATTTGTTGAAGTGTTTTTATCGAGGATATGTAATTTGTTGAAGTGTTGTTATTGAGGATATGTAAGTTGGTAAAGTGTTGTTGTGGAGGATGTATATGTAATTTGTCTAAGTGTTGTTGTAGAGTTACGTGCTATGTAAATATGAACTGTTAGGTTAGACTGAATTTTATGCAGTTTGTAATTGTGGAGGTTCGGTTGGGGTGGTACGAGTACCTGTATTTCATCCCCTTAGCTTGTGTTTAGACGTTTACTTGCTGAGTACCGTGTGGTTCGGTACTCACCCCTTGCTTCTACAAATTTTTGTAGGTTATGAGCCTGGATTTTTGTTGACTTGTCATTCTCTTCTTTTTCGAGGCTTCTTGGAGATTTGTCAGTAGCTGTTTCCATCGCAGCAGACTTTCTTCTCCTTAATTATGTTCTTTTGTTCTATTCTAGAAAAAGTTCATTTGAGACCTGAGTTTTCTTTTGAATCAATTGTAATACTTTAGAGGCTTGTACGCGTGACAACCAGGTTTTGGGGTATAATATAAGTCGATAGTAAATTTTCCGCATTTTATTATAATAAGTTGATTTTTAGGCTGACTTGTCTTGGTGGGATAAGACAAGTGCCATCACGTTCATTTTTGAGTCGTGACATTATGGAGGGTGAACAAGTCTTGCTGAAGGTTTCACCCATAAAAGTGGTGATGCGGTTTGGGAAGCGTGGTAAGCTTAGTCCGAGGTATATTGGTCCATTTGAAGTTCTGAAGCGCGTGGGGTAGGTGGCTTATGAGTTGGCATTGCCTCCAGGACTCTCAGGAGTGCACACGGTATTTCATGTGTCTATGTGAAAAAATACCATTTGGATGGAAACTACAATATTCGTTGCGATTCAGTTCTTCTTGATGAGAATTTGTCTTATGAGGAGGAGCCTGTTGATATTTTAGATAGAGAGGTCCGAAAGTTTAGATCAAAGGAGATTGCATCTATCAAGGTTCACTGGAAGAATCGGCCAGTTGAAGAGTCCACGTGGGAGAATGAGGCTGATATGCAAGAAAGATATCCACATCTCTTTACAGATTCATAAACTCTTTCTCGCCCTTGTTTTTCTTCATGTGATCATTCGAGGACGAACGATGGGTAAATTTGTATCTATTTTAACAACCTATTTAGTCGGTTTGAGCAGTAGAACTATTTTTGATAAAAACTGACTGGGTCGACGGATCACGCGACGGACCGTCATGGTCACGACGGACCGTGATGGACTCTGTCGTCCCATACTTGTGTAATTTATTCTGCTGGTCTCCTCATTCCCCTCGACGACAGGTAGGATGAATCGTCATAGGCACAATGGTCCGTCGAGGGTCTTCGTTCCAAAATGCTTCAACTCTGAAATCTAGGTACTGGGATCGACTCTCTGAACTTGGCGACGGATACGACGGACCGTCACAAGTTGTGTAACCTCACTATCAAAATTAACTCTCTGAACGTTGTGATGGACCTGCAGGACGGACCGTCGTAGATACGACGGACTGTCACAAGCTGCGTAACCCCGACTTGGTCAGACTTCCGCTAAAAGTTTAAATAGGTATTTTGGACTATTCATGATTATAATTATGAAATTAGTGAGGTAAGTTTAATAATTTATTTACTTGGGGGTTAAAGAAGATAATAAGGAAATAAATAGTGGGTTACTTTTATCAAAAGGGATTATATGATAATTAGGGTAAAAGAAAATGAATCTGGAGAAGAAAAATAAAAAGAATAGAGCGGGAGAACGAGCGAGAAAGAGAGAACGAAGAGGACAGCAAAGGCATTGGGGAAGTAGCCTGCTTGATCACGATTCTTCGGTGGAGGTAGGTTATGGTTTATGCTATTTTATAGTAAACTCTTAATAGTGATTGATATGCCTTGAATGATATTGTGAAGTTCTCTATGTACTTGACTGTGTGATTGTGTGATTTGGTTGTGTGGTTTGTGATTGGTCTGAAATCCTGAGATCGTAGAATTTATATTCTCTAATCCTATCTATCGAAGTGATGCTTTGAATAAAGAAGGCTTGATGAAAATAATATAACAACGAATTGAAAGCGGTGATAATAAAGGATAAATTAATTGTATAATTTGATCAGAGTGTCACGTTTCGACACAGAATTTTTGGATCGAAGTGTCACGTTCCGACACGGTAGTATATGGGATCGGAGTGTCACATTCCGACATGATAATAATAAAGAGAATGAATCTTCAATTATGTTAATATACTCAAATTCGAAGAATCTATTTCCCAAATGAGTATGGTGTGGAGGCTTGAGTCCTAATAGGTGTGCTTGGTGTTGTTGCCAATGGTTCTTGTACTTGTTGATTTCCACCTGTTAAGTATTATGGTTGATTTTATATAATTATTCAGTATATATTGCTTTCTATTTTGAGTTGGCCGATGATACCTACTCAGTACATGTTCCTTGTACTGACCCCTACTTGTAATTTTCTTTATTGTTATTTGTGGAGTGCAGCAAGCATGCCACCGACTTCGACTCGTCCTCAGATCTAGCCAATCTTCAGCACATCAGAATTCAAGGTGAGCTATTATTCCTAGCTCGTGCTGGATTCTCTCCTTCATGTCTTGATGTCTTGAAGTTCGGACATGGACCATCTTTTAACTAGTTTTTGCTTCTTAAATACTCTTAGATTTAGAAATTCGAGGATAGATGTTCTTGTTGTGATGACTTCCAGATTTTGGGAATAATAAGTATTAAATTTAGAAGTTTATTTAATTGATTTCGTTAATGAGTTTTGGATCTTCCGCATTATTTTTACTATTTATAAATGTTTTACTGGTAAATGTTTGGGTTTAGATTTGTTGGTTCGCTCACCTAGGAGAGTAAGTGTGGGTGCCACTCGCGGCTCGTTTTGGGTCGTGACAATAACAGAAAAATAAATAATTATAGGAGGAATACCATTAATAATACCATTTAAAATTTATCAAGGAAATCAGAATGTTACATTAGGAATAAAATGGTTAGAAAAAGTTAAACCATACTATATAGAAAATGAACAATTAACAATAACTTGCCAAAATAAGAAAATAATTATCTAAAGAAAAAAATGAATAATGAAAATATATATACTTGCAAAAATTATTGTAGAAGGATATCACAACAGATACTATACTCCTATGATAGATACAGGAGCAGAAGTGAATATATGTAAATGTAATTGTTTACCAGAAGATAAATAGGAAAAATTAAAAACACCTATGGTGGTAACAAGATTTAATAATGAAGGAAGTATGATTACATATAAAGCAAAAAATATAAAAATACAAATATGGGATAAAATACTAACAATAGAAGAAATGTATAATTTTGAACTTACAACAAAAGATATGTTATTAGGAATGCCATTTCTAGAAAGATTTTAACCATATATTATAATGAAAAAACATTGGTGGTTTACTACACCATGCGGAAATAAGATAAGAGCAAAAAGAGTAAATACTAAACAACGTAAACCTATAGAGTGGATAAAAGGAAGTGAAAAGATAAACCAAGAAATGGAAAATATAAATAAAAATCAAATAACACAATTAGAAATTATCATATTTACAATAGATAAAGTTAAAATAATTAATAAACAATTAGAATTATAATATAGTGAAAATCCATTACAAGGATGAGAAAAGCATAGGATGAAAGTAAAAATTGAATCAATAGATGAAAATAGTATAATAACACGAAAACCATTAAAATATAATTTTGGTGATTTAGAAGAATTAAAAATTCAAATAGATGAACTATTGAAGAGTAATTATATACAAGAAAGCAATAGTAAACATACATGTTCAGCATTTATAATTAATAAACATAGTGAACAAAAACGAGGGAAAAGTAGAATGGTTATAGATTATCGCTACCTATATGCTAAAACTAAAACATATAATTACCCAATACCAAATAAGATACTAAAAATAAGACAGATGCAAGGATATAATTATTTCAGTAAATTTGTTTGTAAATCAGGATTTTATCACTTAAAACTAGAAGAAGAATCTAAACAGCTAACATCATTTACCGTACCACAAGGATTTTATGAATGGAATGTTCTACCATTTAGATATAAAAATGCATGAGGTAGATACCAACATTTTATGGACAACTATTTAAATCAATTAGAAAATTGCATTGTTTATATAGATGATATAATATTATACTGAAAAACACAAGAAGAAAATATTAGATTATTAGAAAAATTTATACATATAATTAAACATTCTTGTATAAGCTTAAGTAAAAAAAAAGCACAAATTATAAAACCAAAGATAGAATTTCTAGGAATACAAATAGATAAAAATGGAATAAAAATGTCAAACACATATAGTACAAAAAATTGTTAATAGTTATGAAAATATAGATAAAAAAAAGAAATTACAATCATTTTTAGGAATAGTAAATCAGGTAAGAGAATATATACCAAAATTAGCAGAATATCTAAAACCATTACATAAAAAACTTAAGAAAGATGTTGAATATTATTTTGATAATAAAGATAAAGAACATACAAGACGTATAAAGAATTTATGCAAAAAATTACCAAAACTATATTTTCAGATGAAGAAAAACGATTTATATATATATTAGAAACAGACTCAATTAATAATAGTTCTGTAGGAGTTTTAAAGTATAGATATGATAATAAACAAACTTAACATCATTGTAGATATTACTCAGGGTCATATACAGAAGCACAACTAAAATGGGAAACAAATAGGAAAGAGTTATTTGCATTATATAAATGTTTATTAGCGTTTGAACCATATATAGTTTATGATGAATTTATTGTGAGAACAGATAATACACAAGTTAAATGGTGGATTACATGAAAATTACAAGTTTCAGTTACAACTAAAGAAATAAGAAGATTGATATTAAATATATTAAACTTAACATTTACAATTGAAGTAATAAAGTATAATAAGAATGGTGTTGCAGACTACTTATCAAGACAAAGCTACTCAGACTGAGAACACAAGCGAAGATACAATTGAAGAACTACTCAAAGTCATTACTACACTTTGTACTAAAGTTGACATAATGGACAATGAGATACAAAAGCTAAAGACTAATGAAGATAACCTGAGGTCTAAAGCTAAAATAAGTCAGCAGCATGACTATAAAAATGCGGAGCTACGTCGATCGGAAGACAGTAAAATTCCAGAGATAAAAGGAGACGATGAGAAACTCCCTAAAACCCATAATGTTTGTTTAAATACAGCTGCAGGTACAAGCTGAAGAGTTAGTGAGAAATCACGAAATACAAACTTAAACCAGTTATTTATAAAACCATTTACCTAAAATACACAAAAACAAATACCCACAAAACCACATACCTCTACATACACAGTTAGCATACAAAGTGATAAAAAGAGATACAATTACATTACACAATCATATGTTGAAAACATATATATCCAAACATATTTATATTTAAACCCCAGATCCACACAAACCAAAAACCCAAATGAAGATTATATAACCCAAAAAATAAAAGGATATAATAGATTGATTGCACAACCCAAAACTAGTTCAAACATTGTTAAAACATGTTACAGTTTGGATTACTAAGTATCGTATACACATATGATGGAGAAGAAATAAGTGGAATAACAGAATTATACAAAGCGTTCGTCATATACAAAAGAGTTACCAAAGGAAATTTATTTTATATTAAGTTTTATGCAGCACCAACTGAGATATTGTCACGACCTAAAACGAGCCGCGAGTGGCACCCATACTTATCCTACTATGTGAGCGAACCAACCAATCCAAACCCCAACATTTCAAACATAATAAATAGAAAATAATGCGGAAGACTTAAAACACATTAACGAAATCAATAATTACTTTCTAAAACTCAAACTTATCATTATCCCCAAAATCTGGAAGTCATCATTACAAGGACATCTATCCTCAAGTTACTAAGGCTAAGAGTATCTAAGAAGCTAAAATAACTAAACAGATAGTCCATGCCAGAACTTCAAGGCATCAAGACGTGAAGAAGAAGATCCAGTCCAAGCTAGAAACAATAGCTCACCCTGAAATCTGACGTAATGAGGACTGGCTAGAGTTGCGGTTGAGTTGAAGACGGCGGTACGTTTGCTGCACTCCACTATTAACAAAAAGAAAACATACAAGTAGGGGTCAGTACAAAACACAGGTACTGAGTAGATATCATCGGCCAACTCAAAATAGAAAGCAATATATATCAGATAATATCATAAATCAACTACAATACTCAACAGGTAGCAACAACAAGTACAAGGATCATTGATAATAACGCCAAGTACACCCATGAGGACTCAAGCCTCCATACCATAATCATTTAGGAAATAGGTTCATTAAATTTTGAGTATATTAAGATAGTTCAAGTTTCATTCTCTTAATTACTCTTGTGTCGGAACGTGACACTCTGATCCCCTAATACTACGTGTCAGTTCGTCACACCCGATCCCCTAATACTACGTGTCTGTTCGTGACACCTGATCTTCTTATACTACGTGTCAGTTCGTGACACCTGATCCCCTAAAACTATGTGTCGGTTCGTGACACCCGATCCACTTATACTATGTGTCGGTTCGTGACACCCGATCCCCTAATACTACGTGGCGGTTCGTGACACCCGATCCATTAATACTACATGTCGGTTCATGACACCCGATCCCCTAACCTCATTCCTTTAGATCATCAAGCCTTCTTTTATACCAAGGCATCATCATTAACAGAGAGGTTTTAAGGTTTAAGATTCAACAGCCTCATCATGGTTAATTTATCACAATTATGAAAACACATCATGCAAGCACACAATTAAGCATATAGAAGACTTTACAATACTACCCAACACATATCATTCGCTATTAAGAGTTTACTATGGAATAGCATAAACCATTACCTACCTCCACCGAAGAATTCGCAATAAAGCAATCTACTTCTCCAAAGCTTTGCTTTCCTCTTCGTTCCTCTCTCTCTCTCACTCATTCGTCTCTCTTTTTCTCTTTTTCTGATTTTTCCTAATTCAAACTCTTTTTCTTTTACCCTAATTACCATATAATTAAGTATAAAAGAAGCTAAAAGTAACCCACTAATTAATTCAAGGTTATCTCTTTTAACCCCCAAGTAATTGAATTATTAACATTCAACCACTAACTTTATAATTATAAGCAGGAATAATCCAAAACGCCCCTTAAAATATTTAACAGAAATCCGACCCCGTCAGGGTTACGCAGCCTGTGACGGCCCGTCGTGCCTGTCCGGCCTGCTGCTTCCGTCACAAAGTTCATAGACTCAATTCATAAAAGAGTCTGTGACGGTCCGTCATTCCCACGACGGTCTGTCCTAACATGTCGTCGCGAAGTTCAGAGAGTTTTTCTCAGTACCCAAATTTCCAGAATCTAAGTGTTTTGGAACGAGACGCCCTCAACGGTCCGTCGTGCCCATGACGGTCCGTCATGGGATCCGTCGACCCAGACAGTTATTACTAGAATAAACTCTACTGCTCAAAACGACCAATCGGGTCGTTATAATAGATACCAATTTTCCCATCATTCGTCCCCGAACGATCCCAAGAAGAAAAACAAGTGCGAAAAGGAGTACCTGGATCTGAAAATAAGTGTGGGTATTTTTCTTGCATATCAGCCTCCTTCTCCCAAGTGGACTCTTCGACTGGCCGATTCTTCTACTGAACCTTGATAGATGCAATCTCCCTTGACCTCAACTTGCGGACTTCTCAACCTAAAAGAACTGAATCCCAACGAATGATGTAGTTTCCATCCCCATGGTATCTTTTCAACATAGACACATGAAATACCGGGTGTACTCCTGACAGCCCTGGGGGCAAGGCTAATTCATAAGCTACCTCCCCCACGCGCTTCAGAACTTCAAATGGACCAATATACCTCAGACTAAGCTTACCTCGCTTACCAAACCGCATCACCCCTTTCATGGGCGAAACCTTCAGCAAAACTTGCTCACCCTCCATGAACTCTAAGTCCCTAACCTTTAGGTCTGCATATTTCTTCTGTCTACTTTGAGCCGCTAAAAGCTTTTCTTGAATGCATTTCACTTTATCTAACGATTCCCTCAGAAGGTCAATACCCGAAGGTCTAACCTCAAATGCATCAAACCACCCAATGGGAGACCTACATCTTCTCCCATACAGTGCCTCAAATGGGGCCATATCAATACTTGAGTGATAGCTATTGTTGTATGAGAACTCTGCTAAGGGTAAGAAGTTATCCCAATGACCACCAAAATCTATCACACATGCACGAAGCATATCCTCCAAAACCTGAATCGTTCGCTCACACTGACCATCGGTCTGAGGGTGAAATGCAGTACTAAGGTCCAATCTAGTACCTAATTCAGCATGCAATGTTTTCCAAAACTTAGAAGTAAACTGCGTACCTCTATCTGATATGATGGAAAGAGGAACTCCATGCAATCGAAAAATTTCTGAGATGTAAATTTTGGCTAACTTCTCTGCATTATAAGTCACCTTGACCGGAATTTAATGAGCAGACTTAGTTAATCTGTCAACAATTACCCAAATAGAGTCATACTTACCCATTGTCTTTGGAAGACCAACCACGAAGTCCATTGCAATTCTCTCCCACTGCCATTCAGGACTGGGCATTCTCTGAAGTGTCCCTCCAGGCCACTGGTGTTCATACTTTACCTGTTGACAATTCGGGCATTGAGCAACAAAATCAACAATGTCACGCTTCATCCTACTCCACCAAAAATGTTGCTTTAGGTCACGATACATCTTGGTTGCACCAGGATGTATAGAATACCTTGAACTATGGGCCTCCGTAAGAATAGTATGAATCAATTCATCGACGCGGGGTACACAAACCCTTCCCTTAATCCTCAAAAGACCTTCCTCATCGATTTTTGCTTCTTTAGCCTCTCCTTGCAATACCTTATCTCGAATCCGGATCAGTTTCTCATCAGTAAACTTTTTTCCCTTAATCTTGTCAAGAAAGGAAGGTCTTGTCTCCACACAGGACAAAAATCCTCCCTTCTCATTTACTTATAGCCTCATAAAGTCATTAGTCAGAGTCTGAACCTCTCTTGCCAATGGGCGTCTAGAAACCTGCAAGTGAGCTAGACTTCCCATGCTCCCTGCTTTTCTACTTAACACATCTGCCACAACGTTAGCTTTTCCCGGATGATACAAGATAGTGATATCATAGTCCTTCAGTAGTTCCATTCACCTCCTCTGTCTCAAATTCAAGTCTTTCTGAGTAAAGACATACTGTAAACTGCGATGATCTGTATAGACTTCACAATTATGAAATCACATCATGCAAGCACACAATTAAGCATATAGAAGACTTTACAATACTACCCAACACATATCATTCGCTATTAAGAGTTTACTATGGAATAGCATAAACCATAACCTACCTCCATCGAAGAATTCGCAATCAAGCAATCTACTTCTCCAAAGCTTTGCTTCCCTCTTCGTTCCTCTCTCGCTCGCTCGCTCGTTCGTCCCTCTCTTTCTCTTTTTCTAATTTATCTTTATTCAAACTCTTTTTATTTTACCCTAATTGCCATATAATTAAGTATAAAAGATGCAAAAAGTAACCCTCTAATTAATTCAAGGTTATCTCTTTTAACCCCCAAGTAATTGAATTATTAACATTCAACTACGAACTTTATAATTATAAGAAGGAATAGTCAAAAACGCCCCTTAAAATATTTAACAGAAATCCGACCCCGTCAGGGTTACGCAGCCTGTGATGGCCCATCCTGCCTGCGACAGTCCGGCCTGCTGCTTCCGTCACAAAGTTCAGTGACTCAATTCATTAAAGAGTCTGTGACGGTCCGTCCTGACATGTCGTCGCGAAGTTCAGAGAGTTGTTCTCAGTACCCAAATTTCCAGAATCTAAGTGTTTTGGAACGAGACCCCCTCGACGGTCCGTCGTGCCCATGAAGGTCCGTCGTGGGATCCGTCGACCTAGACAGTTATTACCAGAATAAACTCTACTGCTCAAAACGACCAAACGGGTCGTTACAGATATTATATGAAGAAATCAAGTCACCAATTGAAGTTATAAAGATAGGTTTGACCAATGATATGATAATACCAGAAGATATAGAAAAACAAGCTGAAATACCAAAGATAGAAATACCAAACATTTATGCAAATAAAAGGATAATTGCTATATAAACAATTATACAAGAACTAGCTAAAAATTATTTAAACGGCAATGCTATTTGGAGTTACTATGCAAGAGACCAAGTTATGATATATTCAAACTCCAACGAATTAAGAATAGAAGATATTGATGAAGTCCAGCGATGGATTTTATCATTATTTAAACCAGAGGAACAACCTACAACAAGATCATTAAAAAAGGAATTTATTTCAGAAGGGTTATTAATAAAATATTGTAAACTTATTGGACAAAAATACCCAGATCATAGATGTTCCAAATGCAACGGAGAAGATAATGTTATACCAGACGTTGATTTCGAGTAAAAAGCGAAAGAGATAAGCAAGCTATGATGACAAAATAAAAGAAGAAAAAGACATAAAGAAGATGGCCAACAAAGAGGTCAGAATTGTTGAAATGTAAAAGCAAAAGATAGGATGTTTCAAAGATAAGATTCCTTCGAAGAAAAGATTTACTTTTTGTTAGCCAATGTATAGCGACTATTTGTAATATTTTTATTTTAAAGTCGTAAAGTATATAGTAGTGAATAGTATGTTGGCTATATAAAAAATAAAGGCCAATTATGTGTTTTGTTTTCTTAAGTCGGCCGAATATAAATAGATCAGTTGTAAAGTTGTATGAAAAGGAGTGTCGGCCATTTGGCCAAAGAGTTGAGTTTTCTTTTATAAATAGAGGGTTTTCCCTCATAATAAAATCATCCCTTTCCTCTACATCTCTCTCACTCTTAATTCCACTTCCAAATTAAATTGGTATCAGAGCTAACAAAAAAGAAAGGCTATGGAAAAAAATTTCGATATGCCAAATCTACAAAAACAGGTATACTCATTTATATTCATGAGTAGCTATACTGCTTTATTCCTAATAATCTCCCATTTTCTCCGTTAAATAGCCCCCTGTCTTCGGTGATTGAGGAGGATAAAAAAAAGATTGAATTTCGAGCTATGTGAAACAATTGTTCACAAGATTTTTTTGGGGGATCAAAATCTTATAGTATATTAGTAATCTGTAACTAGTGTTTTTGGGTTTGTTGTTTTGGTACTAGGATTTCCTCGTGCGGTGGTCGAATAACTCATTTAAGATCGTTATCTTAGTCATTGCTCCACGTACGGTAAATCACTTTATTCTCTTAGTTGAATTTGTTGTTTGCTTTACTCATAGATATGCTACTTGCTTCCTTTGTAGATTGACTTTAGTTTTATTTGTCATTTTAATATTGTCCTTTCCGATGATTTAGTTCTTCCAATATACTGCATTATATACAATATTCACTAATCTACTATGAGTTGTACTAGGCTGTTCTTGTTTACACTGGGTTGTTCGAAGCATGTTCGCCTATATCTTTGTTTGAATAACTTTTATATATGCTTTATTTCTAAGTCCTAGACTGAGAATGATGTTCCTTTCTTTGATATTTCATTTTTTGTGGCATCTTGAATTTTTTTTATAATCTTATTTTTTGGATTTCTTTTGATGTACAACAACTTTAACCCTCTGTTTCCCATTGTAATGTATCTTATATAGTCGTAACTAGACTGTTAGTTATTTACAACTATTTTATTTTTTGGATTCGATCTTCGATGCTTATTTTTGGTGTAATTTTTTAATTATTTTAAGTTATACAATCTGACTTGGTGGAATGATTAGCTTGACTTGTTTCTCTTTAATAGTACAATTTCGTTCATGTCCTTTTTAATACGGTGCATTTGAGAAAGCTCATATCTTGCCTTATTGCTTGGAGGTGAATAAGCTTTTGTTTACTTTTTAGTTTCTTTAATTTAAGCTTCTGTCTCTATTTCGGTTTAGTTAAAAGTCTCGTTTTATTTAGATTAAATATGAATGTTAGGTTGTAGTTCATCTTTGATTTTGTGGCTAATTTTAGTTATATAGCCCTCTAAAACTTATCTTGACATTTTAAGTAAGATATTTTCCAACTCTTGGTCACTTGTTCTTGCCGTTGAGACTTGAAGTTAGTTAAGCACACATAAAAATTTCAAAACTAGAATGTCCTTTCTTGCTTGTAATTTTTTTTTCATTTCTAACCAAATATATGTTTTTATTCTCCGAGTTATAATACAAAGAATATGATTTACATCAAGTTTAGCATAATTTAATTTTCAGTTTTTATTGATCATTTGCCTACTGTATTCATTCATCTGTTTGGTTTGTTAGCAGATTATTATATATGTGATTTGAGTCAGTAGCTTCAACACATCTTTAACTTATCCTCTTCTTTGATTCCTTCCTAATTGTATGCCATGGTTGCTATATACATATGTAGGTTTTCAGAAACTATTTGTTTTTGAATTAATAAATGATTGGCTTTGGTACTGATGGATTCTTAGCTTAATCTATTAATTCATTTTGTTATGGCTTATCATTAGATGTAAACGATTCTGAGTTGTTTAAATTATTTCGTTCTTATTTTCCTTCCAAGAAACTCTTGTTTGGAATCTAATTTGGGACTCTCTCCTTCGCTCCCGTGCATTTCTCCTATGTTGGGACAACCCTAACATCCTCTTGAGTCTGCCTTGTTAGGTAAGCATAAATACATGGGCTGGAAATTTAAAAGGATTTTTTATAATGCTATACACAATTCGTATGCATTTTGTATACACTAGTATTCAATAACCGTATGCATGATATAGAAATCCAGGTACTAATATATGGGCCAACAATGCGAAAATAAATTGGTGATACAAAATAGAGGTGTTAGAGGGCAGAAGATACATGGAAAAAGCTAGTATACACGCCAATATACAGTTAACTTATACAAAAAGGTGATTGGGTTAAATACAATAAACATGTGGCGAAATTGGCCCAAGAAGTGGCCCAATTTCAGCATCTGTTTTACTCTTCAAATCGTTTGTTTATCATACTTAACTAATTTTTAAGTCTAACCATAGAATATTTTGTTTACCTTAATTATATTCCCCAAAAGACTAGTTGTTTTGTTTTGTTGCTTACTTCTAATATTTTTTGTCCATTTATTTTACTAATAAGATTTAACATAATTAATTTAGTTAAATCTTTTAGTCCTTCAAAAAGACGTGTTATTTGATGCTCTTCACTTAACATACTTTTAGTTAGTTTAAAATTATTTCAAGTTAAGATTTCTCCAGAAATCATTAAGAGACGATTTTTTCCTTGTTCATTTTTTTTAAAAAAATAGAATAAATAGAAGTGTTAGTCAAAGCTTTTTATTTATATTTAGATAAAAATAATAGTTAATTAGTATTATTAAAATAATGTAAGGAAACAAAATTTAAATATTTCAATTCAGGTCCCAATTTTTTATGTTTTTTTTAAAATTCAAAAATTTCTAGTTAAGATCTCAAATCCTTATAAATTAAAAATTGTTCTTTGTATAACTACTGTTTCAATTTAGTATTATAAATTTAATAGTTTTCTTTAAAAAATAGACAAAAATAATTAACTTAAGTCATATGATAATTGTGAGTTAGCGGGTGCTTCAAATGACTTTAAAACATTCTTGAAAGTTAAATAAGAATTTGTTACCCATTTTCTCTAAATTTATTAAAGACTAAGTCTTTTAGAGTCTTTACAAATAAGTTTTTTTGATTTCTTTAAAAATTAAGTGACGACTATATTCTGAGTATTTTTCTCAAATGTTTATAATTGAAAACATTTTTTAAAAAAGTGATTTTTTTAGATGATGGTAAAATTACGGCATAACAAAGGCGACTTAATTGCAAATATCTATCAACACAATTTTCCCACCGACTTGAACATTGAATAGGTAAGTGTTAAAATTCGAAAAGTCAAGGCCTAATCTAGAGCCTAACATTACTATCTAAAGGTTTTGATACTGTTGTATTACCTAAAATAATTCTTAGAAGTCATTCAAGCTATTTTTGAGCCAAGACATTAAAGGACGTCCGAAAAATAGCCTAATTGAACTAGTTGACGATGCTATGTTTGGGGATGGTTTTGGATGTTCAAATGAAGTATAAAACTTGTAAAAAGACATTTTGTAGGTAGATTGTAATATATATGGTCTAAACTTCCAATAAAGATGCCCCAAGGACAACCCGAAGGGTCATGGAGGTTGACCCCAACATGGGTGGGCAGGTTGTCGAAGCATTCTGCGAAAGTCAAGAATCAGTGGGCTGCTGCGCGACGTGGATCCCACACGATCCTCACCGTCGCAAAATTTATTTTTGGAAATAAAACGTGTGTTGGTTCCGCGACGCGAGCCAATTTCCAGATTTGATTAAATTGTATTTTTGATATTTAGACATCACAAAAAAAAACAATTTCTGCGAGGGTTGTTTTGGGTAATTTAAGGGTTGATTATGAATAACTTAAGGGTAATTTAAAGCATTTATCACTAACCCAAATCAAAATTCCAAAAACAATCCCAAAAGCTCTCACCTCTCTCAATTTTCTCCCTCCCTAATTCCTCAATTGAAGAAGGAACAAAGTTTGAAGAAGAAGGTCAATTTCTCTAGGATTTCACTTAATTTTCATGGGTTAATCATCATTATGGTATGTGTTCTTCACTCTCAGTATTCCTTTCCCAAGAGGTCCTCTCAAAGTTTATTTCAAAATACCCAATTCCATGGGATTTTCCAATTCTAATGATTTTTTTTCTAAATATTAAACTAATGATAAATTGTGATTTTCTATGAGTAATTGAGTATAGATTGTTGACTAATTGATGTTAATTGATACTATTGCATGTTGATTATGTATACATCCCATAATTCCCCAAATCATGGGTCTTGGTCATGAATTGAAGGGAATTGAAGAATTATTTTATTATTAGACTAATATTATCTATTCTAATTCATGTTATGAATTAACTAGGCAAATGTATTGTTGGGATTAGATCTAATTCTTGATGAATTCAAGATGAGCACTAATGAATTGTCTTTATTGGGATGGTTATGATGCAATGGACCTAGCTCTTGTTTTAATTACTATTGATTGATACTACTACACCTATTATTGGTTCCGTTCCTCCTAAATGTAGGTATTTTATTGGTGTTTTAGCTTTTATATCTTGTATTTCTTTGTTTATCATTCTTTTATTTATTATAGGTATATATGCTTTTCCTTTTGTGTATTTACAATCTATGATATGTTCTTTTTGACTAACTACATAATATTCTTCTTTTTGTCTTTTAAACCAATTTCTTAAAATAGGTATTTCTAGTACTTTTTCAACACTTAAATCTAATTCTTTTCCTTTTATTTGTTCAAATATCGTATTATCAAATATAATTTTCTGTTCTGATGATTCTTCATCTTGATATTCTTCCTTAGATATTATTTTTATTTCATTTTCAGACATTATATTTCTTCATCTGTTTCGTTATTATCTATGTTAATATTTTCTTCTTCATTCTCAGTTTCTACATCTGATACTTCATATATACTATCATTTTCACTTAATTCATAATCTATGTATTCTATTTGCATATATTTTTCATTATCTATAATTAATTCTGCAATTTGTTTTCTTTTTGGATTTTTGGGTAATTTACAATCTTTAGCTATGTGTCCTATCTTTCCACAATTATAACAAGTACATTGGGATATTTTTCTTTTTGGTCTGTATGGTCTTTTTATTTTATGGTTTTTTACATAATACCTTCGTTTTGGTTGTTTATATTTATATATAGTTTTGTTTTTTCTATAATTTTTATATCTTTTAGATTTTTGTTTTTCAGTTGTGCATCCAAATTGTGGTGCCATTTTATTTTTGCAACATGATAAATTTTTATTTAATACTTTTTCCATTTTTAATCTTTCTTTTTGGTTTTCACATAGTTGTATGAACCATTGATTTAAAAATTTTATTCTAGATCCTAAAGTATCTACCATTCCTTCATTATTCCAATCTTTTATTACGTTTGTACTAAATGGTTCTGGTAATTTTGTATAATATTGTTTTCTTATTTCTTTTGCTTCGTCAAAATTGTATTTAGTACAAAAGAAACGTAATAAAAGATTGGAATAATGAAGGAATGGTAGATACTTTAGGATCTAGAATAAAATTTTTAAATCAATGGTTCGTACAACTATGTGAAAACCAAAAAGAAAGATTAAAAATGGAAAAAGTATTAAATAAAAATTTATCATGTTGCAAAAATAAAATGGCACCACAATTTGGATGCACAACTGAAAAACAAAAATCTAAAAGATATAAAAATTATACAAAAAACAAAACTATATATAAATATAAACAACCAAAACGAAGGTATTATGTAAAAAACCATAAAATAAAAAGACCATACAGACCAAAAAGAAAAATATCCCAATGTACTTGTTATAATTGTGGAAAGATAGGACACATAGCTAAAGATTGTAAATTACCCAAAAATCGAAAAATAAAACAAATTGCAGAATTAATTATAGATAATGAAAAATATATGCAAATAGAATACATAGATTATGAATTAAGTGAAAATGATAGTATATATGAAGTATCAGATGTAGAAACTGAGAATGAAGAAGAAAATATTAACATAGATAATAACGAAACAGATGAAGAAATATAATGTCTGAAAATGAAATAAAAATAATATCTAAGGAAGAATATCAAGGTGAAGAATCATCAGAACAGAAAATTATATTTGATAATACGATATTTGAACAAATAAAAGGAAAAGAATTAGATTTAAGTGTTGAAAAAGTACTAGAAATACCTATTTTAAGAAATTGGTTTAAAAGACAAAAAGAAGAACATTATGTAGTTAGTCAAAAAGAATATATCATAGATTGTAAATACACAAAAGGAAAAGCATATATACCTATAATAAATAAAAGTATGATAAACAAAGAAATACAAGATATAAAAGCTAAAACACCAATAAAATACCTACATTTAGGAGGAACAGAAATATTAATAAAAGCCTGCTTTAGAGAAGGAATAGATACACCCATAGAAATACACTTAGCAGATGATAGAATTGTACACCCTATAAAAAAAAGCGTAATTAGTGCAGTAAAAGGAAACTTGATATATCAAAAATTTAAGTTTACAATAAGTGCCAATTATACAGTATCATTAACAGATAAAAATATAGATAGATCATTAGTTTTATATTGGAAAATGTCTGGAATAGAACTAGCACCAGGAAGCAAATTATTTACAGCAAGATGTAAAAATCTATATATATTAACAACGAAGCATAAAATAACAGCAAGAAATAAAATTAACAAAATAAAAATAGAAAATCCTTTTGAAAAAATAATTACTGTAATAGACAATAATGACTATAGCTATAAAGAAATTGATATAGAAGAAGATTTAGAGATAGTAAAAGAAAGATTAAGCACTTCAAGCGTACCAAATACATTAATAAGAGCTACCTCATCAAGGATGAGTACATCTAAAAGAAAATATGAAATTCCCCAAAGCTTATTAGATAAAGAAGAAATAACACCATATCATTATTTCATAGCAGGAATAATAGACCAAAGAAAATATAAAATATCAATAAATACAGGACAAGAAGAAAATTATATAACAAGAGAGTTAGTATTAGAAGAAGAAATTATAAAAACAGGATATACATGCCCTGGACTACCTAGTGAGATAGTGAACACGAATGAAGAAACAACAGAAAAAGAAATAATTATAGGAGGAATACCCTTAGTAATACAATTCAAAATATACCAAGGAAACCATAATATTACATTAGGAATAAAATGGTTAGAAAAAGTCAAACCATACAATATAGAAAATGAACAATTAACAATAACTTGCCAAAATAAGAAAATAATTATAAAAAGGACAAAATGATTAATGAAAATATTTATACTTGCAAAAATTATAGTAGAAGGATATCACAACAGATATTATACCCCTATGATAGATACAGGAGCAGAAGCGAATATATGTAAATATAATTGCTTACCAGAAGATAAATGGGAAAAATTAAAAACACCTATGGTAGTAACAGGATTTAACAATGAAGGAAGTATGATTAAATACAAAGCAAAAAATATAAAAATACAAATATGGGATAAAATACTAACAATAGAAGAAATATATAATTTTTAATTTACTACAAAAGATATGTTATTAGGAATGCCATTTCTAGATAGATTTTATCCACACATAATAACAAAAACACATTGGTGGCTTACTACACCATGCGGAAATAAGATTGGAGAAAAAAAGGTAAATAATAAACAACGAAAACCTATAGAATGGATAAAAGGAAGTGAAAAGATAAACCAAGAAATGGAAAATATACATAATAAACAAATAACGCAATTAGAAATTATTATATTTGCTATAGACAAGTCAAATTAATTAATGAGCAACTAGAACAATTATATAGTGAAGATCCATTACAAGGATGGGAAAAACATAAGACAAAAGTGAAAATTGAATTAATAGATGAAAATAGCATAATAACACAGAAACCATTAAAATATAACTTTGATGATTTAGAAGAATTTAAAATACATATAGATGAATTATTAGAAAATAATTACATACAAAAGAGTAATAGTAAACACACAAGTCCAACATTTATAGTTATAAAACATAGTGAACAAAAAAGAGTTAAAAGTAGAATGGTCATAGACTATCGTAATCTAAATGCTAAGACTAAAACATACAATTATCCGATACCAAACAAAATACTAAAAATAAGACAAATACAAGGATATAATTATTTTAGCAAATTTGACTGTAAATCATGATTTTACCACCTAAAACTAGAAGAAGAATCCAAACAATTAACAGCATTCACAGTACCGCAAGGTTTCTATGAATGGAATGTTTTACCCTTTGGATATAAAAATGCACCAGGTAGATTCCAACATTTTATGGATAACTGTTTTAAACCAGCTAGAAAACTGTATTGTATATATAGATGACATATTGTTATATTCTAGAACACAGGATGAACATATAAGATTATTGGAAAAATTTATACATATAGTAAAAATACAGGTATAAGTTTGAGTAAAAGAAAAGCAGAAATTATGAAATCACAAATAGAATTTCTAGGAATACAAATATATAAAAATGGAATAAAAATGCAAACTCATATAGTACAAAAAATAAATACTATTGATGAAAATATAGATACAAAAAAGAAATTACAATCCTTTCTAGGATTAGTAAATCAGGTAAGAGAATATATACCAAAATTAGCAGAACATTTAAAACCACTACATAAAAAACTTAAAAAAGATGTAGAATATCATTTTGATAATAAAGATAAAGAACATATAAAAATTATTAAGAATCTATGTAAAAAATTACAAAAACTATATTTTCCTGATGAAAATAGAACATTCACTTACATTGTTGAAACAGATTCGAGTGATCATAGTTACGGAGGAGTTTTAAAATACAAATATGAAAAAGAAAAATAGAACACCATTGTAGATATTATTCAGGATCTTATACAGAAGCACAAATAAAATGGGAAATAAATAGAAAAGAATTATTCGCATTATATAAGTGTTTATTAGCATTTGAACCATATATTGTTTACAATAAATTTATTGTAAGAAAAGATAACACACAAGTAAAATGGTGGATAACAAAAAAGTTAGATGATTCAGTTACAACAAAGGAAATAAGGAGATTAGTATTAAATATATTAAATTTTACATTTACAATTGAAATAATTAAGACTGACAAGAACCTTGTTGCAGACTACCTATCAAGAGAAAGGAACTCAAACTGAACAAGATACGATAGAAGAAATACTCAAAGCAATTACTACACTTTCTACGAAGGTGGACAGTATGGGAAAAGAGTTACAAAATCTGAAAGCTAACAGTCAGCAGCATGACTCTAAAAATGCGGAGCTACGTCGTTCGGCGGACGGTAAAAAGCCAGAACTAGAAGGAGACGTTGGGAAACTCCATAAAACCCATGACAATGTTTGTTTAAATGCAGCTACAGCAAGCACATCTACAACAAAAGGAGCCAGTGGAATAAGATATACAAATTTAAATATGAACAAAATCTTCGATAAACCATTTATTCTAAAGAACCAAAAAGACTCATTATTTATACCACCACAAATACATACTTACTCAGAAAGTTTGAACCAAGATAAAAAGGCCTACAACCACATAACCCGCTCATATATTGAAAACCTTTATAAAATCCAAAATTATTTAAACTCAACACCTAGATCTCCAACTACCAAAGACCCTAATACTGATTTTATAACCCAAAAGCTACAAGGATATAATAAGTTAATAGCACAACCAGGTACCAATGCAAATCTTGTAAAAACATGTTATAGTTATGGATTACTTAGTACAGTTTATACCCAAACAGGAGATGAAATATCTACCATACCAGAGCTATACAAAGCCCTTATGAACTATAAAAGAATTACTAAAGGAACATTGTTTTATATAAAGTTTTATTCAGCACCAGCAGAGATATTATTTGATGAGATAAAACCAATTATACAAGTCATAAAAATTGGTTTGACCAGAGATATGATAATTCCAGAAGATATCGGAATACAACAAGAAATACAAAGGGTTGAGATACCAGAATTCTACGCCAACAAAAGAGTTATAGGGATAGCAACTATCCTAAATGAACTAACCAACAATTATTTAAACGAAAATTCAGTATGGAGCTATTATGTACGAGAACAAGTTATGATATATTCAAATTCTAAAGAAATCAGAGAACAAGATATGGAAGAGATACGCCAATGGATACTTAGTCTACTCAAGCCAGAGCAAAAACCGACAACAAGAGCATTAAGGAAAGGGTTTATTTCAGAAGAATTATTGACAAGATATTGCAAAATTATTGGACAAAAATACCCCGACCACATATGTTCAAAATGTCAAGGAGAAGATAATGTCATACCAGACGTTCAAATCGAATAAAAAAAAAGGTATTTTGAATTTTGTGTAGGCTGAATATAAGCCATATGTAAAAAGTAATAATTTTATTTTTTTTGTCGTGTTGTGTCGGCTGTAAAAAGCCAATTGTAAAAGTCATAAAGAAAACAGTGTATATGTCGGCCATAAATAAAGAAGAGGCCATTATGTAAAGTAGTAATAGTAAGTATTTTGTATTCTTGTGTCGGCCGAATATAAAAAGGCCAAGTATAAAGTATGTGTCGGCAAGAAATAAAATTAACAAAATAAAAATAGAAAATCCTTTTGAAAAAATAATTACTGTAATAGACAATAATGACTATAGCTATAAAGGAATTGATATAGAAGAAGATTTAGAGATAGTAAAAGAAAGATTAAGCACTTCAAGCATACCAAATACATTGACAAGAGCTACCTCATCAAGGATGAGTACATCTAAAAGAAAATATGAAATTCCCCAAAGCTTATTAGATAAAGAAGAAATAACACCATATCATTATTTCATAACAGGAATAATAGACCAAAGAAAATATAAAATATTAATAAATACAGGACAAGAAGAAAATTATATAACAAGAGAGTTAGTATTAGAAGAAGAAATTATAAAAACAGGATATACATGCCCTGGACTACCTAGTGAGATAGTGAACACGAATGAAGAAACAACAGAAAAAGAAATAATTATAGGAGGAATACCCTTAGTAATACAATTCAAAATATACCAAGGAAACTATAATATTACATTAGGAATAAAATGGTTAGAAAAAGTCAAACCATACAATATAGAAAATGAACAATTAACAATAACTTGCCAAAATAAGAAAATAATTATAAAAAGGACAAAATGATTAATGAAAATATTTTTACTTGCAAAAATTATAGTAGAAGGATATCACAACAGATATTATACCCCTATGATAGATACAGGAGCAGAAGCAAATATATGTAAATATAATTGCTTACCAGAAGATAAATGGGAAAAATTAAAAACACCTATGGTAGTAACAGGATTTAACAATGAAGGAAGTATGATTAAATACAAAGCAAAAAATATAAAAATACAAATATGGGATAAAATACTAACAATAGAAGAAATGTATAATTTTGAATTTACTACAAAAGATATGTTATTAGGAATGCCATTTCTAGATATATTTTATCCACACATAATAACAAAAACACATTGGTGGCTTACTACACCATGCGGAAATAAGATAAGAGCAAAAAGGGTAAATAATAAACAACGAAAACCTATAGAATGGATAAAAGGAAGTGAAAAGATAAACCAAGAAATGGAAAATATAAATAATAAACAAATAACGCAATTAGAAATTATTATATTTGCTGTAGACAAAGTCAAATTAATTAATGAGCAACTAGAACAATTATATAGTGAAGATCCATTACAAGGATGGGAAAAACATAAGACAAAAGTAAAAATTGAATTAATAGATGAAAATAACATAATAACACAGAAACCATTAAAATATAACTTTGATGATTTAGAAGAATTTAAAATACATATAGATGAATTATTAGAAAATAATTACATACAAAAGAGTAATAGTAAACACACAAGTCCAGCATTTATAGTTATAAAACATAGTGAACAAAAAAGAGGTAAAAGTTGAATGGTCATAGACTATCGTAATCTAAATGCTAAGACTAAAACGTACAATTATCCGATACCAAACAAAATACTAAAAATAAGACAAATACAAGGATATAATTATTTTAGCAAATTTGACTGTAAATCAGGATTTTACCACCTAAAACTAGAAGAAGAATCCAAACAATTAACAGCATTCACAGTACCGCAAAGTTTCTATGAATGGAATGTTTTACCCTTTGGATATAAAAATGCACCAGGTAGATTCCAACATTTTATGGATAACTGTTTTAACCAGCTAGAAAACTGTATTTTATATATAGATGACATATTGTTATATTCTAGAACACAGGATGAACATATAAGATTATTGGAAAAATTTATACATATAGTAAAAAATACAGGTATAAGTTTGAGTAAAAGAAAAGCAGAAATTATGAAATCACAAATAGAATTTCTAGGAATACAAATAGATAAAAATGGAATAAAAATGCAAACTCATATAGTTCAAAAAATAATTACTATTGATGAAAATATAGATACAAAAAAGAAATTACAATCCTTTCTAGGATTAGTAAATCAGGTAAGAGAATATATACCAAAATTAGCAGAACATTTAAAACCACTACAAAAAACTTAAAAAAGATGTAGAATATCATTTCGATAATAAAGATAAAGAACATATAAAAATTATTAAGAATCTATGTAAAAAATTAACAAAACTATATTTTCCTGATGAAAATAGAACATTCACTTACATTGTTGAAACAGATTCGAGTGATCATAGTTACGGAGGATGGTTGATGGTAAGACCATGGATGAGGTCTTCTGAAGGAGATGTGGTAAGCCTTGTGATCTCAACTCTTTACTTCAATTATTGTTACATGTTTAAGTGATGATGTTGTATAAAAGTATATCTTATATTAATATTGATAGGATTGGTATGATGTTGGATTGAAATGTCTTGACCATGATTTGTGATGTGTTGGCTAAGATGTAAAGGTTATAAGAATGGTTATACCTTACCAATGTGTCTAATCATGAATAATTATGTAAATAAGCTAACCTCACTTATATGAAATGTAATTAAAGGACATTACTCCTTCAATTCTTGTTGAGCTATGATGATGATGATTATATAAAGGATAGACCCTACGACCTACACTAAGATATGAGTGTTAATAAAGGCTTAAAACATTTCAAAATGTGACACTAGCTTAGCACCGAGTGAACTACAGTGAGGAGAGCCCCTTCCAACATAGCAAAGGTAGGATCACTAATGTACTCTTGTGATTGTAGACTATAATTCATGTAGCATAAAGAGGGTCCAAACTACATCTCCTAGTTCATGAACTTTGTTGCTCCATATGAATACTAGATAGTGGATCCACGTTGTTGCTATATTCATGTTTTGGTACTACCTTGCCAAGTAGTCCACCTTCTTTCGGTGTAGGGTTCCATGACACCTAATTCTACAATAGATCATGTTGTCTATGAAGGTTAAGGCAATATGTTACCAAAAATTTAAATGAGCTAAAGGAAGGAACTCTAACTAGGATAACCTAAGGGGTTTTGCTTAGTCTAGGTAGGGGTATGGGACTGTACCTAAAAATAGCATTAGTAAGCCTTGAGGAAAGTCTTGGAAGGATGTTCTTCTATATGGATATGCTTATAAATTGTACATTCTATGTAATTGATGATCTTGCACATTGATGATACTAAATTATGGTTGGTTTCACTTATGAACATGTGTTGATCTCCATTGCTAAAGTATTATTATATGTACTCTTAAATAGAGTTCTATGTGAAGTTGGATACTACTCATGGTTTTATTGGGTTACTCGATTGACTAAGGTTATGGGACCTTTCTTAGTCATTGCACTAGTTGACATAATGATGCTTGATGGGTAATTGTCTTTCTTTTGTATGTTGTAATGAACTCTTGTCTGTGCTTGTTGCTACTAGAACTTGACGATAGAGTTGACATGCCTAAATGTTCAAATATGTTATATGCATGTTGGCTTGACTAAACTTAGTATATGTTGATGTTGCGATGTACATGATTTTGACTTAATGAATATGTCTTATTAATTGATATGGGTTTTTTTTAATATGCATGTCTTTCAATATTATAATTAACATGTTGTATTGAATTGTCCCTGTTTAGCATGATTTTGTGAATATATGTGCATATGATCACATTCTTAGTACAAGTGGTGTACTAACCACATTTTCTCCCTTTTCTCCAACATTTTAGGTTCCAATCGTTGAAGGACCTTGAGACGAGTTTGAAGGAAGACTTGGAATTCTCACTCATCCAAGTTGGGTAGGTCCTCACATTCCGAGGGCAAAGCCAGTATCAAGCTAATGAGGTTTTATTAGTTTTAAGATTTATGTTCTTTTTTTTTTCAATTGAGTATGAATTGTATAGCCTATATGTGGCTTTATTACATTGATGTATGGGCTAGGCCCAAATTATCATACTTTTAAGATAGTTTTGAGATTATACATCCATTTGAGACTATGTTGTATCTTATATATCTATGCACAATAAAAGTAGAATACTAGGACATCTTCTTATACAAATGGGCTATGTATACTCGATATGAATATTATGTGTTTGTATAGGTATATGTAAACCTCAATGTAGAAGTAAGGAAAAGCTTTAATTTTTATATTCTTAACCTATTAATGTAATGATGTAACCTAAGAGGCTAGTTTTACTCCTCAAAGAGGACGACGACACCTGTTACGTCTAGGGGGTGCTCCCGGGATGTGACAAACTTGATATCAAAGCTTTACGTTGTATATCTTTAGATTAGATGTCTCTCTCAACCACGTCTATTTAGATTATTACTCATATTTGTTAAGCTCGCCACATATAAGAATAGGAAGCTATGTGATGCTTAGGAAACACTCACTTTCTTGGAAATCCAATGTTGTGCCGCAAGAGTTTTGGCTTTATGTGCCTTTAGCATCAGTCCTCTTATTGTTATTATAGGCAATGAATACTTGAAGTAATGAGACATAAAGACTTCAAAAAGAGATTGCCTATTCGGAAATTTCTCTCCGTGGTGATCGAGTTCCTCCTCTTGAAAAAGAAGTTAATGATGACCATGCCCCGATCAATCCTCATCCTATGACGGATGGTTACAAGAAGGCTTGTCACGACCCAAAACGAGCCGCGAGTGGAACCCACACTTATCCTTACTATGTGAGTGAACCAACCAATCTAAACCCCAACGTTTCAACCATAATAAACAGAATATAATGCGGAAGACTTAAAGCTCATTAACAAAATCAATAAATAACTTCTAAAATTTATCAATTACTATCCCTAAAATCTGGAAGTCATCACCACAAGAACATCTATCCTCAAATTTCTAAATCTAAGAGTATCTAGGAAGCTAAAATAAGTAAACAAATGGTCCATGTCCGAACTTCGAGGACATCAAGACATGAATGAGAGAGAGTCCAGTCCGAGCTAGGAACAATAGCTCACCCTGAAATCTGACGTGATGAAGATTGGCTAGAGTTGAGGACGAGTTGAAGTCGATGGTACGTTTGCTGCATCCCACAAATAACAAAGAAAGAAACATACAAGTAGGGGTCAGTACAAAGCACAAGTACTGAGTAGGTATCATCGGCCAACTCAAAATAGAAAGCAATATATATCGAATAATAACATAAAACCAACCAAATACTTAATAGGTGACAACAACAAGTACCAAAACCATTGGCCACAACCCAAGCACATCTATGAGGACTCAACCCTCCACACCATACTCATTTGGGAAATAGGTTCTTTACATTGAGTATATTAACATACTTCAAGATTCACTCTCTTTACTATCTTGGTGTCGGAACGTGACACTCCGATTCCCTCAATATTCATTCATCTTACTATCCTGGTGTCGTAACGTGACACTCCGATCCCCTACTATCCTGCTGTCGGAACGTGACACTCCGATCCCCTACTACTACGTGTCGGTTCGTGACACCTGATCCTCTACTATCCTAGTGTCGGAAAGTGACACTCCGGTCCCCTAATTCTACGTGTCGGTTCGTGACACCCGATCCTGTAATCTCATTCTTTCAGTTCATCAAGCCTTCTTTCATACCAAGGCATCATCATTAATAAAGAGGTTTTAAGGTTTAAGATTCAACAGCCTCCTCATGCTAATTCATTACAATTACATAATCACATCATGCAAGCACATGATACGCTCAAACATACTTCTCCAATGAGAAGTAAAGCGGTCGTATCAAGTAAATAACCCAACTAATGTGGTTGGGATCGTTCCCACGAAGAAAATAGTCTAGACTTAACTTCAACTTGTTATTACTATTGTTCGGTTGATGACTTCCTTAGAAAGTAAAAGCATAAACGGGGGGTTTGTATTTCCTAATGAGCAAAAATAACTAACGAACTTGAAAGAGACACTTAACAGCTTTTAATGTTGAGTTTTAATCAAGTAATCAAAGTAACTAGGGTTTACGTGTTCCCCACAGGTTCATAACTTGATAATTCTAACTATAACAATTCTTTTCTAGTATCTTGCATGTAAAGTGATAAGTTATGTATTTCTAAATCATTGGTCCGGCATCTAGAAAATCTCACTCCGCACCTTGGTCCGGCTACGTGTGTTGCTTTCCTAACCCTTATCCTTACCTCATATTAAGCATCGTATTCGATATTTGACTAAGTTATTACCTCGTACCAATCAATACTATCCTATTAGATAGTATACACTAAATCTAATTTAATAATTCTTTTCCTATTATCTACCTCCTTGGTCCGGCAAGTAGCATTAAGGCGAGTTCTAACGTTGATCATCCGTTAAAAAGACTTCTAAGCGAAAGAATTATTAATACATGCAAGACACGATTCTAGAATTGTTATTTTAGCTAGGGTTTATCTCATTATTTGCCTATGGTTCCCACAACCCTAGTTATGGAGTTTAGTTCCTCATAGCCATAAACACCATATTCAAATATGGTATACAAAAATTTATGTACTTACTTCAATGAGAAAGAATAAAGTCCAAAAATTTGCTTGATTAATCACCAAAAATCACTTGTAAGAATCTCTAACAATCAAAAACTCAAAACACAAAGTCTCACAATATAATGTTTAATATCACCGAGTCTAACCTCAAAAACGAGGTTTTTCGAACTATTTATAAAAAAAATAAAAACCTAATTAAATAAGGATTCTAATTACTGGAAATCTGCTATAATGCGGCTGGGTTGACGGACCACGCGACGGACCGTCGTGGTCATTACGGACCGTCGTGGATTCCGTCGTCCCATACTTGGTGCAATTCTTCTGCTGCTTTCTTCATTCCCCTCAACGGCATGTGTGACGGACCGTCATAAGCACAACGGTCCGTCGAGGGTCTCGTTTCAAAATACTTCAACGCTTGGAATCTGGGTACTGGGATCACTTCTCTGATCTTCACGACGAACCTGCAGGACGGACCGTCATAGCCATGACGGACCGTCACAAGCTTCGTAATCCCACACTTGGTCAGACTACCCCATCTTCCTTCAGCAGCTTCTCTACGCTGCCACCTACGGACCGTCACTGGCATGACAGACTGTCATAAGCTCCGTAGGTGGTCTCTTCTGCATTTTTCGCTCAAAATCTCCGCATTCAGCTTTGGACAGATTTTCTTCAAAACAAAGAGAAACTTATATCAAAATTAGCACAAAAAGGGCTTTCGGACACACTAAACTTAAGAAAAAAGTATTAATTATACCGTGAAACCGCGGTATATCAACACCCTTAACTTAAATTCGTTGTTTGTCCTCAAGCGACGCACTATGACTCACTACACAATCTTTGTACAATAGTATTCATGTTTTTATCCTTTGCAATCATTTGGCTATCAATCCCGATTAATCTCATCAAATCTATGCATGCTATCACTATTAGGCTTGAATTTTGTGGGATTCGAACATGACACAGACTCACCACGCACTAACACCTATCCTCTTCAATTTCTCACCGAGAGGCTAACAATTCCGGTATAGCAACTAGTGTCATCACTTTAGAACAAAATCCTCATTTTTCACACAATGATTTCAGTTTGAGTATAAGGATTAAATTTCAACACTCGCTCTCAGAACAAAGTCACACTCATTCATACCTATTGCCATAAGCTTGCTCTTATTTTCACTGCCTTAAGTTCGCTATACAACCCTTAGGATCACGATAGGACTTTTATAGCTTGTAACGTAGGCTCAGAGTCAGGTAGGGTATATTTAGGTATACTTTAGTGACTTTTTGCCCTCCTTGACATATCGGCTAAACCTTCCACTTTCTATCACTTTATCTCGCCCAGTTTCTCCTATTCTTTTACCTTGCTGTTTTCCTTCTTTCTTCATTTGTGTAAGTAACTCTTTTCTTTTCTCGTTTGTAATTCTTGAATATTTCTCTTTTTTTTAAAGAGTTCTTGAGTCACTTTACTTTTGTTCTTTCTCTCTCTTTGTTCTTTCAACTCCACTTTCCAGAGCATTCCTCAAAACAGCCACCCTCAACTCATGGCTTTGCCATGAGTCAAGGTACACAATACCCAAAGTCGGGTCAGGGCCATAACGAAGGTTGTTTATACATTAGCCACCCTCAACTTATGCTTTTGGCATAAGCTGAGGTGCACATGTCCAAGGAGGGACCAGGGCCAACATATTGTTCCCAGAAAAGATCAGTTGGGATGAAAAAGAAAGGTCTAATTTTAAGCTCAAACTATTTGGATCAAAGAAGGATAACTTTCATTTGGTTTCTTTTATTTAGGCTAAAAATGGGCAATATTGAATAAGGGCCTATTATCCTTTCCTAATTCTCTGTTACAGCTTACTTTTAGAAGGACTAACCAGGCATGTTCTAGCTCAGTATTAGTAGTGGACTATTAAACTTTCCTCACACTCACTTGACATCTCATCACTATACCAGATTATAAGACACCTAGTTCGGCTTGAAGATTTAGGGTAGTTCAATGGTGTAACTCTATTTCATGTTTAGATCCACACAATTATCAATTACTACGCCTTTTCATGCAACCTTTTCCAGTTTTATCGGGATATCATTTTAGCCATCATGCTTCAGAGTTAAACTATGTACAAAAGATATAACGTGCCGGTTCAACAGAAAAAGTAATCAGTCTTTTGGGGAAAAAGAACACAGGCAAGAAAACCCCAAAAGAGGATAGTGAGTTGGGCTACTCAGACTTCACCCTAACACTCACTTTCCATATACCCCACCCCGAACAAAAAAGCATGCAATTGTCCTCAATGCATAAAAAAAAATCTAAAGATTAGAGGGGTAGGTGAAGCAAACCTGTGGCGCATAGCACCGTCGATCAACAAGCTGGTGGGTCTGGTTTCCCAGAACCCATATCCTCTGCAATCTGGACACCCTCAGTGATGTCCTCAGCAACAACCGCACCCTCAGTAGTGCCTCCTGCTGTCTCTACAGTGCGGGAGCTAGATTCCCCAGCCGCTATCTGCGATGCTCTGATCAGGTGTGCCTCCGCCTCAGCAAGTGAGGCTCTCCTCACGGCCTCCATCTCTCGGCGCTCTTTCTTCCTTGATCGCGCCTCATCCTCTGATCGACCCCTACGCCTCTTGGTACTGTCTCGAGGGGAAGATGGGGGAATGTCTGGAGTAGGAAACAGGGCCGCCAATACAGTATCCTCAGCAGGCTCGACAGACTCCGGCACTCTTGCCCCTAGGATCGTGTCGAAGTGTGCACGAAGACTGTCGACTGCAGCCTGAAGAGTCGACACATCTACCGGAGGGGCTGGTCGAGCTAATACTCTCAGTTCAAAGGCATCTAGGCGCTGGTTAACCTCACCAATCTTCCGCTGCATCTGCCTCTCCATATGCGCCTCAGACTCAGCAATAGACTTTTGCATCCATGGCTGGATATGATGCAGAAGAGTGGCCATTTGTGCCTCAAGTTTTTGGACTCGAGCAAGCAAGGCCGGTGTCGGTAGAGGGGCTGTGCTACTACCCGGGATAGACTCGACCGGGGTAGTGTCCGTGGATGCCTGTGTAGCTGTGCGGGCCTGGGCCACCGTATCCGCAAGATCATCAGATAGTGGTGGCAACTCTGGACGGGGCCCTCGACGTGGAACCAACTCATTGGCCTCGTCTCTGATGAGGCCGACGTCAACGGTACTCGGCGGGGTCCTCAACTGATCTATGTTCCATATGGGCACACCTGCAGACCTGCAAAGGGCAAAGATCATGCACGGAAAGGGGTAGGTGGTAGTGTCCTTGAATGCCCTCTCGTGCATGACTGTCTGGAGAAGCCACGCATAGTCTACCTCGAAGCCGGCTATCATCGCCGCCAGCAGCACTGCTCGATCCCAGGTGACTATGTTATCAGCAGCTGTGGGGGAAAGGCATTGACGAACGAGCAACCACAAGAACTTGGCGACGAACGTGAGGTTGGCCTTCTTGATGGCCCCCTTTGGCTCGGTGACCCAGTCGGCACCCTCTCCGTCGACTGATAAGTGCAGGACCATCCACCGCTTGGTGGTCTCCCTCAGTGCTGACTCTCGCAGGAACTGTCCATCCTTCACTATCTGCCAGCGGTAGTCAAACTCGGCAGTGATGGGGGTCCGAGTAGCATCGGCACTCTCGCCGTATAGGAACCGACGGATGGCGGGCAGGGAAATGTCAACCTGCACGCCCCGGACTAGAACATTCTCCAATGGGGCCTGTTTAGCGGGAGCAGCCCGCCTGTTGATCTGTTAACAGAGAGTCACTACGTAGGACGCGTAGAACTCTCGGACTTTCTCCTCGCTGTATCGTCCCAAAGGACGGGCTGTCCACTCTAAGTGATGCCTGGTGAATATGTTGTGGATCTCCGACATCGAGGGGAGACTCCCTGTAAGTACCCGCCGCTCCAGGGTGAGTGTTCGAGTCATTACTCCTTTATCGGTCAAGAACTTCGCGTCGGAGTAAACTTGAAACTGGCCTTCAACGCACCACCGGTTTGGCTGGTCAGAGGCTGGGGTGGGGACCTGGGCTGGTGCGCCGGATGTAGAGTCTGAACTGTCAGCCTCATCAGACGAGGCCGACGCTGCTGCAGTGGCGGGTGCGGGAACCTCAGCAGATCCTGAAGCTTGCTCGGACCAGGATACTCCTAAGGAACCAGACGCTCCTTCCTCGTTTGTGGCCGACCCAGAGGGTGTGCCGGTCAGTGTGCGCTCCTCATCAGACTGGGAGGCAGTGACTACGCCGGACGCCACCGTCTTGGGTGTGGCTCTGGGGGCACGTGTAGCACGGGAAGGGGCGGAGGTGCCTGGGGGCATGTATTCAGGGTCCGGCTCATCATCAGAGACGATGACCATGCGGGCAGACAGGGCGACAGACTTAGATCGCCCGCGTGCATAAGTGCGGTCTTGCTTAGGTGCCATAGTCGATAGTACCTGTAAAGGGGCAATATTAGTATGAGTAGTGGCAATCAAAACAGGCAAGCTCATATGAAATTAAACTTTGAAAATAGTGTGTTAGTAATATTGAAACTGTATCACACGACGGGACCTATGACAGCTCGTCGTGACTATGACGGTCCGTCATGAGGTCCGTCGTGTTATACTTGGTATATGTATATATAAGGAACCCTGAAGGAGGGGTCTCTGACCATCATGACGGTCAAGAAGGACGGACCGTCGTGGGTATGACGGTCCGTCGTAAGAGTCCATCGTAAGACACTTAGAAAATGATGGGAGACCCTTAGAAGAGGGGTCTCTGACTATCATGACGGTCGTACAGGACGGACCGTCGTGGGTGTGACGGTCCGTCGTAAGTGTCCGTCGTTGGACACTTGGAAAATTTTTGGAGACCCTTATCAGAGGGGTCTCTGACCATCATGACGGTCGTGCAGGACGGACCGTCGTGGGTGTGACGGTCCATCGTAAGTGTCCGTCGTTGGACACTTGGAAAATTTTTGGAGACCCTTTTCAGAGGGGTCTCTGACCATCATGACGGTCGTGCAGGACGGACCGTCGTGGGTGTGACGGTCCGTCGTAAGTGTCCGTCGTTGGACTCTTGGAAAATTTTTAGAGACCGAGGGGTCTCTGACCATCATGACGGTCGTGCAGGACGGACCGTCGTGAAGACAACGGTCCGTCACAGGCGTCGTTGGGGAGGGTGCTAGGGCTTATGCGACGGACCCTACGACGGTCCGTCGTGTATACGACGGACCGTCATCGGGGTCTCGTTCTGAATATCAGAGACAGAACTGTAGGTACCCTAAGCAACCCCAATGAACCCACATGGTCTTGTAGTGTTGTGGACCTATATGTGTCTATCCCAACTACCTAGGAAACTATTAATGTGAAATCACCTATGTCTAGGGTTATTAACATGGCAAATTCAAACATTTAGAGCCTAGGTCTAGACATAATCATATAAAGGAACAAGATAAGACTATGAACGAATCTAATTCTAACTAATAAACAAAAATACAAGATAAAGGAGTATAAATTTAGAGACACATACCTTGGAAATGGAGAAAACACAAGTGGGGAATGATTCAGGTGGCAAGGTAGATACCAAAAGAAGCAGCACCGACAAGTAGATGATAGTGATAAGGTTTGGGGAGATTGTGGGAGTAATGATCAGTGGGGGAAGTGTGGAAGTGGAAAAGAGAGGGGAGATGAGAGGAAGTTGGAAGTAATGGGGTGGAATATGGAGGGGTGGGGAGTATAAACGGTCAAATTTTGAAAAGGGGTCCAGCCGGGTCGGGTCGGGTTAATTTCATTAATCGCGCGACGGTTCCCCGACGACGGTCAGTCGCACATGTGACGCCCCGTCGTGGGTTCCGTCGTGTGTGCCCTAATTTCAAAAATGACAGAAATACGTACCTGGTGTCACGGATGCATACGACGGTCCGTTTCAGTCGCAACGGTCCGTCGTAAGAGTCCGTCAGTGGCTACTGCGGAGTAATTTTCTGCAGAATTTCTTGGTGATGTGCCTGCAAATTTAAAACCCATTTATAGAAAAATGCTACCATTATTAAAAAGACGATAAGTATTGGGTTGCCTCCCAACAAGCGCCAGATTTAACGTCGCGGCACGACTGGGGCCACTTGATTACTCAGACTTCATCAAGATGGTATGCCTCGATCACTTCATTCACCGATTCAGCATGCCCTAGATAGATTTTTATGCGCTGTCCATTCACCTTGAACCGCACACCCTCCTTAGTTTCCAACTCAACTGCTCCATGAGGGAATAGTTGGGTAACCGTGTAAGGACCAGTCCATTTGGACTTGAGTTTCCCTGGAAACAAGCGCAATCTGGAATTGAATAGAAGCACTAAATCCCCGACCATAAACTCTCGTTTTTCAATTTTGTTGTCATGATACTTCTTCATCTTTTCTTTATATAGGGCTGAGCTTTCATAGGCTTTCAAGCGAAATTCATCATGTTCATTCAACCCATTTAACCGTTGCTCTGCAGCTTCGCTCCAATCCAATTTTAACTTCTTCATAGCCCACATGGCTTTATGCTCTAACTCAACAGGAAGATGACAAGCTTTCCCATATACAAGTTGGTATGGAGACATACCTATGGGAGTCTTATAAGCTGTCCGGTAGGCCCAAAGAGCATCATCAAGCCTCCTTGACCAATCTGTTCTACTGGCATTCACTGTTTTGGACAATATCTGTTTGATCTCCCGATTCGATACCTAAACTTGCCCACTAGTTAGAGGGTGGTAAGGAGTGGCCACATTATGGCGAACACCGTATTTCTCCAATAACCCCTTGAACAATCTGTTGCAGAAGTGGGAACCCCCATCACTAATAATGGCCCTTGGAGTGCCAAAACGGGAGAATATATTCTTTTTCAAGAATGTAGTGACACTCTTCCATTCATTGTTTGCGAGAGCTATGGCTTCGACCCATTTAGATACATAATCAACTGCTACAAGAATGTACTTCATCCCATGCGAACTCACGAAAGGGCCCATAAAGTCAATACCCCACACATCAAATAACTTAATCACAAGAATGGGGTTTAGAGGGAGCTCTTGCTTTCTTGAAATACCACCATCTCATTGACATTTGTCACATGATTTAGCAAACCTATGAGCATCTTGATGAAGAGTTGGCCAATAGTAACCACATTGCAATATCTTGTGAGCGGTTCGGATACCACTGTGATGTACGCCAACAGGTGAAGAATGGCATGCCTCCAATACACTCAACATTTCACATTCTGGCACACAACGCCGAATAAGCCCGTCGGCACAACTCCTATACAAGTATGGTTCATCCCAAAAGAACTTCTTCACATCGTACATGAACTTCTTCCTTTGATGAAAGGACAAGTCTGATGGAACAATATCACTAGCCAGATAGTTCGCAAAATCTGCGAACCATGGAATCAAGTCTTGTGAAGCAGCCAATACATGTTCATCGGGGAATGTATCATCAATGTCAGTCTTATCCCCTAACTCTCTCATAGCTTCATCCTCTAGACGGGACAAATGATCAGCAACTTGATTTTCAGTCCCTTTTCTATCCAGCACTTCAAAGTCAAATTCTTGCAGCAGTAATACCCAACGAATCAGCCTTGGTTTCACATCCTTTTCGCCATCAAATATCTCAGTGCTGAATGGTCAGTATGCACTATGACTCTAGTACCTAGCAAATAGGAGCGAAATTTCTCAAAAGCAAAGACTACTGCGAGGAGTTCTTGCTCAGTCACTGTGTAGTTCTTCTGGGCTTCATTTAGGGCTTTACTAGCATAGTAAATTGGGTGAAGGATTTTGTTTCTTCTCTGTCCCAATACTACACCAAGAGCCACCCCACTAGCATCGCACATTACCTCAAATGGACTGTTCCAATCCGGAGAAATAATGATAGGTGCAGACACTAACTTCACTTTTAGCTCACCGAATGCTTTAAGACAGGATTCATCAAAACAAAATTTACATTCTTTCTCCAGTAATTTGCACAATGGGTGTGCAATCTTTGAAAAGTCTTTGATGAATCTCCGATAAAAACCTGCATGCCCAAGAAAGCTTCTCACACCTTTCACAGAGATCGGCGGGGGAAGTCTCTCTATTACCTCAACTTTAGCTCGATCAACCTCTATGCCCTTTTCTGAAATGCGATGACCCAACACAATACCCTCTTTCACCATGAAATGACAATTTTCCCAGTTTAGTACCAGATTGCAGTCTTCACATCTCTTAAGAACCTCAGATAAATTGGTCAAGCATCTCTCAAATGAATCACCAACCACAGAAAAATCATCCATAAAAACCTCTATAGTATCCTCCACCATGTCAGAAAATATTGACATCATACATCTCTGAAAGGTTGCGGGTGCATTGCACAACTCAAACGGCATTCTCCTGAACGCAAAAGTCCCATATGGACAAGTGAAAGTAGTTTTCTCTTGATCTTCTGGTGCGATAGAAAATCTGATTATACCCCGAATACCCATCAAGAAAACAATACCACCCTTTTCCGGCAAGTCTATCCAACATCTGATCCATGAAGGGCATAGGAAAATGGTCTTTTTCCGTCCATGAGTTCATTTTACGGTAATCCATACACACCCTCCATCCAGTAACCGGTCTCATTGGAACAAGTTCATTCTTTTCGGTGGGGACCACAGTCATTCCCCCTTTCTTAGGTACACACTGAACCGAGCATACCCAATTACTATCGGCGATTGGATAGATTACTCTAGCATCCAACCACTTGATAAATTCCTTCTTTACAACCTCTTGCATAGGAGGATTCAAGCGTCTCTGGTGCTCAATATTCGGCTTATGATCAGTAATGAGTTGGATTTTATGAGAGCAAATACCAGGAGGGATCCTAATAATGTCCGCAATGGTCCACCCAATAGCTCTTTTGAACCTTTTTAGTACCTTCACCAAACTGTGAACCTGTTGTTCATCTAGGTCTGATGCAATGATTACCGGTAAAGTGTCACCATTTCCTAAGAATTCATACCTAAGATGAGGTGGGAGAGCTTTTAATTCAACTTTTGGAGCTTCCTCTATAGATGGTTTAGCGGGTGGAGACTCGCGATTCTTCATATCAAGTTCAAATTTCTTTGGTTTAAACCGAACATCACCTCGGTCAAGAGCCGCGACTAATGACTCATACTCTTCAATGCAATCGCTATCAAAGTTCATTATCACTGCCGCTAATGCTTCGACACCTAGACGTTCTTCTATTTGTGTCTCAAAGGTCTCACCCATATTGTAGGATATAGCAGATGCCGATTGGAGCTCACCACTCTGCCTCATGGACCTACAAATATTAAAGGTCACTTCCTCACTGTTCAATCGAAATTTCATCTACCCCTTTTCCATGTCTACTAAGTCTCTTCCCGTAGCTAGGAATGGCCTCCCAAGGATAATAGGCACTTCAAAATCAACCTCAGAATCAAGAATAACAAAATCGGCTGGAAAGATGAATGACTCCACTTTTACTAGCACATCGTGGAGTATTCCTATAGGTCGTTTTACTGTTCGATCAGCCATCAGTAGCCGCATCGCAGTGGGCTTTGGGTCACCCAAACCCAACTTCTTGTAAATCGAGAGGGGCATGAGATTTATGCTTGCCCCCAGATCACATAATGCTTTCGCAAAATGTAATAGCCCGCTTGTACAAGGAATAGTAAACGCGCCCGAATATTCTTTCTTTTGGACCAGAGATCTTGTAGCAATAGCACTACAATGCTGCATTCTATCATCATCCTCAAAAGTGACCGATCGATTCTTTGTAACCAGATCTTTCATAAATTTGGCGTAACTGGGCATTTGTTCTAAAGCTTCTACCAAAGGGACATTGATAGAAAGTTGCTTCAACATTGTTATAAAACACCGGTATTTACCATCCTCGGTCTTTTTCACTAATCTTTGAGGAAATGGGGGTGGTGGCCTAGGCATAGGAGTTACCTTTTTAGGAACTTCAGCATCTTTTGCAGTGTTATCCTCTAATTCAGTATCAACTTCTACCACTTTATCAGATTCTGTTTTCACCTTATTCTCAGCAGATGGCATAGGTGGATCAATGGTTTGCTTATCACCGCGAGTAGTAATTTCCATACAATGTCCATCATTTTTCGGATTTTGAACAGTGTTGCTAGGAAGAGTGCCCGGTTGCCGTGTGTTCACAGTTGCAGACAATTGGGCCAATTATAACTCAAGTTGCTTAATTGATATTGCATGGGTATCAACTTTTTGCCCAATACCCGCTAGATCATTCCTCAACTCTTTATTTTGCTCATCACTAGCATCGAACCTCCTCATCAATTTATGCAACATATCCTCAACTCGCGACATACTACCTCAACCATCCCTAGGAGTAACTTCACGATTTTGAGGAGGAACATAAGGTCCACTTCTGTCGTTTCTGTTACCATAGCTACCCCTGTTGAAGTTTTTGTCGCGATTGTAGTTTCCATCTCGGACATAATGACCCTCACAATTGTAGTTACCATAGTTCCGACCTTGGTTCCCTTGACCTTGGCGCCAATTTTCCTGATTAGAGCCTTGGGCACTTGGTCGAAAACCCCCTATCTGTTCATTTACTGCATAGGAATCCTCCTCATAATAACACTCATCGATTGGAGGTGGTGGTTTTGCCAAGTAGTTGACTGCATTAACCTTTTCTGCACCCCCAGTGACATGTTTTAGTACCAACCCAAGCTCAGTTCTCATCTGAGCCATTTCTTCCCGAATATCATCTGTGGCTGGGTTGTGAGTGGACTGCACTGCGAAGGTTTTTCTCCCTGTATCGGACTTCCTAGTACTCCAAAGTTTGTTGTTACGGGAGATTTTCTCTAATTTCTCAGCAATCTCAGCATAAAGGCGTTCTCCATAAGATCCACCTGCTATAGTGTCCAACACTGCTTTATTGTTATCATCCTGTCCCCTATAGAAGTATTCCTTTAGTGACTCATCATCAATATGGTGATTTGGGACACTTCTCAAGAATGAGGTGAATCTATCCCAAGAACTACTAACTGACTCTCCTGGTAGTGCCACAAAGTTATTCACCCTGTCTTTGTGGTTTAATTTCTTGGAGGCCGGATAGTAGCGTGCTAAGAAGACATCCCGTAGTTGGTTCCAAGTGAAAATGGAGTTGTATGGGAGCTCAGTAAACCACGTAGCAACCTCTCCCGTCAGTGAGAGAGGAAACACTCTGAGACCTATTACATCTACATCCAAATCAGGCCTCCCCACACAACTTTTACACACTGCCCTTACCTTAGCTATATGGGCATGTGGATCCTCATAAGGTAGCCCTAAAAACAAACCTCTGGCAGTGAGCATTTGCATCAGACTACTAGTTACCACAAAAGTGTGGCCTGTGGGTAGAGGAGGCAAAACCAGTGGCCCATCCGAATCTGCTATGTTATCATAGCCTCTGTAGTATGCTTGGGGCCGTGGAGCGGGATTATGTCCCCTCTGTTGATGTTCATCCGGAGCATCGGGTAACATCTGACCATGAACATCAACCGGAGCTGGGATGTTCTGGTTTGGATCCTCATCATTGATTCCCAAATTACGATTCATATTTCACAGTGTACGTTCTAGCTCGTGATCGTAGGGGAACAACGGTTCTCTTCCTCTCCGTGTATTTGGCATACAAGGAGGATAGTTCTGAAAAGAAATCAAAAACAATAAAACAAAGTAAAATCAAGAAAATATCAACTAAACTATAGTAAGAAGTTTAAGTTAATCTAAAAGCTAAATTCCCCGGCAGCGGCGCCAAAATTTGATACGCTCAAACTTACTTCTCAAATGAGAAGTAAAGCGGTCGTGTCAAGTAAATAACCCAACTAATGAGGTTGGGATCATTCCCACGAGGAAAATAGTCTAGACTTAACTTCAACTTGTTATTACTATTTTTCGGTTGATGACTTCCTTAGAAAGTAAAAGCATAAACGGGGGGTTTGTATTTCCTAATGAGCAAAAATAACTAACGAACATGAAAGAGACAATTAGCAGCTTTTAATGTTGAGTTTTAATCAAGTAATCAAAGTAACTAGGGTTACGTGTTCCCCACAGGTTCATAACTTGATAATTCTATCTATAACAATTCTTTCCTAGTATCTTGCACGTAAAGTGATAAGTTATGTATTTCTAAATCCTTGGTCCGGCATCTAGAAAATCTCACTCCGCACCTTGGTCCGGCTACGTGTGTTGCTTTCCTAACCCTTATCCTTACCTCATATTAAGCATCGTATTCGATATTTGACTAAGTTATTACCTCGTACCAATCAATACTAGCCTATTAGATAGTATACACTAAATCTATGCTAATAATTCTTTTCCTATTATCTACCTCCTTGGTCCGGCAAGTAGCATTAAGGCGAGTTCTAACGTTGATCATTCGTTAAAAAGACTTCTAAGCGAAAGAATTATTAATACATGCAAGACACGATTCTAGAATTGTTATTTTAGCTAGGGTTTATCTCATTATTTGCCTATGGTTCCCACAACCCTAGTTATGGAGTTTAGTTCCTCATAGCCATAAACACCATATTCAAATATGGTAAACAAGAATTCATGTACTTACTTCAATGAGAAAGAATAAAGTCCGAAAATTTGCTTGATTAATCACCAAAAATCACTTGTAAGAATCTCTAACAATCAAAAACTCAAAACACAAAGTCTCACAATATAATGTTTAATATCACCGAGTCTAACCTCAAAAACGAGGTTTTTCGAACTATTTATAAAAAAAATAAAAACCTAATTAAACAAGGATTCTAATTACTGGAAATCTGCCAAAACGCGGCTGGGTCGACGGACCACGCGACGGACCGTCGTGGTCATTACGGACCATCGTGGACTCCGTCATCCCATACTTGGTGCAATTCTTTTGCTGCTTTCTTCATTCCCCTCGACGGCATGTGTGACGGACCGTCATAAGCACAACGGTCCGTCGAGGGTCTCGTTTCAAAATACTTCAACGCTTGGAATCTGGGTACTGGGATCACTTCTCTGATCTTCACGACGAACCTGCAGGACGGACCGTCATAGCCATGACGGACCGTCACAAGCTTCGTAATCCCACACTTGGTCAGACTTCCCCATCTTCCTTCAGTAGCTTCTCTACGCTGCCACCTACGGACCGTCACAGGCACGACGAACCGTCATAAACTCCGTAGGTGGTCTCTTCTGCATTTTTCGCTCAAAATCTCCGCATTCAGCTTTGGACAGATTTCCTGCAAAACAAAGAGAAACTTATATCAAAATTAGCACAAAAAAGGCTTTCGGACACACTAAACTTAAGGAAAAAGTATTAATTATACCGTGAAACCGCGGTATATCAGCACACAATTAAGCATATAGAAGATTTTACTTACCCAATACAAATCAATTGCTATTTAGAGTTTACTACGGAATAGCATAAACCATAACCTCCCTCCACCGAAGAATCGTGACCAAGCAATCTACTTCTCCAATGCTTTTCTTTCCTCTTCGTTTCTCCCTCTCTCGTTCGTTCTCCCCTCTTCTCTCTGTTCCTTCTATTTTTCCTTATTCAAACTCTTTTTCTTTTACCCTAATTACCATATAATTAAGTATAAAAGATGGTAAAATTAACCCACAATTTATTTCAAGGTTATCTCCTTTAACCCCCAAGTAATTGAATTATTAACATTAAACCACTAACTCTATAATCATAAGCAGGAATAGTCCAAAACACCCCTTAAAAACTTTTAACAGAAATCTGATCCAGTCAGGGTTACGCAGCCTGTGACGGCCCGTCGTGCCTGCGACGTTCCGTCCTGCTGCTTCCGTCACAAAGTTCAAAGACTAAATTACATTAAAGACTCTGTGACGGTCAGTCGTACCTACGACGGTCCGTGCTGCTCTTCCGTTGCGATGTTCAGAGAGTTGTTCTCAGTACCCAAATTTCCCAAGTCTAGGTCTTTCGGAACGAGACCCCCCCGATGATCCGTCGTGCCCATGACGGTCCGTCGTGGGATCCATCGACCCAGACAGCTATTACCAGAAATAAACTCTACTGCTCAAAACGACTAAACAGGTCGTTACAAGGCTACACTTCTACAAATGTCCCCAAGCATTAATACGCAAGCACAATACGCGACAAGTCAAGCCCATGCCATGACGGCCTAAGTTATTCCCAACCAATACTATGCAAGCACATGCCTCCACTAGTATAGCCCAAGCCATGATGGCCTAAGCTACTCGGGAGGTTTTACCCCAAGAAAACCAACAAGTTGGCACCATGACCTCTCGTTTGAGGGTTTTTAAAAGGATGAATCCCACTACTTTCTATAGGTCAAATGTTGAAGAAGACATCCAAAAGTTCATTGATGAAATATACAATATCCTTTATGGAATCGGGTTGACTACTAGTGAGAAGGTCGAGTTAGCCACTTACCAACTCAAAGATGTTGCCCAAACTTGGTATGTCTAATGGAGAGTCAATCGGCCTTTGAGAGGTGGACCGATGGCTTGGGAGGTTTTCATGAAGGCATTTTTTGACAGGTTATTTCCTAGGTAGAATAGGAAAGTTAAATTCTTGCAGTTTATCAACCTTTTACAAGGAGGTATGAGTGTACTTGAATAATATTTTAAATTTACTAAATTGTTAAAGTATGATCCTACTTTGATTTGTGATCCTACGGATTAAATGAGCCACTTTGTGATGGGAGTGTCAAATGACTTTCAAGAGGAATGTAACTCGGCTATGCTACATGACAATATGAAAATTTCTCATCTCATGGTTCATGGTGAACAAGTAGAAGAGACAAGGGCTAAGAAAAAGAGTAAAGATACCAAGAGGGAAGATCTTTTCATGGTGGTTCTTCAAAGGGTAGGCTTGATATACAAGACAAGCCTAAGTTAAATAAGAGGTTTTCTAGTCAAGTTCATACCAAGTTCGCTAAGGCTCGTGATTGTAGGGCATCTAACCTTAAGCTTCATAGTTATCCAACTATGAAGCCAATATGCAGAAGGTGTAGCAAGAGGCATTATGATGAATTCCTGAAAGGAACAAATAGTTGTTTTAGTTGAGTAAAGAGTGTCCACAAGGTTAGGGATTTCCCCAATGTGAAGGGTCAGGACAAGGGTAGTGGTTAAGCTCAAGAAAGTGGTCCTAATAATGCTCAAAAGAAGAATCAATTTTATGCCCTCCGTTCTAGGGGTGAGCAAGAGAATTTTTTTGATGTGTTAACCGGTATGTTGAAATTCTTCTCTATTGATGAATATTCTTTACTTGATCTGGGTGATACCCTATCTTTTGTTACTCATTTGGTAGCTACTAAGATTGATATTTTGTTCAATCTTTTGAATGAACCTTTTATAGTGTCCACCCCGGTAGGTGAGTCGGTGTTTTAAAAAAGGGTATATACAATTGTCCCATAATGTTTCCCAACACAGTTACTTATGTTGAAGTAGTAGAACTCGATATGCTTGATCTTGACATCATGATTTGTATGGATTGGTTGCATGCTTGCTTTGGCTCTATTGATTGGTGAAGCTTTACTTCTCAAATAAGCCCATTTTAGAATAGAATGGGGGACATTCTATTCCTTGAGGTTGTATCATTTCTTCTTTAAAAGCTTGTAGAATGATCTTTAAAAGGTTTTCATACCATATATTAAGGGTCCAACATTTCGACTCCGAAATTCATCCCATTGAGTCGGTCCCTATAGTGAGGAAATTTAAGAAGGTCATTCGTAATGATCTTCCTGGTATTTCTCCCGAATGGAAAAGTGATTTTAGTATCGACTTGTTACCGGATAAAAATTCCATATCAATTCCTCCTTATCGGATTGCTCCGACACAATTGAAAGAATTGAAGGTTCAACCCAAAGACTTACTACACAAGGGTTTCATTCATCTTAGTATTTTATCCAAGGGTTGTTTCGATTTTTTTTGTGAAAGAAGAAGGAGGGTCCCTTACAATGTGCATCAATTATCGCATACTTAATAAAGTCACTATTAAGAACAAGTATTCTCTCCCTCGGATTGACAACTTGTTTGATCAACTCAAACGGGCAAGCTACTCTTCTAAGATTGACTTGAGATTGTCATATCACCAACCTAAGGTGAAAGGTGAAAATATACCTAAAATTACATTTTGGACTAGATATGGTCACTATGAGTTCTTAGTAATGTCCTTCGGTCTCATTAATGCACCGAGACATTTATGAATCTCATGAATGGGGTGTTTCAAAGTTACCTATATTCATTTGTCATTATCTTCAATAATTAAATCTTTGTATGGAAATCATTTCTATGAAAAACGATTAGATTGGACCTGCTTTAACTGAGGGTGAACACATGAACCATTTGAGGGTGGTGTTGAAAGTGCTTAAGGAGAACCAATTATTTGCCAGGAATAGAAATGTGAGTTTTGATTTAGGTCGGTGGCGTTTCTTGGTCATATCATCTCTTGTGAGGGAGTTGAGGTTGATCCAAGGAAAACCGAGGGGATAAAAAATTGGCCTAGACCATTTACTCAAACCGATATAAGGATTTTCTTGGATTAAGATGGTTATTATCGGAGGTTTGTGGATGGTTTTGCGTACATTGAATCTCCCATAACTACTTGGACCCAAAATAATAAAAAAATTTAGAGGTATAAGGCATGGTCTAGAATATTCCAAATCTTCAAAGATAGTCTTACTTAAGCTCTTCTATATACTTTACTAGAGACTACAAAGGGCTTCGTTGTGTACTATGATGCATCACAAGTGGGTTTAGGGCGTGTGCTTATGATACATAAGAACGTAGTAGCTTATATTTATTTCTTTCAATTTCTTTCATTCTTTCTCTAGAAGTCTTTTTGCTTCCTTGAATTTGGGAGAACTAATATTTTTGAATTTGAAAATTTCCTACATGTATCTTCTCTTATAATTTGCACCTTCTTGGTGCACTGATAACGGTTGGGCCAATACAGGGATAGTGCATGTAAGTACTCAAAAGGGTAATGTCTAAAATTTGGTTGTTCAAAGAAAGATTCCAGGCCCAAAGTAGAAAAACTAGTGATTAGTGTCATTTGCATATTGAATATTTTTTACATCCTCTGAACTATTTTAGTTCCAACTCCATAAAATATATGACTCTTATGATATATACACAGTATTTTTTAAAGAATGAATACCGAACCCAAGAAGAGATGCCAATGTATATCATTAAGATGAGAATCAGGTTTGTGTATTTTATGAACTAATGGCTTTTAAAATATGCACAAACCATTTGACCTTTCTATTTCAGATTCAAAAGAATGAATACCAAACATATGAAGAGACACCTATGTATCTCACAGAGAGAAGAATCAGGTTCGCATAGTTCGTGTATATATGACTTTGAAAATATGAACAAACTATTTTATTTTATACTTTTGAAAAAAAGAGTACCGAACCCAAGAAGGTATACTTACGTATCTCACCATAATGAGAAACAGGTTTGCGTAGTTCGTTCACATATTCCTTTGGAAATATGCAAAAATTAATTGCCTATTTATTGAATTAAAAAAATGAATACCAAACCCAAAAAGTGTTTCCTACTTATGTCACAAAAATGAGAATCATGTCCGCATAGTTCGAGCAGATAAGACATCTAATAATTTAAAGATTCAGAGAAACTCAAAACTATTTCCCGTAGGTCTAGCTCCATTGAAATCTATAGTCATGAAGTGTTTTCTTTTAACTTTTTATTGAACTAATATTTTTTGCATCCTCTTAACTATCAATCTTTGTACCGTCTGCTGAATATGGCCTCAGAATTTCTACAGTAGCCATTTGTTGTGTTCCTTTTTGGTTGTTTCTTAAAATTGTGTATACTCCCAATTAATATAACGAACTATACATTATTACCATCATCCTCGACCGTTGTAGATGACAAACTCCCTACGAAAAATATGAGAAATGTATGAAAGCAGGGCAAACATGCAATATAGATAACAAAAAATGGATGAGTGTGATCTCATAGTGAAAGAATCCCTAGATTTGTCTTTTCGATGGGTTATTATTGTCTTGTGAATATAAAAACTCATATTTTTCAAGTTCTCTTGTCCCTTGTCGCTCCTAACGAGCAGTAACCATCAAGCTTTCAAAAACAACTCATAAGGTAAAAGTGAATTGATATTTATGTCTATGAATCTCTTATCAAAACTTCTAAATAAACAACTACATACAACATATTTGCGTAACACATCTATATCACATAATATACAAACAATAAATGAGTGTCTTTATAAAACTGTGCCTGACTGTTGACTCATCTCAAGTAAATGCGCTAAATTCAAGGTTTCGGTTATGCATTATATTAGTTGACTAACAGTGGATTAGACAAGACCAGGTTACCCGAGTTGTACATAGGGAAAAGTAAAATAAACAACGTTGGTTGACCGTAAACTAACTATTCGTTTACTACTTCAATGGAATTCAGAGTTTTTTTGTGAAGAAAAGTTGTCGAATGCCACATAACCGCCTTTATCCTAATGCATTCTTTTTGTCATTTGGCTGAAATTATGACGTGAATCGCCATAATTATTGTAACACTTTGAAAATGCAAGACATTTCTTAAAGCCTAACATAAGGTTTATAAGGTCAAGATACTATTTTAAGACATATTTTTGTGCTTATAAGTCATTTAGGAAGTCTAGAAACCAAAACGTCTAAGAATGTCCATAACGTCCGAAAACTAGTTCTAGGAGGTACTACTGTGCCTTAGCCTATTTGACTGGCTTTTTTGAACTTGTAATCCATAAAAATAGGTGGAAGGGTACATAACATTTGTTTCAGTCATTGCGCGATTTAAATATCCAGGTATGACTCCACAATGATAATGTAAGGTCCCATGAGGACCCTTGCACATTGGAAACAACACTACCTGGGCAGTTTGCGCCCACTAAAGGGTATTCGATGGGGCGTCGATGCGAACCGTCGACCAAAACATACCTAATATATTGGAGGCCCTCATCTGCACAGTCACTTACAAGAATGATCGATGTGCAGCACGGAGGAGGGTTGGTCCGTCGACTGACCCACGATCCTTCTATCTAGCTATCGTTTGTGACATTGCAATTTTCCTGCACATTTTAAGTTTAGTCTTAGATACTTCATTAAGTGATTTTTGGTTATTTAGGGTATGAGGAAAGCCTAATTAAGTCAGTTAACCACCCGTATAAACACCCCAGCCCCATTAGTCTAATTACAACGCTCAAAACAAAACTCTCTTCCTTCTCTCTTCTTTCTCTCTCTATTGGAAGACACCATTGAAGACAAGCTAGGGGAGAGATTTTTGGGATGTACAGGGAATATTTCACCATGAAATCTTCATCAAATGTTTAGGTATGAGATCTAATTCACCTTTGAGACCTCTTTGCTCAAAGGGTTCTTTTAAATCGATTAGAAGTTGGGTTTTGATATGGGTCTGTCTAAATATTTAAAATTATGTCATGAATTGGTTTGATTATGTTTTATATTGGAAAATATAAATTGATCAACATGTATTCTAACCTAATTATGGCATATCTTGATGGTTTGGTCTAATTTTTAGAAGATGACTCTTTAACCCTTAACCCTAGGTTTGATTTTTATATGAATTAGGTTGCAATCGGTTTAATTAACTTGGTTATTGATAGAATTACCATTAGATGATGATGTTACATTAATCACGAACAACTTAGATTAAATTTCAGTATTTCATGCTAGTTCATGAGAAGATGATCTAGGTTAGGAAGTTTATTGGCCTATGCATGTTGTCTTAAGCTATGATCTAGTATTGAATTATGATATCGTGATTCCTCTAGTGTTTTTATAATGTTGACTAATGTTTTATGGTGATGTATACCAAAATTGGATTGAATGCAGGGTGTATGGTAAGATTATGATGATGAACTATGAAGGAGACTTGGTACGTCTGGAATCTATCCTTTACTTCAATTGGTGTTAAAATGATTAAGTCATTATTTTGTGTTGAAGTATTCCTTGTATTGGGATTGATAGGGTGGTATGATTTTGAATGGAAATGTCTTTTTTATGATTCTGAAGTTGATTAAGATGTAAATATTATAAGGATAGTTATGATTACCAATGTGCCTTTATTATGAATAAAAATGAAAATGTGCTAACATCACTTATGTGAATTGTGATGAAAGGACTATACACATACAATTCTTTTTGAGCTATGATAATGATGGTTACGCAAAAGTTTGACCTTATGTCCTACAATTAGTTATGATGATTAGTAAAGACATTAAATACATTTCAATAAAGGGACTTATCTTAGCACCAAGTGCACTTGACAATGGGAAGTGATGACTTCCCATAGAGAAAGATTCACCCTATAAATGTAAATGTGGTGTTGAATCCCCAAAGGGGGATACACATGGATTCCCATCAGAGGAGGCCCAAATTGCTAAGTGGTATGTAGAGGAAGAATGCCTATCTGTTAGTTGTTGAACTATGTCGCCCCCATAGGAAGACTAGCTAGTGGATAAACCTACAAAGTTATGTTTATGTTTGGTTTTACTTTAGCCGGTAGACCACCTTCCATCGGTGTTACATTTTACAACACCGGATTCCACACTTCGCTATTGTGGTCTATGTCATTTAAGGCAAGTGTTCCCTAAATTAAAATGAACAAATGAAGATAAACTAAATAAGGTGACTTGAGAGGTTTAACTTAGCCTAGGTAGTGGTATGGGAATCCACCTATTCCTTGCACTAGTTTTCCTTGATGAAAGATTTAGAAGGTTTATATTATGTATGTATATTATAATGAATTCAAAAGATGATAGTATGATGTCTTTACATGTAAATGATACTATAGGATGATTAATACTCCTATGAACATCTATGTTGTTAAAAATATGGTGATGTATATCCTTAAAAGGTTATGTTAGATAAAGTTGAATATTAGCCATGATTCTTTTTGGGTCATTTTATTGAGTAAGGTAATGGGGCACTGCTTGATTATTGCAATTAATGGCTTTATGAGGATTGATGGGTAGTAGTCTTGCTGTATTATGATATGACGAACTCTATCCTTGCTTGTGATGTAATAACTTGATGGTAGAGTTATATTGGATTATGAGTTAAAGCATGTTGAAGTCTCGTTACCCTCATCTGTTTGATGACAAAGGTAGGTACCTCTTATTAATATTAATAACGACTATGAATTGAAGTTACTTTTATATTGGTGAAGTCATGAAAAATGTGCATTTTTGAATATCTTACAGTGAACTTGTGTATTTGAACTTGAAATTTTGCACTATTGTTTATTGGAGATATCTTGTTCATTTTGATGTGGTGAGTCTATATGAAATGATGTGTAGCATGTTGATATGTTGAAATTTGACTTATTAGACACATAAATGTTATGTTCAGCTCTTATTGTTGTGAGAAGGAATTACCTAATATTGTAATGTTAAACCTTATTTGTGCTGATTGAAGGTTTGAATTGCCTTGTGTAAAAGATATGGTTGATGTTGTTTTGTATTGTTGTTTGTTAGGTTTCTAATCTTAAGTCTATTCCTTTCTTCAAAAGATTTTTGTGTCATTCGGGGACGCATGTTTGTATGGGGGGGGGGGGGGTAATGTAACACTTCATAAATCCAAGACATGTCTTAAAGAATAACACAAGTGTCGTAAGGTCTATAAAATTTTGTAAGGACTATTTTAATGTTTATAAGTAATTTAGGAAGTTTATTAACAAAAATGTTTAAGAACGTCCATGATGTCTAGAAGTTAGTTCTAGGAGGTACTACTGTACCTTAGCCTATTTGACAAGCTTTTAGGAGTCAGAAATCCATGAAAATTGGTGGAAGGGTATACAACATGCATTTAAGTAAAATTATGCTTTAAAAATCTTGGTATGACTAACCAAGGACCAACCACGAGCCCTTGAGGAGGACCCTTACACGTTGGAGTGAACACTGCCTCGATAGTGTGCACCCACGAAAGGGCAATCGACTGGGTGTCGATAACAACCGTCAACAAAAACTTAGCCTATTAATTGGAGGCTCTCACCTGCACAGTCTTTGACAAGAACGAAAGATGTGCAACACGAAGGAGGGCTGGTCCGTCTACTTACCCAAGATCCGTCTATCTTGGTGTCGTTTGTGACATTGCAATTTTCCTGCACGTTTAAGTTAAGTACTAGCTAATTAATTTAGTGTTTTGGTGGTTATTTAGGGGATTAGGAAGACATATTAATTTAATTAACCCCCCATATAAAGACCCCAAATTGATTAGTCTAATTACAACTCTGAAAACAAAACTCTCTTCCTTCTCTCTTCTTTCTCTCTCGATTGGAAGACATCATTGAAGAAAAGCTAGGGGTGGAATTTTGGGGATTTAAAGGGATGATTTCACCATAAAATAATCATCAAGAGTTTAGGTATGGGATCCAATTTACCTTTGAGACCTCTTTCCTCAAAGGATTCCTTCAAAGTATTCTCAAAAGTTTTGTTTTCTTGTGGGTCCTTCTCAATCACGAAACTTATGTTATGAATTTGTTTTTTATGTTTTCTATTGTATATATGCATTTATCAAAAAGTATTCTAACCTAATTATGGCATATCTTGATTGCTTGGTCTAGTTTGTAGAACATGACTCTTAACCATTAACCCTAGGTTTGATTTTGATATGAATTAGGTTGCAATCAATTTAATTAACATGGTTATTGATTGAATTACCATTAGATGATGTTGCTACATTAATCATTAACATGTTAGAGTAAATTGTAGTCTTTCATTGTAGTTCTTAAAAAGATGATCTAGGTTAGGAAGTGAATAGACCTAAGTATCTTGTTTGAATCTATGATCTAGTATCAAATTATGATGTAGATATTCTACTAGTCTTGTTATCATGTGGATTATTGATTTATGATTATGTATATTCAAATTGGGTCTAATTGAGGGTTTATGGTAAGACCTTGATGATGAACTTTTAAGGAGACATGGTAAGTCTTATGATCTCCATCCATTACCTAAAATTGTTGTTAATTATGATTAAGTCATGATGTTGTGGTTGAAGTATGCCTTGTATTAGGATTGATAGGATAAGATGATGTTGAATTTATATGTCTTGATTATGATTGTTAGGTTGATTATGATGTAAATATTATAAGGATAGTGATGATTACCAATGTGCCTTATTATGAATAAAAATGAAAATGTGCTAACCTCACTTATGTGAATTGTGATGAAAAGGCTATACTCATACACTATTTATTGAGATATAATACGTGATGATGATTAATAGATTCATTAAGACATTTAATTAAAGGGACTTACCTGAGCACTAAGTGAACTTAAAAATGGGAGGTGATCACTCCTTAAAGAGAAAGACTCATCCTATAGTTTGAAACTTCGTGTTGACTCCCTAAAGAGGCATATTCATCCAATGTATTCCTATAAGAGGAGGACTCAATTGCCAAGTGGTATGTAGAGGGAAAATACCTATCTCTTAGTTTTTTAACTATGTTACCCCAACAGGAAGACTAGCGAGGGGATCAACCTACAAAATTATTTTTCTGTTTGGTTTTACTTTAGCCGGTAGACCACCTTCCATCAGTGTAATTTTTTTACAACACCAGATTCCACACTTCGCTATTGTGTTCTATGTCATTTAAGGCAAGTGTTCCCTAAATTAAAATGAACAAATGAAGATAAACTAACTAGTGTGACTTGAAAGGTTTAACTTAGCCTAGGTAGGGGTATGGGACTCCACCTATTCCATGCACTAGTTTTCCTAGATATAAGAATTAGAAGTTTGATATTATGTATATATATGATAATGAATGCAAAAGATGATAGTATGATTACTTTACATGTAAATGATACGATATGATGATCGATACTTTTATAAGCATCTATGTTGCTAGAAATATGGTGTTGTATATCCTTTAAAGGTTATGTTAGGTGAAGTTGAGTATTAGCCATGATTCTTTTTGGGTCATTTGATTGAGTAAGGTTATGGGGCACTACTTCGTTATTGCACTAGATAGCTTTATGAGGATTCATGGGTAGTAGTCTTGCTTTATTATGATATGACAAACTCTTATCCATGCTTGTGATGTAATAACTTGATGGTAGGGTTATATTGGATTGTGAGTTAAAGCATGTTGACAAGTTTGTTATTTTCTTTGACTTGATAAATGTGCCTTCTTGAGTTGTATGTGTTCCTTGATGATGCATAAGGATTTTCTAAGAATAAAGCATGATTTGATATTTTATGTTAATATGGTCTCATACTTAGCACAAGTGGCGTACTAACCCCATTTCTTCCTTTTTCCCTATCATTTTAGGTTTGGGTCATTGAAGTGTTTTGAAAGGCTAGTTGAAGAAGTCTTGGATCTCTGATCATAAAAGCAGGGTAGGTCCTCATTTTTCGAAGGCAATGAAAATATCGAGCTTATGTTGTTTCTTTCGTTCTAAGACTATTATATTCTATCTTCATTCATTTGAGTACGAAATGGATAAAACCTATATGCGGCTCTCTTTACATTGATGTATGGTCTATGCACAAATTGCTTATCGCGTTAGATGGTTATGAGATGAGAAAATCATTGAAGACTATGCTCTATCTTATATCTATATATACATATATATATATATATATATATATATATATATATATATATATATATATATATATATATATATACTCATGTGCAATAAGAGTTGAAAGCTATGTAACCTTCCTATACGAAAGGTCTATGCATACTCAATATATATATGTTACGTGTCTGTATAGGTTTATGTAAACCTCCATGTAGAAGTAATGAAAGTTCTAAATTTTCCTCTAAATGTTACCTATGAATGTAATGATGTAAACAAGAGGCTAGTCTTTGTCCTCAAAGAGGATGATGATGCCGGTTACGTCTAGGGGGTAAGCCCTGATCTGACAAACGTGGTATCAGAGCATGAGGTTGAATTATCTTGGAGGCAATGTCTCTCTCAACCACGTGTATGTAAGTTTGTATTCATAATTTTGAAGTGCACCACACATATTGAGAGGAACCTACGTGATGCCTAGGAAACTCTAAGTTTCATGGAAATCTAATATCGTAGCATAAGAGTATACTTATGGTGTTATTTTGCATATAATATTATTGTTGTGATAAAAGTGAAATGAACAATCAAAGGAATGCGAGACGAAGGCTTTAAGAGGAGATTGGAAATGCAAGAGATCCTCCTCGTGGTGATCAAGTTCCTCATTTTGAGGAAGGTGGGAATGATAACCAAAATCCGGTCAAACCTCCACCTTAAACGGATGGTGACCTAAGGGCTGCCCTTATCCAGTTGGCTTAAGATGCAACTACTCAAGCCCAAGTTATGATGGCGTAGAATAACCTAGAGGTTGTCCCCCGTACAGATCAACAAGTTTCTACTATGGCCTCCCATCTAAGGGATTTCATTAGAATGAATACCTCCACGTTTGACGGGTCTAAGATTGAAGAAGACCCCCAACATTTAATTTATGAAGTCTACAAGATACGCGTGACTATGGCGTTGTCTTCTAGTGAGATGGCCGAGATAGCCACTTATCAACTAAAGGATGTAGCCAGAGTATGGTATATCTAATGGACGGATAATAGGACATTAGGGGGTTAATCATTTACTTGGGAGATCTTCAGGAAGGCTTTTCTTGATCAGTTATTTCCTAGGGAGATGAGGGAAGCTAATGTGGTGGAGTTAATCAACATTCACCAAGGAGGTATGAGTGTTCATGAATACTCCTTTAAATTCACTAAATTGTCAAAATATGCTCCTTCTTTGTTTTCCGATCCAATTGATGAAATGAGTCATTTTGTGATGGGGGTATCGTATGATTTGAAAGAGGAGAGCAATTAGGCTATGCTACATGACAACATTAACTTTCTCGCCTTATTGTGTATGCAAAACATGTGGATGCAGGAAAGGCAAGAGGAAGACAAGAGATGCTAAGAGGGAAAGATCTTTTGATGGAGGACCTTTAAAGAGTAGGCTTGAGATACAAGAAAATCCTATATTTAAGAAGAGGATTTCTAAAAAAGTTCCATACATATTACCTATGGCTCTTGATTATAAGTAAACTAAACCTTGAGCCCAAAATTGAAAGAGTGGAAACTCACCACATGAGAAGCCTACGTGTGCCAAATGCGGAAAGGGTCAATTTGGTGAATGTTTGGTCTGAAAGGGCAATTGTTTTTGTTGTGGAAATAGTGTACACAAGGTTAGGGATTTCACTAATATTAAAGTTAAAGAAAAGGGTGGTCAAGCTCAAGCAAATGGTTCAAACGAGGCTCGAAAGAAGAACTACTTCTATGCTCTCCGCTCTAGGGGTGAGCAAGAGACTTCTCTTGTCGTGGTGACCTTTATATAGAAAGTATTTTCTATTGATGCATATGTATTACTTTACTCCGGTGCAACTTTATGGTTTATTACCGATCTAGTGGCTAAAAATTTTGACATCAATAATTTGCATGAACCTTTTATAGTGTCTACTCTGGTGGGTGAGTCGGTTTTTGCAAAAAGGGTTTATAGAAATTGTTCTATAATGTTGCCCAATGGAGTTTCTTATGTTGAACTATCAGTACTTGATATGATTTATTTTTATATTAATTTGGGTATGGATTGGTTGCATGTTGGCTTTGCCTGTATTGATTCTAGGACAACGTTGGTGAAGTTTAACCCTTCAAATGAGCCCGTTGTAGAGTATATGGGGGGAAATTATATTCCTAGAGGTTGTATCATATCTTATCTAATTGCATGAAAAATTATCTCTAAAGGTTTTTTATACCATATTATAAGACTCTAAGATCTATACACCGAAATTCCACCCATTGAGCCGGTCCCCGTAGTGACTCAATTTTCCGATGTCTTTCCTAATGATCTTCCAAGTATTCCTCCTGACTGGGAAATTGATTTTGGTATCGAATTTCTACCGGATGCAATTCCCATATCAATTCCTCCTTCTCAGAATGGCTCTAGCCTAATTGAAAGAATTGAAGGCACAACAAAAAGATTCATTCGACAATGGCTTCATAAGACCTTGAATTTCTCCATGGGGTGTTCCGGTTTTGTTTGTGAAGAGATAGGATGGGTCCTTAAGAATGTGTATTGATTTTTGCCAACTAATTATATCCACTATTAAGAATAAGTATCCTCTCTCTCGGATTGACGACTTGTTTGATCAACTCCAAGTAGCAAGTTATTTTTCTAAGATTGACTTGAGAGCGGGGTTTCACCAACTTAGGGTGAAAGGTGAGGGTATACCAAAGATGAACTTTCGGACTATATATTGCCATTATGATTTTCTTTTGGTCTTACTAATGCTCCGATGGATTTTATGGACCTAATGAATAGGGTGTTTCGATGTCTTGATTATAATTGTTGAATCGAAATGTCTTGATTATAATTGTGAGGTTGATTATGATGTAAATATTATAAGAATGGTGATTATTACCAATGTGACTTATTAATGAATAAAATTGAAAATGTGCTAACCTCACTTATGTGAATTGTGATGAAAAGACTATACTCATACAATATTTATTAAGCTCTAATAAGTTATGATGATTAATAAAGTCATTAATATATTTAATTAAAGTGACTTACCTGAGCACGGAGTGAACATAAAAATGGGAGGTGATCACTTCTTAAAGAGAAAGATTCTTCCTATTGTTCGAAACTCTGTGTTGACTCCCTAAAGAGGGATACCCATCCAATGTATTCCTATATGAGCAGGCCGCAATTGTCAAGTGGTACGTACAGGGATAATTCCTATATATTAGTTCTTGAACTATGTTACCCCCATACGAATACTAGCTAGTGAATCCACCTAGAAAGCTATGTTTATGTGTGGTTTTACTTTCACCAATAGATCAGCTTCTATCAGTGTGAGGTTTTACAACAAAGATTCCAAACTTAGCTCTTATGGTCTATGTCATTTAAGGCAAGTGTTTCCTAAATTAAAATGAACAAATGAAGATAAAATAACTAAGGTGACTTGAGAGGTTTGGCTTAGCCTAGGTATGGGAAATGGGACTCTACCTGTGTCTTGCACTAGTTTTCCTTGATGGAAGCTTTATAACGTTGATATTATGTATTTATATAATAATGAATGCAAAAGATGATAGTATTATGACTTTACATGAAAATGATAGTATATAGTGAACGATACTCTTATGAACATGTAATTGGCAAATGTTGTTAAAAGTATGATGTTGTATATCTTGAAAAGCTTATGTTAGGTTAAGTTGAATATTAGCCATGATTGTTGTTGTGTCACTTGATTGAGTAACGCTATGGGGATTTTCTTGTTTATTGAACTTATTGGCTTTATAAGGATTGATGGGTAGTAGTCTTTCTTTATTATGATATGATGAACTCTTATCCATGCTTGTTATGTAATTACATGATGGTAGGGTTATATTGTATTATGGGTTAAAGTATATTGGCAAATATGTTATTTTCTTTGACTTGATATATATGCCTTCTTGAGTTGTATGTTTTCCTTGATGATGTATAAGGCTTTTCAAAGAATAAACTAGCATTTTTATAATAAAATGTCCCTTTTAGTATGATTTTATCTTATATGTGTGTATGGTCTCATACTTAGTACAAATGGTGTACTAACACATTTCTTCCTTTTCCCCCAACATTTTAGGTTCTAGTCGTTGAAGTGTTTTCGAAGGAGACTTGAATAAGGCTTTATCCATTGATCATTCAAGTAGGGTAGGTACTCATATTATAAGGGCGATTCAAAGATCGAGCTTATGTTGTTGTTTTAGTTCTAAGACTCTTATATTCTATAACCTTTCATTTGAGTACGGATTGTATCAAGCCGATATGTGGTTATGTTCACATTGATGTATGGGCTATGCCCAAATTGCTAATCGTATTATGTGTTTATGAGATGCAACAATCTTTGAAGACTATGTTCTATCTTTTATATATACTTATTTAGAATAAGAGTAGAATTTTATGTAACCTTCCATACAAAAGGTTTATATATACTCGATATATTTATGTTATGTGTATGTTAAGGTCTACGTAAACCTCCAAGTAGAAGTAACAAATTTTTTTAAATTTTCCTCTATATTTTACCTATGAAAGTAATGATGTAGAAAAAGAGGCTAGTCTTAGAGTACGGTGACGCCAGTTACATCTACGGGGTAAACCTTGACGTGACAAAAATATACTTATAGTAAAATCAATAATGAATAAACAAAAAATACAATATAGAAATAATTGGTGAAATATAAAAAATACATGGTATAATACAATAAAAGAAATTTTTTCTCAATTTGAAAAAATATTTTAATATTGTCTAGAACCTTCATATCCCCAGTAGAGTCGTCATTCTATTTACATCCCTACTCTATTCGAACAGAGCAAAATGTCGTGGTGACTTGAAAAATTATCAATTAACTTATTTTTAACGAATTTAAGGAATAGACGAATTTTAAAGGAGTCATCACATAATTTTAGAAATAAATAGGAAAAAGTTTAAATTATCTACGAAACTACTAGATTCTATTTAAGAGTTCAGGTTATTGCTTAGGAAAGATGTTGTGCACCCTTGAAAATCAACATGTGTGAATCTCGACTAAATTTTTTTTTTTTAAAATTAAAGAGGAAATATAACAATATACAAGTAAGTTGACATAAAATATAAAAAAGTGATAAATTAAAATAATAATGTAAGAATCGGCCAATTGTTTGCCTAACGTCAATATATATAAAATATTACATAAAATTATCATTCAATTTTCATTCGAATAACATTATTTGAAATAAAGTCCGTGTATATTACACCCTTAAAATGATCTAGGTGAACATAGTGCCTAACACGAGTATCATAAGATTATAATGTCTTAAAATGAATAAATATAGTGTTAAGATTCAGTATATAATGTTTGGAAATGTTTAGAGGTCAAACGTCCAAAATGTTCAGAAACTAGTCGAAGTTGAACTAAGTGTGTTGTAGTGTTTTGTAAAGACGTTTTCGGGGATTGTTTAAGGTGAAATTTAGAACCGAGGGTTCCTACGCGTATCCTGATAAACAAAGAGTCAACACATTTTAGAATAATGCCCCGGGACAGTCAAAAAGGGTTCTAAGTAGGACCCAAACTTGGACTGAAAGGCTGACACGCCAGCCTGTTTTGGGCAGTGGTTGCGTGACGCACATCTGTCACTCAGTGGTGAAAAATATTCCCCTACGACGCGAGGTTTTCGCGAACCATTCTGTCAAAGAATTTTCCAAAAATTTGATTTGGATGTGCCTTCGCGAAGCGCATTAAGTGTCTAGATTTCATTGCGTTGTTTTTAAGTCAAATTTAAGTTGGTTAAATTTTCCAATAGTTGCAGTGATATTTTGGGAACTTTAGGGATAAATTATGGGTGGTTATTTTAGGTATTTTTAGAGTATTTTAGCAGAACAATATCCAATAAGACCGTAGAATCCAAATAAAAAACCTTTCTCTCCCAAAACCACCATTGAAGAAGAAAAAAAATTGCAGCCGCTTTTAGGACGAATTTATCAAAGATTCAAGCTATTTTAAAGCTCTAATCTAAGGTTTAAGAATAATATTGATTTATGGATTCTTCCATCCATGAAGCACCCCTTGTTTCCCTTCAGTTGTAAATCCAAAGAACCCCATTCAAGAGAGGGTAGTGATTGCATTGTGGGTAACGCTTGATAGTGATCCAATCTAGTGGGTAGCATTAAATTATGTTTATATGACTATTATTTACTCTTTTTATGGAGTTTTTATTGCAATTTATAGTAATTGAATTTGAAGGTGATCATAAGAAATTACAGGCTAGATGAAGGAATTGGATTGATCCATCTTAACTAGATTATAATCTATAAAAATTGATCATGAGTGAATTACCTAGGTATAAATTTAACTAGAGTTGATTGATTAATATTTTTCATTATTGAATTGAATCTTAAAGAATGATTACAACTATATTCACCTAGTATTGAAGAATGTGAGAATAAAAGCTAAGTCTAGAAGATCCTATAATCTACCCATGAATGAAGATAGAATAAATTGATGAACAATGAACCTTAGGATGATTGTGTTGGCTGTAGATTTTTGATGATTTAATGTAAGTGATAGATTCACTTGAGCATTGAGAGTTTTTCTAGGACATCCCTCCATGAGAGAAAACGTTGAACAAGGATTGACAAGTAAACCTTGGAGTATATTCTTGACTCCAAGTTGATATGCAAAGTTAGACGAATATTCTAGCAAGGGTCCAAACTACAAGTAGAAAGGAAAGCCACACCTAGTAGTTATGATGACTATCCACTTAAGTCTCATAAGGAATGAGTCCTTTACGTAGTAGAGTCAAGGTATCATTAGTAGAGATCTCCATATCCTATGAACTTAGACGTGCTTGAGAAGCTTCTCGTAGTGTTCATAAGGAATTAATAACTTAGACATGCCCAAGGGGTATCTCATGGTGTTCATAATGTACGAATTAACTTAGACATGGCCAAGGGGTAACTCGTAATGTTCATGTATAACAGATCAAGATATACCTTAAAAATTATCTCGTAGGATCCATATTATTAGGAAACTTAGACAGACTTACATATATCTCGTAGTGTTCAAAAGATAAAGATAGGGGCTAGGATCAAATTTAAGAAGTAATAATGAGATGATCCAATAGTAGTACCATGCATGAATGTTGGTAAAAGACATTATGAGCGCATTGCAAAAAGGTATAGCCTAGGGTCCCTAATGAACAAGAGATTGAAGATAGGATTGGAATATAGTTGCCTCTCCTATTATAGTAGGCTAAAGATGACAAAATCTTAGTAGATGAAGTTAAGTAATAAAGAAGCTATAGAGGGTAAACATGTTAAGGATCGATTTTAAGATGTTCTTAGTATGTAGGCTAGTATGGGCTGCCTTATGTACATTGCACAAGCATATTTTGAGATGACCATGAGAGTCTAGTACTCTTTAGTATGAAAAACATCTTTCATAAGTATGACAGTTGATTATGATCAAGAATAACCAAAGAGAGGTACTTGTATTTGGTAGTAGTATAGGATACTACCTTAGCCTTTCACAAGTATACATGGAGGTAGCTTGTGGTATAGTTCACTTAATAAGAAGGACAAGTAAGTAAGTTTGAACTCTTATATGATTTTTGATGATTTATTATAATATTATATTCATGTTATGCTTATGAATTTATCTCTTTTCTTATGAAAAGTATTGACTAACCATTTGAGGTATCTTATGATTGGTAAGTATTTTCCATACTTAGTACTTATCATACTAACACATATTGCCTACATATTGTCCATTAGGGTCTTAAGAAAGTTGAGTTGCTTTCTAGGATAGAGTTCGAAGAAGATAAGAAGTGGTGAGTCCTCATAGCTTCGAGGATGAACCTTTATGTTCCTTTATGTCTTTCTTTATAGTTTAGACTTTATGTGGGCTGCGTTCCAACTTGTTTAATGTAACACCCTAAAATCACCTAAAGTGAACTAGAGATTCATGAATGTTTCTGGAGTGAATTTTAATTTAATATGAGTTATATTGATTTTCTTAGGAAGTGTGTGAAATTTTGTGAAGCTTGAAGGTCAAACGCCCAAGAACGTCCATGACGTTCGGAAGGTGTTCCTTGGATAGCGCTTGTGTGTCTTGATTTGTTTGAGTGAGTTTTACGTGTATGTTTTGCTTGAAATTGATGTGGGATGTCACTAACACCTAGATGACTTATTCTATTGGTTGCACGTCCTTGAACGACCCCACCTAGGACCCACAAAGGGCTCTAGAGAAGGGCCCAAGACTTGGACAAAAAACTGCCTAGGCAGTGACCACCAATGACACCAAACGACGGCCAGTAGGTCAACCAATGGCCCGTCGTCTTAGTACGTTAATTGTACCTCCAAATTACGTTGTAGAGGCTACATTTTGCGTTATGTATAAACCCACGAGACCCCACCAATGGTCCGTTGTGGACAGAAGGTCCGTTGGTTAGGTCTCGTCTGTGAGGCCTGCGGAATTCTTAAGTGGCTGCCTTATCTTGGGGTGTTTGGTAAATTCACTCAATGTATGTTATGACTCTAGGACATTTATTTTAGGATTTATTAGATACATTAAGGTGTTCTAAATCCTAAGAGCTCATTCTAGACTCCTCTCTCTAAAATCCAAAACCCTCTCTCTCTTAGAATTCTCTTTAAAGTCTCTTTGGAAACTAGAAGTCAAGAAATTCTTCGAGGGCTATTGGGTGTCGTTTATTCATAAAAAATCGTTCGTGTTTCTTAAATGTTAGGTATGGAATACATTCATAAACTCTCTTCCTTTAAAATAGTCTCTTCTAATGAATTTTCAAAATAGGTTTTCAACCCTAGTTTCTACTAGCTTCATCTCTAAATATGGGTCTTGCATGATATCGTTTATAATGACTTCATTCTAAGGTTAGTTGATGATTTAAAGTTTAAAATTTGAATGGAATCATGTTAAATGAGCATGAATTGGTAGTCTTCGCGCTCGGGTTTCGTATGGTTGTTATTGTTGTTTACCTACTGTCCAAAGGGCTTTATTATGATGAATTATTGAGTAAAATGATGTAGGTGATGAAAGCTTGGATTAAAGGGTAAGCAGGTTATGTTACTTAGATTTAATTTTGAAATACTCTTTAGTGGTATGGTCCACCTTCTTGTTGGCGGTGTTTACTTGAATTGTATGAGTGTGAAGTTGCTTGTTGAATGTGATTGAGGACATGAAGGCTTGTTGTGTGAAGTAAGATAATAAAAATGTTATTTTTTTTAAATGTGTCTTACGAAACTATAATGTCAAGTAGGCTAGAGAGTATGCTTAAATAAAGTTATTCTTATTAATTTTTTTATGAAAATTGTTATGAGAAATATGCAAAAAATTATGTCTAAAGGGCTTATATGATTATATTAAATATTTAAAGAGTGTCATTTGATGAATGAATGTCTAAGCATGTATAGATGTTAAATGTAAATGCAACGAAGCTTATGTGAAAGTTGTGCTCATATGTAGTCACACACTTACACTTGAATGAGAGAGTTAAGCTAATTATGTCCTAAAGGGGAGTTTTAGGGTTAACACTCTTCGTGAGTTGAGATGAAGTGTTTAGTAGCAAACCGACTACATCCCATGAGCTTTCTAAGACAGGTTAGAGGATGAATGCCCTTCGTGTGTTGAGATGTGGTGTTCACTAGTTATCCTTAACCTATAATTTATAATGTTTAATATTCGTGGGAAGTTATGCCTAGCACCGAGAGGATATGAAGATGAGGCTGTTACACTTCATGAGTTAAGATATTATATTCGAATGTACCTCTTGAGATGAGTAGTCCTCGTAGAGAATGTGTTAACTAGTAGCAATCTCCTTTTTCCTTAACTGTGCGCCCACATAGGTGTAGCTATTGGGCAAGCCATGTAAAAGCTAAGACAATGACCTCATTCTAGGAAAGTGAGAATCACTCATCTGATAGGGGTTAATGTCGGGATTCGATGTACAGATCTCATGGTCTATGTCAGTTAAGCTAACTCCTACAAAAGAAAGGAGTGTACTAAGTATTCTAAAGCAGTGTTCTACTTAGGGTAGGTAGTGGAATGAGACCTTATTTATCCATTGCACTAGGTAGACGATTCGAAAGTGGAGTCTTGGTGAGTCTTATTTGAATTGAATGAACTAAGTCTCCCAGAAGAACGTACTTCTTAGGGTAGGTGGTGGTATGAGACGCTATCTATCCATTGAACTAGGTAGGACCTTCCGAGGTAGAGTTTTGGTGGGGATTCTTATAGAAGAGTGTACTACTTAGGGTTTGTTGTGGTATGGGATGCCATCTATTCATTGCACTAAGAAGGCATCCCTAAACGAAGTTCTTGGTGTGTTTTAGGGTATTCTTCTATTGTATTTCCATTGAGTTGGTTCTTATTATTCCCAGGTGAGTATGCCGAAAGGAAGGAAGTCTTGAGGGTCCCATTGGTGAGTATTGAAGGAGGTATTTCTGTACTTCGTTCATTTCATTCCTTAGTGAGTCTTCGGATGATCTTCAAAGGAAACTCCAATAGAAATGATGCTTATTTTTCATTGGCAATGCTTTGGAAGTTTAACCATTTTAGAGTATTAGTATTTCTCTGTTATTGTTAAATGGACTTACTGTAGTGTTTTGGATGTTTTACTATAAAGTGTTCTTTTGGGTTAAAAATTATGGAAATCCTTCTCTAAGTGTTACATGATGTTACTTATGATGTTTTGCTTTTATATTCATGAATGTTTTAATTATTTGGCATGAAATATTATTTTACTAAAATTTCCTTTTTTGCATGTTTTTCCATATGCCATACTTTGTACATTGTTTTGTACTAACCCCATCCTTTTCTATTCTATCTAAGTGTAGGTTTTGGAAGCAAGGTTGATGTCTAGACGGCAAAGGTTGGGAAAGTTTCTCTCAAGACAAAGTGTTTCTTCATATATTCTAGGGTATGACCTCTATCTTCTTAGTTTATTTATGTTAAGACTGATTGTGTATCTCTTTCGATTGTAAAGGGTCATGTCCCTAAGTTTATTATGTCATGTCTTTAAGTTTGGGTTGTGACGATTAGATTTTCTATGTATTCATAAAGAATTCCTTTTTATATTAATTTTCATGAAAATTTTAAATTCCATATTACTTTTGATGTCTTATGCAATGAGTGTTAAAGGGCTTGTATAAGATCCCTTAAGATCAAGTACACTCGGTAAAGAAATGAGGGTTCTCCCTAACTTCTAGGGATACTTTTGGGTCAAAAACAGACTTCGTATAAGAGCATAAGGTTATGGGAAATAGTTTAGGTTTTAAAAGTCCCATAAGACACGTCTAATAGTATCTTGGTAATTTGTGAGTTGCGACACATCCATGTATTAGAGGACATAGGACGATATAGTTTCACTTTCGACAATACTCTTGAATCGTGTCATAGAACATAACTCCATAAGGCCTCTCTCTCTTATGTTAACTTGTCTGGTGGTCTTCTAGGTGTGATTTCTTCAAAGGGGAGATGTTTCTATGTTGAGGGAGAGAAAAGTGAGTTTTGATGTTATGATAGTTTTTTCAATAAAAGAGTAGATGTGAAGATAAGTTTTGAAAATTATGATATGATGCCATTTATGGCTAGGTGTGATTTATGAGATTGGAAGTGTTGTGATGAGAAACTTTATGGTTATGTAGTTCTAAGCATGGTAAGAATTGTAATGATTTAATCAGGTGCCTATGAGAGCAAATGAGTTATATTTTGATTATGTTCAATGATGGAAGAAATGCTTTAAGGTGTAAATTCTAGAAAATGTTGAAACAAAGGGGAGATTTTGTAGGAGTAGAGGGAAACTCCCATGTGTGACTAATGTTTCATAATTGTTCTTGCGATTTGTGGATGTTCTGGTGTAGGCATAAACTAAGATGGAAATGTGGTATGAATATCTAGTAAACAAGTTTTATTCCATGATATTGGGTCAAGTGTTGCCTAAGAGTTGAATGAGATGGCGTTTAAGAGAGTTGGTCAAGGCTTGAACCCTAAGAGGAAAGTTTTATTCTTAATTTCTAAGATTGATGATTAGACTTGATGTGCATGAGTTAGGAGTAGTATGAGTTTCTACCTTGTGAAAAGGCATAATGGTGCTTTGATGTGTGAGACCTTAAATATGGCTTTACCCTAATTGGGGGAGAACGAGTTTAGTAGCAAGGTAGAGGATATCCTCATCTTTCCCTTTTGTTCTTATCTAAGTTAAGTCAATCTTCTTAATACTATTGCAATGATTAAGAGTCTTGCATAATGAAGATTGAGTAGAAATGGCATCTAGTGTACTTAGTCCAAGAGAATCCTCAAGGGTCACTAAGTGGGAGTGGTAGTACGGGATGCTACTCTCACATTGCACTTAGTTAATCTTAAAAAGTCTCCTTGGATTATGTTAGTGTGGTCTTGTCCCTCATAGTGTCATGACATCTTCTTAAAGTTTCTTGAAAGGTGCATTATTGAAATTTTAAGCATGTGACATAGTAAAGATTTGAGGTCACGATAAAGAAGTCCAAATTGTGGAGAAAATTTTGAATTTCACATGAATTATAGTTTCAATATGTTATTAGGTGAGTTTATATGGTATTATACTTCATATTAGTATGACTTCTTGATAAATTTGTCAAAGAAATGAAAATTTTGAAATTTTAAGCATGCTTAAAAGTGTTACATTGATGTTCACTGTATGATATTTGAATTTTGAGAAAATTTGTCTTGCTTTTTATTGAAGTTTAATTGTGTGTAAAAATGTTGTATATCAAAATGTTTAAGGTTGCAGAGGTAGTTCCTCCATAAAAGAAGGTTAATGGTGAGTTCTGTAATTTTGAAGTTGGCTAGAGTTCCCTATGTTGCTAAGTGTTTGAAAAATGTGAAATGATTCTCCTTGATAGTTTATGCTTTGATTATGATTGTTTTAAACATGATTTTAATGTGTTATGTGATTCTAAATCATTCCTTGTTGTTCTTAAATTTTTAGTGTCATTCGAGGAAGAATGTTATTCTAAGTGGGGGAGAATGTAATGCCCTAAAATGAACTAAGGTGAAATAGATCTTCATGTATGTTTATGGAGTTAATATTTAGTTAAAAATAAGTCATATTTATATTCTTAGTCAGTGTGTGAAATTTGGTGAAGTTTGAGGGTCAAACGGCCCTGAACGTCCATGACGTTCGGAAGGTGTGCCTTAGATAGCGCTTTGTGTCTTGATGTGTTTGAGTGAGTTTTACATGTTTGTTTTTCTTCAAACTAATGTGGGATATTCCTAAGACCTATATGAATTATATTAAAGGTTTAAAATCCATGCACGAAACCACCTAGGACCCACAAGGGGCCCTAGAGAAGGGCTCAAGACTTGGACCCAAAACTGCCTAGGTGGCGTCCACCAACGAGACCAAACGATGGCCAGTAGGTCAACCAACTGTACTTCTTCTTGGTTTGTTTATTTTACCCTAAAGTTAGGTTTTACAGTCTCCATTTTTGTCTAACTATCAAACCACGAGACCCTACCAACGGTCTATTGATGGACAGACAGTCTGTTAGTTAGGTCTCGTATGTGAGGCCTAAAAAATTGTTAAGAGGCTGCCTTTGCTTTGGGTGTTTGGTAAATTCACCCGAAGTTTTTTATTACCATAGGACGTTTATTTTATGTTTTATTATATATATTTAAGTGTTATAAACCCTAAGACCATTTTAGACTCCTCTTCCATAAATCCCAACCCCCCTCTCTCTTAGAATCCTCTATGAAGTCTCTTCGGAAGCTAGAAGTCAAGAAATGCTAGGATGGATGTTGATGGTCTTTTATTCATAGAAAATCATTGGTGTTTATTCAATTTGTGGAATGGAATTCATCCTTTAGCTCTCTTCCATTCAAGGAGCCCCTTCTAATCAATTTTCAAAATAGGCTGGGCTAATGAATTCTCAAAATAGGTTTTGAACCCTACATTCTACTATTTTCAATCTAAATATGGGTCTTGCATTAAAACATTTCTAATGCCTTAATAATGATTTTATAAGGTTAATTAATGATTTGAAGGTTAAAACATCAATGAAATCATGTTAAAGCTTTTCAGCAAATTTTGGCTTAAGAAATGGGTTAAATGAGCATGAATTAGAAGTTTTCAAGCTTTGGTTTCTTATGGTTGTTATTACTTTTTAGGTACTGCCCAAAGGGATTTATTATGATTGATTATTGATTAAAATGATGTAGGTTATTAAATCTTTGATTAAAGGGGTATGTTGGTTATGTTGCTTAGCTTTAATTTCGAAATGCTCTTGAGTGGTATGGTCCACCTTCTTGGTGGCAGTCTGTACTTTAATTGTATTGATGTGAAATTGCTTTTTTAATGTAAATGAGGCCATGAAGTCTTTCTGTGTGAATTAATATGATAATAATGTTATTATTGTTAAATATGCCTTATTAAGATATAATGTGAACTAGTTTAGAGAGTAAGCTTAAATAAAGTTATTCTTCTTAATTGTTTTATGTAGCTTTTTATGAGATATATGCTAAGGATTATGTATAAATAACTTATATGATTATATGAAGAATGTAAAGAGTATGAAATGATGAATGAAGGACTAAGCATGTATACAAGTTAATGTAAATGCAATAAAGCTTATGTGCAAGGTGTGTTCACATAGACACACACTCACACTTGAATGAATGAATGAAGCTAAGTTAAGTCGTAAAGGGGAGTTTTGTGGTCAATACTCTGCGTGAGTTTAGATGAAGTGTTTAATAGACAAATCATTACATCACATGACCTTCATATGGTAAGTTGGAGGATGAATGCCCTTCGTGAGCTGAGATATGGTGTTCACTAGTTATAATTAACCTATAGTATATAATGTTTAGAATCTGTAGAAAGATATGCCCTAAACCGAAAGGATATGAAAAATAGTTGGATACACTTTCTGTGTTGAGATGTTTTATTCCAATGTATCTCTTGAGATGAGTACTCCTCGTTAGTAGAGAATGACTTACTTAGTAGCAATCTCTTTATTCCTCAAATATGCTCCCACTTTGATGTATATATTTGACAAGCCATGTAACAGCTAAGAGAATGACCTCATTCTAGTCAACTGAGGATCCCTAATCCGATAAGGGTTAATGTCGGGATTATATGTCTAGCTATCATAGTCTATGTTGATTAAGATAAATCTCACAAAAGAAATGAATGTACTAAGTCTTTTAAAGGAGTGTTCTACTCAGGGTAGGTAGTGGAATGAGACGCTATCTATCCATTGCACTAGGTTGGAAATTCGAAAGGGGAGTCTTGGTGAGTCCTATTTGAATTGAATGAACTAAGTCTCCTAAAAGAACATACTACTAAGAGTAGGTGGTGGTATGGGATGCTATCTATCCATTTAACTAGGTAGGACCTTCTGAAAGGGGAAACCTGGTGCAAAGTCTTCTAAAAGAGTGTATTACATAGGGTAGTTGGTGGTATGAAACGCCATCTACTCATTGCACTAAGTAGGCATTCTGGAAGGGACTTCTTGGTGTGTTGTTGGGTATTCTTGTATTGTATTTTCATTGAGTGGGTGCTTGCTATCCCGAGGTCGGTATGCCGATAGGAAGGAGATCTTGAGGGTCACTTTTGTTTTTATTGAAGGAGGTATATGTGTACTTTCTTCATGTCTTACCTTAGTCATTCTTAGCATGACCTTCGAAGGGAAACTTCGACAGAAATGATGCTTATTTTTCATTGGCAATGCTTTGCAAGTTTAACCCTTTTAGAGTGTTAGTAGTTCGCTGTAATTGTTAAATGAACTTACTGTAATGTTTTAAATGTTTTACTATAAGTGTTTTTTTGGGTTAAAAATTATGGAAATTCGTCTCTAAGTGTCAAATGATGTTACTTATGATGTTTTGCTTATAATTCCTTAATATTTTACTTTTTATTGCATGAAATGTTAATTTACTAAAATATCCCTTTTTGCATATGTCATAATTTGTACATTGTTTTGTACTAACCCCATACTTTTCGATACTATAGAAGTATGTGTTTTGGAAGCAAGTTTGAAGTCTAGAAGGAAAAGCTTGATAAAGTTTCTCTCAAGACAAAGTGTGTCCTTATATATTCGAGGGTATGACTCCTATCTTCTTAGTTTCTTAATGTTTAGACTTATAATATATCTCTTTCAAATGTAAAGGGTCTTGTCCCTAATTAATAATGCGGTTTCTTTATGATTGGCGTGTGACAATGAGATATTCTATGTATTTATATAGAATTCCTTTTTATATTAATTGTCATGAAATGTTTTAATTCTGCACTACTTTTCATGTATGATGTAATGAACGATAGTTAAAGGGCTTGTGTAAGAACCATAAGGGTCATGTACTTTAGGTCACGAAATGAGGGTTCTCCCTAACTTCTAGGGGGTACATTTGGGTCGTGACATTTCATGCATGTCAAAGTAAGATGGTTTTTGAGAGAATGTTATTAGTGATGCTTCCGCTATTATGTAATATCGTTTAATTTACATGTAAAGAAAGTTCTTAAATTCCCTCCATTTATGCATGTTGTTATGCAATTAAGTCAAGAGGCTTGTACAAGACCTATGAAAGGTCGAGAATGCCTTGTCGCGACCCAAGGGTGTCCCTTACTTATAGGGTGTACTTGAGGATCGTGACAAGCTTGGTATTAGATTATAATGATATGAAAATGGTCTTAGGATGTCTCAAAACCACGTCTAGTAAATTCTTATTCATCGGTGTGAGTCGCGACACATCTCTGAGTAGGAGGCTATGAGATGCTTAAGAAATTTTTATTTCATATTTTAATTCATGCCATTGAGTTTGGCTTTAGCAGGCCCTTTTAAAAAAATTTCCTATGACTTTTATAGGTTATGTCTAACAGTAGCTCTAATGCTAAAACGGAAGGAGATAGGAGTGGGGAGCAGGAGCATGTGCCTCCCCAAGTGGAAGGGAATGTACCTCACCTAGTGTAAAAACAAGTTCCTCCTCAAGTTAGTAATGATCCTCCAATAGGAAATGTTATGTTTGAGGAATTTAGGGCTTCTATGACTTTGTTGGCTCAAGCCTTAACAACACAAGCTAATAGAGGAGAGGTGGCTCCGGCTAATCATGTAGCAGGAATGGGTGCTACATATGTATGAGAGTTCTTGAGAATGAATACACCGGAGTACTATGTCTCCAAAATTAATTAAGATCCGGTTGGTTATATTGATGAGAAGTATAAGGTTCTTGCAATCATGGGAGTGTCTTCCATTGAAAAGGCGGAATTGGCTGCCTATCAATTGAAAGATGTTGCCAAGTTTGGTATGAACAATGGAAGGATAGTAGGTCTTTTAAAGCGGGTCCTATAGAGTGGGATACATTTATGTTTCTTTCCTTGATAGGTTCTTTCGTACGAAATTGAGGGAGGCTAAGTTAGATGAGTTCATAAACCACAAGCAAGGTACTTTTAGTGTCGAGGAGTATGCATTGAATTTCACTCTTTTGTCTAAGTATGCTCAAAGTTTGATGGCAAATCCTAGACACTAGATTAATAGGTTCATGACGGGGGTGTCAGATCTAGTAGAAGAACAATGTCATATGGCCATGGTTGTTCCTGACATAGATATCTCCCGATTAATGGTGTGTGCCTAACAAATAGAAGAGCCAAAACTAAGGAAGGAGACGTCTAGAGAAAAGAAGAGGTCTAGGTGTGAAGGTGATTAGTATTTTCATGCTAAGTCCGAGATACAAGATAGGCCAAGAACCAAACAAAGAAATTCTAGTGAAGATTCTTCCAACAACTCTAAGGGGTATAAGGAGAAGGGAAGTGGGTCTTGTAGATCTACTTGCCCCATGTGTGGAAGGAGTCACCGTGAAAGTGTCTAGCCTGTACGGATTGTTGCTTTGGGTGTTGTAAGGATGGGAATAGGGTGAGACATTGTCCAAATCTTATGTCTAAGGTAAGGAAAGAAAAGCAAGCTGCTCCTAGCAATGATGAAAATGTTCCTAAAGCAAGAGCTAGGTTTTATGCACTCAAATCCAAGGATGATCCAAAGTGATCTCACGATGTACCTTTTTGGTATTTGCTTCTTTAATGATTTACGAATATTTCAGTAATTTCTTATGATTATGATTTTCTTTACTGATTTCGCTGATCATAATGATGATCTATTAATGTTAGAAAGACATGTGTGCATTACTCCCAAGTGGGAGACGACGAACTGTATGTATTTATGAGGTTCTTATATGATTGTGGGTAGTTATGATTAACTTTGAATTAAATTGTATCCTTTAATTGGGTATATGAAGTTAATTAGAATGTACGTACGATTGGATGCTAGTCTAGAGTTGGTCATATAAAGAAGTGTTTAGTAAAGTGTCATTCGAGGACCAATGATCCCATATGGGGGAGTATTGTTACACCCTAAAAATGAGCTAGGTGAAGCTAGGGACTAACATGAATTTCATGAGCTATTAGGTCTTATAATATCTAAATATAGTGTTAATACTAAATGTTTGGATTTCAAATGTCCACGAACATCAAAGTAGTTCGCAAACTAGTCAAAGTTGAAGTAAGTGTGTCGTAGTGTTTTGTAATGATGTTTTGGGGGATGGTTTGAAGGTAAAATTCAGTTCCGATGGTTCATACGCATAGCATGATTTTCAAACGGTCGAAACTTCAGAGAAAAATGCCCTGAGGACCATAAAAAAGTGTCCCAAGGAGGACCCAAACTTGGACCGCCAAGCTGCCGCACCATCCTGTTTTGGGAAGTGTCTTCGCAATGCACAGCTCTCTCGCAGTGGGGTAAAATTTTTCCCTGCAATGCGGGGCTAACACGAACCATTCTTTCCAAGAATTTTCGAAAAAAAAGATATTGAAGTACCTCCGCGACACGCAGTAAGTGCCCAAATTTCGTTGCATCATTTTTAAGTAAAATTTAAGTTGGTCAAATTGTCCAATTGTTGCATGGGTCTTTTGGTAACTTTAGGGATTAATTATGGGCGGTTACTTTAGGTATTTTAATAGTATTTAGGCAGCAAAATATACAATAAGACCCTAGAATCCAAATAAATAACTTCTCTCTCCCAAAACTCTCCCAAAACCACCATTCAAGAAGAAGAGAAATTGCAGCAGCTTTTAGGACAAATTGATCAAGGTTTCAAGCTGGGTTAAAGTCTATAATCTAAGTTATGTGAATCTTATTCATTCATGGATTCGTCCATCTATGAAGCCCCCTAGTTTTCTTTAATTTTTGAATCCAAAGAACCCCATTCAAAGAGGGTTGTGATTGCATTGTTGATAAGGCTTGATTTTCATTTCAATCAAGTTTGTAACAGTATATGATGTTTATATGATTATTATATGATGTGTTATTTAGTTTTAATGGTGAATTATAGTAATTGAATTTGATGTTGATTATGTTAATCATAGGCAATTAGAGGAAAGATGAAAGAATTGGGTTTATCCATCTTAACTAGATTATAATCTATATTATTAATTGATCATGATTGAATCACCTAGATATTAATAGAACTAGTGTAGATTTATTAATATTGGTCTTTTTTTATTTAAACCTTAAAGAATGAATAACGACTATATTCACCTAGTATTGAATAATGTGAGAAGAAAATCTAAGGCTAGAAGATCCTATAATCTACCTATGAATGAAGATAGAATGAAATGGAACCTTAGGATGATTGTGTTGGCTGTAGATTTAGGATGATTGAATGAAAGTGATAGATTTATTTGATTATAAAGATATTTTATTGGACATCCCTCTATGAGAGAAAAGGTTGAGCAAGGATTGACAAGTAAACCTTCAAGTATATGCTTGACTCCAAGTGGATATGCATCGTGAGATGGATAGTCTAGAAAAGGTCCGAAATCCTAGTAAAAAGGACATCCACAAGTAGTAGTTGTGATGAATATCAACATAGGTCTCGTGAGGTGAGAGTCCTTGACGTAATAAAGTCATGGTATCCTAGTAGAGATCTCTATATCATATGAACGTCATTGTTCTTGAGATTCATCTTGTAGTGTTTATATGAGAATAATGAACTTAGACACGACCAAGGGGTATCTCGTAGTGTTCATAAAGTGTGAATAAACTTAGACATGCCTAAGGGGTATCTTGTAGTGTTCATGATTAAAGGAATAAGATGTACCTTAAAAAGTATCTCGTAGGATCCATATGATTAAGGAACTTAGACATACATAACTAGTATCTTGTAGTGTTCAGAAGATAATGATAGGGGCGAGGCTCCAATTTATGAAGTAATAATGAAAGGATCCAAAAGTAGTGCCTTTCAAAATTGGTTGAATGGGACATCATGAGTGCATAGCACAAGGTATAGCCTAGGGTGGCTAATGAACAAGATTGCAGATACGATTTAATTAGAGTTACCTCTCCTAGAATAATAGGCTAAGGATGAGAAAATCTTAGTAGATAAAGTTAAGTAATAAAAAATCTATGGAGGGTGAGCATTTTAAGGATGGCTTTCAGGACAGGCTTAATATATAGGATAGAATGGGCTTCCGTATGACATTACAGAAGCATGTTTTGAGATGACCACAAGAGTATAGTACTCTTTAGTATGAAGAACATAGATCATAATTATGATAGTGGATTATGATCAAGAATGACCATGAAGAGGTACTTATCATTGGTTGTAGTATGGGATGCTACCTTAGCTTTGCACAAGTATACTTTGAGGTACCTTGTAGTATAGTTCACTTGAGTAAGAAGGACAAGTAAGTAACTATGAACTCTTTTATGATTTTTAATGCTTTATTATGATATGATATTCATGTTATGCTTATGATTTTATCCTTTAAGATTATGATTATTGTTGACTAACCCTTTGAGGCATCTTATGATTGGTATGTAGTTTCCATACTTAGTACATATCGTACTAACACATATTGCATACATGTTGTCCATGTAGGGTCTTTATAAGATTGAGTTTATTTCAAAGATAGATTTCCAAGGATTCCAAGAAGATGAGAAGTGGTGAGTCCTCATAGCTTCGAGGACGAACCTTTATGTTCCTTTATGTCTTTCTTTATATTTTAGACTTTATAGGGGGTGTGTTCCAGGATGTTTCATTCATGTCAAAGTTAGATGGTTTTTGAGACAATGTAATTTGAGATGCTTCCGCTATTATGAAATATCATTTGGTTTACATTTAAAAGAATGTTCAAATTCCTTCCATTTATGCATGATGTTAGGTAATGAAGTCAAGAGGCTTGTACGAGACCTCAGAGAGGTCGAGTACGCTGTATCGCGACCCAAGGGTTGTCCTAACTTCAAGGGTGTACTTGTGGTTTGTGGCAATATACTTGTAAAGACACTTAGTACGAGTGTTAGTACTAAATAAATATGAGTAAAAATGAATAACTCAAATAATAACTTAAAAAATAAAAATCTGCCTTATTAACATGGGAGAGGTTTGAAATCAACGGTAATTTCTTCATTGACTAATATAATATTTTCAATCACAAAAATTTCATGAAACAAAAAAAAGAACAATGAAGTATCAACTATATAAATACGTAACAACCTACAAATGAAACATGATAAAATGATAATAATTAAATGATAAACCAACATACACCTGTAACTTCATAGAAAATAAATAAATCCAGACTAATCTCATGTAACTAAAATGGGAACATTAATAGATAAATTAAAAAAACAACAACAAAAAAAAAATTAGAATGGTTAATAACAATTATAATAATAATATTAATAGTAAAAAAACATCAAGTAAATTATTAAATATAAATCATCCTGATCAGTAAAAATAATATAAACCCACTGACTAAAAATTAAAATAACAGTAAAAATTAATCAAAACATATAGTAGTAATGAGAAAATATATAAAAAAATTATAATAGCACAACTTACATGGAAAAAAAATCTTTAAAGAAAAGAAAAATGCATGAAATTAGAAGGAAATAAAATTTCACACGAAATAAAGCAATCACTAACGAATTATCATAACTTGCTAATAAAATTTCAAAGCAATATAAAAATCCATAAACAAAAGTAAACAATCCAACAAGAGTAACGCACAAAATAATAGAAAATAATCAACCAAATAAAACCATTAACCGAATAAAATTACAAGTGAAGAACAAGAAAACATAAAGAGAAAGATAAATGAATAAATAAAAACGGAGAGGCAGATAAGAAACACACTAACATCAAAGCAATATGATTGGAGTTGAACTTGCCGTTCAGATTTATTTATCAAATAAAGCAATATAAAGATATATGAATGAACAAGATCATCAACACATAAACATTAACAAATAAAAAATGTAATAAAATACAAAGGAGAATATTGAAGTACTACCGCAGGCAATAAAGAATTACGGAGCAGTCACTAAAGAAATGAGTTTAAAAGCTTGGAGCTAGTTGATGTTTGCTGGAGATAGTGGTGGGAATATTTGCACTGGCTAGTTATTGGAGGTGGTCGGAATACCTGCAAATAAATAAAAATCACAAAGGGAGAAGAAGGAAAGGGACTGTTTATTTGGGTTTGCTGTTTGGGGGTCTTTTCCAGTGATTCTTTCACCAGAGGAGAGAAAATGAAAAGGGTTTTTGGTCTTGTGGAGGTCGGTTTTTTAAGATGGTTTTTGGAGTCGACATATGGTTGGTCGGAGAAGAGAGGAGAAAGGAGGAAATGGGTCTCTTCTGTTGGTTGTTCGTGGAGAAAAAGGGGTGGGTTTTTGGAGGTTTTTTCTTAGGGACTTGTGGTGCTGAGCAGAGAAAGAAAATGGGGTAGTAGTGGTTGTTCAGTCTGTAAAATGGGATGTTAGGATCTGGTTTGACTATTGCTCTCACCAGGAAAAGAAATGGGAAATGGGAAGGTTTTCTTCATTAGGTCTTCACATCACCGGAACAATGACGTGGTGGTGCTGACTGGTTGTTATTGCTGTTAGAGTGGGGAAATTTTTCCTATCACATAAGGGTTTACACACTAGACGTAACTGGCGTCCTCCTCCTCCTTGAGTACTAAAACTAGCCTCTTAGTTTACATCGTCACATTCATAAGTTAAATTTAGCGGAATATTTTAAACTTTAAATACTTCTACTTTGGAGGTTTCCATAGACCTCTACATAAACATACTTATATATATATCGAGTATACATAGACCCTTCGTATAGGATGGTTACAAAGCCTTCTACTTTTATTGCACATACATATATAAGATAGAAATTAGTCTCAGAGATTATCTCATCTAATAACCATCTATATATATTTGCAATTTGGGCATGGCTCAAACATTAATGTAAAGAGAGCCACATATAGGCTTTATCCAATCCGTACTCAAAGGAAAGAAGATAAAATATAATAGTCTTAGAACTAAAATGAAAACATAAGCTCGATATTGGCATTGCCCTCGGAAAAAGAGGATCTACTTTACTTGGAAGAGCAAAGGATCCAAGTCTTCGTCATGTTGCCTTCACCAACACATCGACAAACGAAACCAAAAAATATTGGGGAAAAGGAAGAAAATGGGGTTAGTACGCAACTTGTACTAAGTATGAGAGCTTATGAACATCTAAGATAGAATCATACTAAAAAGGGACATTTTATGAAGTATGTATTTTCCCTTAATAACCCATATGTACATCAAACAAGGCCATACCAATCAACATTTCATAATTATTACGTCATTGACATGCTCCAAACAATAACACAACTTTCAAGTCTAGCCAAGTCAACCCTTCATATCATGAAGACGGATACATACTTAATTAACTCCATCACCAAGTCATATGTAAAGAATAAACATGAATAAGAGTACATTTGATTATAACAAAGCAAGTAACTACTCATGAACCCTTATCAAGTTAACAAGTGCAATCACCAAGAAAAGCTCATAACCTTACTCAATCAAGCAACCCAAAAAGAATAAGCACTAACACTCTAGTTCACATAAAATGACATTTAGATATACATTTCAAACTACTTTAACAATACAACCCAACACATACTCATATATGAACTAATTAACATATAGTATCAACAATGTGCAAGTTCATCTTATACATATCATTTATCATCATAAACATAAACATATATAAGAACATTCTCCAAAGACTCCTTTCAAGGATAACTAGTGCAGTGCTTAGGTAGAATCCCATACCCCTACCCAGACTAAGCCATACCCATTAGGTTATCCTAGTTAGAATTCCATCCTTGAATTCATTTTAAATTTTTTGAACATCTCGCTCTAACCGACATAGACCACACGAGCTAGTGTGGATTCTGGTGTCATCATACCCTACACCGAAGGAAGGAAAAATACTAGCCAAGATAGTACCAAATCATAAAACATAAAAACTACGTGGATAAACTAGCTAGTATTCCTATGCGGGCACAATAGTTCAAGAACTAGAAAATACAGCTGGGACCCAATTTATGATCCATGCATTTTAGTCTCCAATCTCAAGAATGCTTTAGTGCTACTACCTTCCCAATGTGGAAAGCGATACCCCTCAATCTAGATCACTCGATGCTAAGCGAGAGTCCATTTTTGAAATATTTTTAAGCCCGTAGTTATCAATCATTTCTTAGTTTAAGTCATAGGGTTTACCCATTGTATAATAATCATCATCAATAGCTCAATAAGAATTGGATGAGTATAAGTCCTTTCACTACCATTCATATAAGTAAGGCTATTACATTAGCATTTTATATGATAACAAGCCACAGTGATTGTCATCGTCATCCTTATACCATATCCATCTAAATAAACCTCACAACATAGTCAAGAAATTTCAATTCAACATCATATAATCCTATCAATCCTAATACACGGCTTACCCAAATATAAGACTTACCAAGTCTCCTCCATAGTTAATAATTTAGGCCTTACAATAAAACCTCAATTCAATCCAATTTAGATGTACCACATCATAATCGTTATAATAAACATGATAACAATACAAGAAGAGTCACTACACCATAATTCAACACTAAATTAAAGCTTAAGATAAAATCCATAAGTCAATTCTCATAATGTAGATAACTTATAAAGAATTATTATGAAAGGCTACAAATTATCCTACTTTGTTCTTTGTTAGTGTAATAACATAGTCATTAACTTATTTATCCAATAATCAAGTCCATTGAATCAGTCCCAACCTAATTCGCATCAAGATCAAACCTAGGGTTAAGGTTTAAATATCATGTTCTCAATTTAGATCAAAACATCACAAAATATCCTAATTAAATTTAAATACATGTCAATTTATTCATATTTATCCAATATAAAACATAAATATTTCAATTCATAACCCTAATTTCGAGGTTGAGAAGAACCCACATGAAATCCCAATTTCTAAATACAGCTTGATGGAACCCTTTGAGGAAAGATGTATCAAAGGTGAATTAGATCTCATACCATAACGTTTGATCAAATTTTTAGTAAAATCGTCCCTTTCCAGCCCCTAAAAACTCCCCCTAGCTTGTCTTCAATGGTGTCTTCAATAGAGAGAGAAAGAAAAGAGAATGAAAAGAGCTTATTTTGTTAATTATGTTTAATCTAATGAGAGTTGGGATCTTCATATTGGGGATTAATAAACTTAATTAGATTCCCTTAAACCCCTATTTAATAACCTAACCCCATAAATAATTAAATGAAACTAACTTAAATGTGTAAGAAACTCAACGCCCACAGATGAGACCCTGGATGACGGCCGTCTGTGAGTCGACGGTCATTGTGTCGTTGTTGCCAAAGAATGTGCATCTGAGGGCATCCAACATTTTGGCTAAGTGTGGGACAACGGTTGGTATCGAAGCCCTGTCATTCCATACATCAGCCATTGTTGACCTCTCGTGGTTGCACACTGCCTAGGCAGTGTTTCCTCCTACGTGTGAGGGTCCTACTCAAGGGTCTTCGGTTTGTCCTTGGGGAGTTGTACCCACACGTTTTGGCCACAAATAATCTTAAACACCTCTTAACTACCCTTCCACCAATTTTCATGTATATCCGACTTCTAAAAGCTAGTCAAACAGGCTAACGCACGCTATTACCTCCTAGAACTAGTTTCTAAACATCATGGACATTCTTGAATGTTTTTATTCCTAAACTTCTTAAATGACCTATTTTCATTAAGTTGGGTATTCAAACATTGTTTATACCCCATGAATGTTAAGCTTTAAGACCTGTCTTGGATTTTCGAAATGTTACATTATCCCCCCTAAGGAACATTCATCCCCGAATGACACAATTTTTTTTGGAAGGAATAGACTCAAGACTTGAAGCCCAACTAACAAAAATACATAAAAACATCAATCATATTAATTACTCAATGCAATTAAAAACTTCAATTACAAAACATAAGGTTCAACATTATATTATGAGGACTATCCTTCTCACAACAACAACATGACCTCAACATACTTTACATGAGCCACTTATGTCAAATTTCAGTCTAACAACATGCTATATATCATTTCATAAAGATTCACCATATCAAAATGCACGACATAACTCAAAACAAACCAAAACTAAATTTTTCATGTTTTATGCATCAAATTCACGTTAACTCACTATAATGTGATTCAAAATGCACATTTTTTGAAGACTTCACAAAAAATAAAGAAAGTTCAATTTGTAATCATATTTATATTGTTAAAAGAATCACTAACCTTAATTATAAAAAAGATGAGGATAACGGGACATCATGTCGACCTCGGCCTCCCATGTCAAACCCTCAACTAGGTGATTATTCCATAACACTTTTAAAAAACCACCTCGTTATTCCTTAACTCCTTGACTTGCCTATCAAGAATTTGAACCACAACTCTCTTAAAAGAGAGGTTATCGTTTATACCAAAGCCAATTCAGTAGGATGTTTCAATTGATAGGACACCATCCCAACTATTTGAAAGATTTCATAGGGACCCACATAATGAGGACTCATTTTCCTTTCTTGATAAATCTAACCACCCCTTTCATTGGTGAAATTTGCAAATACACCTTATCACTTTCTTCAAACTCAAAATCCATCTTCCTATGATCGGCATATGAATTTTGCCGACTATAGGCCGTTTGCAACCAGTTCCTTATGATATGAACTTTATCTAAAGTCATATAAATAAAATTGGGACAAAGAAGAAAAGGCTCTACCACTTCAAACCATCCAATAGGAGAACTACATCTCCTACTATACAAGTCTTCATAGGGAGCAATGCAAATGGATGAATGAAAACTATTACTATAAGAAATTTCCACCAAAGGCAAATGTTTACCACAATTTTCCTTGAAATCAACGATAAAAGAGCTAGGCATATCCTCAAGGGTTTGAATAGTACGTTTCGTTTGACCAACCATTTTGGGATGAAAAGCGATACTCAACTTCACCTTAGTAACCAACCATTTTTTGAATGACCTCCAAAACCAAGATGTGAATTGTGCACCCCGGTTTGATATGATGGATAACGAAATACCACAACGACACACAATCTCATCTATGAAGATCCTAGCATCATCTTCCACCGAATAAGTAGACTTGACGAGAATAAAGCGAGCGGACTTAGTCAACCCATTCACGATCACACATATAGAATCATATGACTTTTGAGTCCGAGGTAAACCAACTACAAAGTTTATATTTATGTATTCCCACTTCGAAGTAGGAATTTGGATCTCTTGTAGTAATCCACCCTACTTTTGATTTTCGGATTTTACTTGTTGGAAATTCGGACACCTAAAAAGAAACTTCACTATGTCCTTCTAAATATTTTCCCACCAAAACACTACCCTAAGTCATAGTATATTTTTTTCGAACTTGGATCAATTGAGTAGCGGGACGCATGGGCATCTTCAATGATCCCATCCCTCAAACCATCTACATTGGGAACACATAGTCTTCCTTGGCACCTTAAGATACCATCCCCCCAGGGAGAATGTATTGATGATCTTGCCAAGTACCGATTCTTTGAACTCCATCAATAATTTGTCGAGGTGTTGCTTGGACTTCACCTTAACTTTTAATGATGACTCAGAATTATTAGAACCATGAAATTACAATCCGAAGAATCTTCCAACCTCACCCCAACCTAGCAAACCTATGTACATCATTCACTAGGTCTTTCTTGGCTTTATCTATGTGGGATACAGTACCCATAGTCATACAAATTAGGGCATCCGCAACCAAATTAGCCTTGCTTGTGTGATAGGGGACACTCATGTAATAATCTTTCAACAATTCAAACCACCTTCATTCTTAGAGATTCAACTCTTTTTGGATGAAGACATATTGGAGACTCTTATGGTAGGTAAAAACATCAAGATGAACCCCATACAAGTAATTCCTCCATATTTTCAAGGCAAACATCATGGTCGCTAACTCAAGGTCATGAGTTTGATAGTCTTGTTCATGAAACTTAAGTTGCGTGGAGGCATAGGATATCATTTCCCCATGTTGTATAGGCAAACACCCCAAACCCACTCGGGATGCGTCACAATACACAACAAAATTATTTCTACTCTCTGGTTAAGTCAACACCAAAGCATAAGTGAGCCTATATTTTAATAATTTGAAGGTTTTCTCGAATACCTTCGACCATTAAAATTTCATACACTTTTGGGTCAAAGAGATCAAGGGAGATTCAAAAGATGCAGCCATCCACACACCTTCGATAATAACCTGCCAAACCTAAGAAACTCCTAATATCTGTTGGATTCAAAGGTCTAGGCCAATTTTTCGTGGCCTATAATTTTATTTGGTCTACCTCAACTCCTTTTGTAAAGATGAAAAGCCCAAGAAATGTCACCGATATTAAACAAAACTCTGACTTGCTATACTTTACAAACAATTGATGTTCCTTAAGGGTTTACAATACCACCCTTAAATGACCCATATGATCACTCTCACTTTTTGAAAATACCAATATATCATCAATAAATACAATGAAAAATAAATCTAGGTAACTTCAAAATACCCTATTAATTAGGGCCATAAACGCCGCCAGAGCATTAGTGAGTCCGAATGACATTACCAAGAACTCATAGTGCCCATACCTAGTCTGAAATGTTGTCATTTGTACATCCTCACCTCTCAACCTAAGTTTGTGATATCCTGACCTCAAGTCAATTTTTTTGAAGTGGCTCACCCTTTGGAGTTGATTAAACAAGTCGTCTATCCGAGGGAGACGATAATTATGCTTAATAGTGACATAGTTTAGTTGTCAGTCATCATTACATATTCTCAAGGACCCATCCTTCATCTTTAAAAACAACACCGGAGCACCCCCATAGAGAAATACTAGTACTTACAAAACCATTGTCTAGTAAATCCTTGAGTTAAGACTTCATCTCCTTCTATTCAGCCGTAGCCATCCTATAAGGAGAAATTGAAGCAAATCAATTTCCCATTCGGGAGAAATACCTGGATGGTCATTAGGAAAAACCTTTGAAAATTCACTAACTACGGGGACCGACTCAATGGGTGGAATTTCGGAGTCTAGATATTGGACTCTCACAATATGATATTTACAACCTTTAGGGATCACTTTGCATGCTTTCTGACAAGAGATTATTCGAACTCTATGAATAGAGTTTCCCCCATTGCATTCAAAAACTGGGATCATTTTGAACGGTAAGACTCACCACCCTTGTCCTACAATTAATATAAGCAAATCAAGCATGCAAACAATCCATACCCAATATAACCACAAAATTAAAAATATCGAGTAATACTAGAGGTTCATGAAATTTTTATAATCATTCTTTGCAACAACTGACTCACCAACTGGAGTAGACACTATAAAAGGTTCATGCAATATATCGGGTAAAATATTAAACTTTTTGGCTACAAGAGGTGTAACTAATGACAAGGTAGCACCCGGATCAAGTAAGAGAGCATAGAAGTTGTTCTTCATTGGAGATTCGTTTGAACCACTTGTTTGAGCTTGACAACTACCTTTGTCTTGACCCCTCAAATTTGCGAAATCCCTGACCTTGTGCCCACTTTTACCACAACCAAAAAAATTGTTTATCCCCTTAAGGCAATTAACATATTGCTTCTGGCTACACTTTCCTTAAGTTCGTTTCTCGGTTGGTTAATTAGTACCTCTTCACTTCTTCAAATTAGGGTTGCGAACCCTATAATGACTAGACTTTGGAAACTTGGAAGGAACTTGACTTGAAACCTCTTTGTTAAACCTAGGCTTGTTATGTATTTCAAGCTTATTCTTTGAAGAACATCTATCCAAAGATCTTGCCCTCTTAGTATCACTACTTTTACTCCTAGCCCTTGACTCTTCCACATGCTTCGCATGCACCATAAGTATAGAAATGTTCTTTTTCTCATAAAACATAGCCGAATGACACTCCTCTTGCAAATAATCATACATCTCCGTCACAATGCCAGCCTATTAATCTTTGGGATCGGAAACCAAAGAAGGAGCATATTTCAACAATTTAGTGAATACTAAAGAGTTTTCATGAACATTCATACCTCCTTGGTGAAGGTTGATGAACTTGAACACTTTAGATTCCCTCATAACCGTTTGAAAGAACCTATCATGTAAAGCCTTCTTGAAGATCACTCAAGTAAAAAGACCACCACTTAAGAGCCTATTATCCCTTAATAGCAGAAACCATGCTTGAGCCATGTGCTTGAGTTGATCAGTGGCCAACTCGGCCTTTTCACTTGTGGACAACCCCATACTAATAATATCTTATATACTTTATAGATGAATTCTTGGGGGTCTTCCTCAACCTTAGACCTGTAGAAAGTAGGAGGGTTCATTCGAGTGAAGTCCCTTAGACAGGAAGCCATAGTAGTGACTTATTGATGAGGACGGGGTACAAGCTCCCGATTTGATTGTGACATCATATCTTGGGCTTGAACAGTGGCGGCTTGAGACAATTGGATTAACATAGCCCTTTTAACTCCATCCGTCATTGGTGGAGGATTGACTTAAGATTGTTCAATATTAGTATCTTCTTTGAGTGGAGGAACTTGATCACTATGAAGAGGATATCCTGCAATGGAAATTTCCTCTTCAAGTCTTCGTATTGTTTTCCGTTTTGTGTTTATTCTTCCTTTAATCATAAACAATAGGATTAGAAGAAACAAACACCACAAGCATACTCTAATGGCACAATACAAGATTTCAAAGAAAATTAGAATTTCGTAGGTGTCATGTAGGTTCCTATCCATATGTATTGCGTGTTTCAAAATCATGAAAATGAACTTAAATAGACGTGGTTGAGGGAGACATTGACTCTAAGATAATTCAACCTCACACTGTGATAACAATTTTGTCACATCTGGGTATACGCCCAAGACGTAACCGGCGTCGACATCCTCGTTGAGAACTAAGACTAGTCTCTTACTTTACATCATCACATTCATAATTCGAATTTAGAGGAAAATTTAAAACATTTATTACTTCTACATTGGAGGTTTACATAGACCTCTACATACACATAATTATATATATATCGAGTGTACATGAACCCTTCATATAGGAAGGTTACATACTAATCTACTTTTATTGCACATACATAAATAAGATAGAAATTAGACTCAAAGATTTTCTCATCTCATAACCGTCTACTGTTGTTAATTGTGGGAAGAATCACTTTAGGAAATTCCTAGTTGGTACCAGGAATTGCCTTATTTGTTATAAAGATGATCATAAGGTGAAGGATTGTCCGACTATTGCGGCTAAAGGAAGAGAGAGCACAAAATCTCCTCCAAGTGTTCTGTATGGTGATGTCCCAAGGAGGAATCACTTCTATGAAATTCGGGCTAAGAATGCAAAGCTAGATGATGATAATGACGCTGATAATTTTTACTTTTCGCCATTTAATTGTTGTAGGTTCCTTCTATGTGGGGTAGTATAGTAAGTGGTGGAGTTTAGATTTGTTGTCTTCTCTCTTCTACTCCACTCAAGGTTGAGAGATAGAATTCTATAGTAGTATGTTGCATGTTGCATTGTATTTTGGAATCTTGTTGGAATAGAATTTCATTGATTCCTTAGATTGTGCACTTCATAAAGTTATGATTATGTTATCAACTGAGTTTATAAGGTTCTATCTCACATATTTTCATGCTTTCATCATAAAATTCTTAAGAGGTGCCTTTTAAAAAATTAAGCATATTTTACTTGAAGGATTTTGCATTCACTATAAAGAAATTCAAATTTTTGCTAAATTGTTATTTTGTTAAAAATGGCTATAACATGAATAGAAATGACATATATGAGTAAGGTAATTCGTTGAGAAAGAGTTCTCTGTATTTGGAATGAAGAATGTGAGTCTTATTTGAATAATGAGTTGTAGAGTAATATATATCTTATTATTGTATTTTGAGTCTATTTAATATGTGAAATTCATGTTTATCCTAAATTATAGATTCATTACTGTGTGGTATGGTTATGTTCTTCTAGTCTTGAGTTTCTTGTCTCTTGAAAGTGCCTAAAATAAAGTCTGTGTCATTTGAGGATGAATGTTGTCTATGTGGGGGAGAATGTAACTCCTCTAAAATGACTTAGGTGAAACTAGATCCCAATGCTTGTGTCCTAATGTTTTGGAATCCTAAATTGGGTAAAAACAATGTGAAGAGTCAGTGTTTAATTATTTGTGTAGTTTGAAGGTCAAACGTCAAAGAACGTCCATGACGTTCGAAAGATGTGCATTGAAACATGCATGTGTGTCTTTGTGTGTTTCGGAAAGTTCTATGTGTTAATTTTTGTTTAAATTTATATGTAGGGTTCCTAAAATATGTATTAGGGTTTTTTTTTTTGGAAAAGTCTGCGAAAAACATCCCAAGGACCAATGAAAGTGTCCTTGAGGTTGACCTAACTTTTAGGCAAAAGTTGTCCCAAGATTAAGGAATGTTGCCTCAATGTTCACGAACCACTTCACGGCAATTGGAGGACCACGATTGGATAAGATGGTCGTGGAACATCTTTAGTCTCTTGGAGGCTTGTTGAGTCAAAGAAACCACTACCCGAAGGACCACAGACTGTCATAAGGGTCGTTAACCACCTCCGCGGTCCTTGAAGGTGGCAGTGGTAAATGGGCGAGCTGTCAAAAAATGTTATTTCCAAATAATTCATATTCAATTTTATTTTAATTGAGGTTTAATTTAAGTGGAGTATATCATTAATCTATATAGTTTTAAGTCTTAAAACATTATTTTAATTCATTATTTCAAGACCCCAAATCAAAACCCTGAAGTTCTCTCTCAAATCAATTCCTCCATTGTTGAAACCTCAAGCTTCAAGGAAGAAGAAGAATTTCTCAAGGTTTTCAGTAAAATTTCGTGGGTTACTTCTAATCATGGTTTGGGTCCTTCATCCTTGAATCTCTTTCCTCAAAGAGACGTCCTTCAAAGTGATTTTAAAGTTACTCAATAGATGAACTTCTATTGTAATCTAACAATGGGCTCTTTCATAAAACATTTTGAATCATTGTATATTGATTGAACTGAAGTTAATTTATTGATTTTAGCGTAAAAACTCTATGAACCCATGAAATTCATAAATCCCTAGTTTTTACTATTGCATGTGTTATTTAATTATGCCTCAATGCTATTGAATTCTTGTGTAGTTTGATTAGGACTATTGAATTACGAAAGTATCATGCTATAATTGTTAGTAGGCTGCCCTAATTTGATCAATTTAGGTCATATCATCTTTGATCCCTTGTCTATTGTAATTGTTAGATTGAAGTGGTGATTATGGCTATGAGTAAGATCCTTTGTATACTAAGTGGGTTGAATTTACTATGGATTGGAGTTATCTGATTGGATTTATGGTATGTAGATTTAACTCTCTCTATATTGTTTAATAGGGGAGTATATTATGTTGACTTTTTGTATATTCCGCTTATAGTGGTGGTGCTTACCTGTTATACTTGTGAATAATGTCGCCTCATTTGCATTACTTTATGAAATGCGAAACAGTGTGGCCTTGTTAGCATTAGTTTATGAAATATGGATAATCATGTTATGAATTAAATACGTGATTATTGTTAAGGTCTTTATGACTTGTGTGTATATGTTAATTCAAAGCATGAGTTCTCCTAGTTGACGATATGTGTCTCTATATTGAAGTTGTTCTTTGAATTACCTTGTATTGAAAAATGATTTTTCCTATTTAATTATATGATACTTGTGATGGTTTATTTTATTTATTCCATAGAAGTGAATAGGGTGACCTATAGTTGACTTGGGTGTCCCTATGTATTTGTTGGAAGTTATGTTATATGTGATAAAGTGAAGTGTTGGTGTGTCTTGTGTTGGTAAACTTGTGTCCCATAATTGATACCCATAGAATGTGAATATGGATTCTTGAAATAGTACGGTAAAACTCCTTAGCCTAACATGTGACCTTCAACAAAGTGATAAGGTCAATTATGTGGAACCTTCATGCTATATGTAAGGTTATGATAGCCTTGAACTTGAAAGTTGTAATTGTATCCTTCTCGTTTAAAAAGTGGACTCAAGGTTAGTTGGATGGAAAGACAGTAAATCATCCTTAGGAAAGTAATTGAGCTATTCTCTCAACCATTGTATGTGGACTTAGTTGAATCTCTTTTGTATTGTGTACTTTAACTGTGGTATGAACAAGATATAGTACCTCTTCATATTCTTCTTTATTGAATTACTCTATGAGAATAAAGCTAGCACCGAGTAAGTATGCTTGGGAAGTTGTTCTAACTAAGATGACATTAGATAACAAAGAAACGCTCAATATTCCTTTACCATGTACCTGCATGGCACGTGTCCTCGTTCTACCATTGATAAGTAGAAAAACCTCACATAGTAGGTTTAATGACTTCGGATTCCATGAATAGATAGTATGGTCTATGTTAGTTATTTCCTATTATCATTATGCGGGATCCATGCTAGTGTGGGATAAGTACTATGAAGTTTAGGTAGTGGAATAGGACACTATCTAGACATAGGCACACAATTAGCCTTTCAAGATGTTATTGTGTGAGTACCCTAGGACTTCTCAAAGACCATTATGTGAATGTCCTTGATAAGTTAATGTCTCTTAAATGGACTAATGAAGAAAACGAATTTTTAATGGAATGCCAATGAATAAATTCTTATCTATTGTACCTTTAAGGATTCCCTAGTTAAGGTTTAGAAGGGGTATATGAATGATGTCTTACTTAGGGGATTTTCAAGAGTAACTTGAGATAGGAAAGTTAATTGGTGAAATGGGCATATTGAAAAGTAGGTAGTCTTAAGGATTATTTAGGTAAGCTTGAAGAGTGGTATGGGTGGCCTCTTCTTGAATTACTTAAGTAAGTCTTAGGAAAACCTATTGGAGGAGAATTTCAGATTATATGCTATTATGTGAGATTACATGATTGTGTGACATATATGTTTTTGTAGGTGTTAATGTAGTTTCTTTTTCTTATGATATAATTTATTACGCAGAGGAGCATGTCCAAGGTAAATGTCAGTTTCTCATGATTTTATGCATTATACGACACTTAGTACATGCAATGTATTAATTCCATATATTTTGTCAATATCTAATTTTGTAGATTGAAAGTGATGCATCTTGAATCAAAGCTTCGAAAGTATGACGCTTTCAATTAAAGTTGGGTTATGAAATCACTTAATTTGAGGAAATTGTTTTTTTAGACTACTTTTATTTAAAGTATTGCAATAAACTATGTATTTCTATATTTTGATTGTATGGGACGCGTCCCAAGTATTCTTGTGTCTAAGGATGGCGTCTGTTGTGATTAATATTTTCTATGGTGAGATTACTTGCTATTATGTGAGAGTACATAATTATGTCTTATATTTGTTTGTTAGTGTTAATGTGGTTTGTTGTACTTATGATATTATTTTTTACTCCAAGGAGCATGTTTCAATTAAATATTTGGTTCTCATGACTTTATGAATTATGCCATACTTAGTACAAGAAATGTACTAATTCAATACAATTTGTCTATATCAAAAGTTGTAGGTGGAAGGTGCAAAACATCTTCAAGCAAAGCTTGGAAACTAGAACACTTCAAAGAAAATTTGGGTTATGTCCTCAGTTTTCGAGGACATTGCTATTTTAGACTCTTTTATTCAAAGTATTGTAATATAATATGTTTTTCTATATTTTGATTGTATGGGCAGTGTCCCAAGTATTCTTGACTATAAGGATGGAGTATGTTGAAACTTTGTATTTTCTATCGTTTTATATGAACGATATTTTAAGATATTGTTCGTGTGAAATTTTTTAGTACGCACTACTTTTCATACATATATGAAATGAATAATGTCTAAGGGTTTGTGCAAGATTTCCGAGAAGTCAATTATGCTGTGCCACAATTTGAGGAGGTGTGCTCTCGGGTCGTGACACAAAAGTCATAACCTATTCTGATAAGGCTGTTCTACTTGCCAATGGTAGAAGTACGACAATTTCCATGTGGGTACATGGTTAAGGAATATCGAGAGTTTCTTTGTTCTCTAAAGTCATCTTAGTTAGAGTAACTTCCCAAGCATACTTAGTTGGTGCATGCGTTTGTTTTCATAGAGTATTTCAACAAAGGATCATATGAAGAAGTACCATAACTCGATCATAACCAAATCATAATATACCTTATCAAAGAGGGTCCACTAAAGCTACCTACAATGGTTAAGAAGATTGCACAATGACTTTCATAAGGATGATTTCAAATCGTTCCATCCAATCAACCCTAAGTCCATCATTCAACCAAGAAGGATACCATCATGACATTAAACTTTAACGATATCAGGACCTTCCATCTAGGTTTGAGGTTCCACATAAAGGACATTCTTAACTTTGTTCAAGGTCACATGTCAATAACACATACAAGACTAAGAAGCTTTAGTATACAAATTTAAGAATCCTTATACACATTTTAAATGTATCAAGTAGGGGACACAAGTATACCAAAACAAGACACACACACGTTTCACTATATAACATATAGCATATTATTCAAGAATCACATAGTAAAAACTAATGTCAACTATATCTTACCATGTTCACTACTATAGTATCATCAACCTAAGTCATCACAAGTCTCATATATTTCATCAAGAAGCATGATACTTCAATATCAAGTAATACACCTAGAAACTTCACTATTGCCTACTAGAAAAACATATTATTAACTAGAAGAATTGATGCTTTGATTTCACATATGCACATATGTAACTGATACCTTCACAATACTCACATTTTCAAGTTATAACATGATAAAGCAAAATTTCATAAAATAATGCCGATGAGGCCACATTGTTTCACAATTTATAAAGTTATGTCGACGAGTCCACATTATTTTACAATTCATAAATTTATGCCGATAAGGCCACATTATTCACAAGTATTACTCATAAGCACCGCCACAATAATTGGAACATACAAACTATCATCATCATCTAAGACATATACTACAAAATATAAGTAAAGTTAGTTCAATATACCATCAATCCAACCTCAGAAATCTAATCCATTGCCTATTAAACCAACTTAATATACAAAGGCTCTTACAAATAGCCATATTCACCCATTAAATTCAATAATCACAATCTACAATGAATTAAAGATAATTCAATTTGAATTTAGCAAACTAGGAGAACCTACTTAAAAGTCTAGCATTATTCTTTCATGGTTCAATAACCCTAATCAACCTACACTAGAACTCAGTAGCACAGAGACATGATTAAATCATCCATAACATAGTCAAAACTAGGGTTTAATGATTTGATTGGTTTCATAGAGATTTTAGTTTAAAATCATCAAATTAACATAAATGAAATCATTATACATTGATTAAAAATATTTTATGCAAGAAACCATGGCTAGATATCAATTTAGAAGTTCATCATTTGAGAAAGTCTAAGAAACAACTTTGAAGACTGTCTCCATGAAGAAAAGAGAACCAAGAATGAAATTCATACGTTAATTGTGAAGAAAAGCCCACTAAATTGATGGACCAAATTATGGAAAATCAATCTTTTTCCTTGGACCTTCAAATCTTCATCGATGTAGGGTTTTTTTGGAGAAAAGATATGGAGAGGTTTTGATTTGATGGTTAATTGGGGTTTAAATAAGCTTAATAGCCGCCAATAACTTGTACCCAAAAGACCCCTTTACTTATAGGACCTTTTAACCAAGTCAAACTCAACTTAAATTTCCGGAACTTGTTGGGCTATTGCCCATCTTCCAGCCAAAGGCCCATGGCCTAATCCTACTTGAAAAAGGATTGGAATTATTCTTTTTGTTTGATTTCCTATTCTATTATGAAAAGGATTGGAATTGTAATCCTATTTGTTGTTTGTTTTTGATTTGAAAGGAAAAGCACAACTCAATAAATAGAGGATGGTCTTGAGAGATTAATTAATTTCTCATTGGTATTGTCTTTGAATGATATTAGAACATAAGAGAGGTTTATTTAGAGAGCTTTCAACAAGAGCAAATAGAAAAGGAAAAAGGTTCTTTTGCTGCACTCTTTATCTCCGACCAGCAACGTTCAGATCGTGTTTTCTGATTAACTAGCCGTTGGATCGGGCTGGAATTTTGATAGAGAGTTCCTGACATCTTGGTGGTTTTGTTTGAACAGTGGAGATTGGATTTGGAGGTTAGAATGATCCTGTTCTAGGTCCCGAACAGAAGCTGAGTTTCGGTGAGGTTTCTTTCTATTTATCTTTTGTTGGTGTAGCTATTGTTGTTCTTTTTTGGCACGTATTGTGTAGTCATTAGAATAATATTTGTAACCCTGTTATTTGTATTGTGAAGTAATTCAGATCTTTTCGAACCAGTGGTGGTTGCCTTCGGTTTGAAGGGTTTTTCAACGTCAAACTTGCTGTTCTTTATTGTTAGATTTTTCATTTTCAATTTTCTGTCACAACAACTGCTATCAGAGCTAAGATTATCTATATAGAGGGGAATATGAGCAATATGGTATGTCTAAACATAAGAAACAATAACATAGGGAAAAGCAAGATGAAAGATCTATTGTTCGTGAAGAAGATGCATCTTTCGGTTTTTTGTGCTCATAAACCCGAGAATGTGACCGATTAAAATTGGGAATTTGAGCACAAAAAAGTATGTGGATACATATGACAATAGTTTGAAGATAATTTTAGAAACCATTTTGTGAGTGAGACACATGCTAGAACATTGTGGGAAAAGTTGGAGACGCTTTACGCTTCAAAAACATGAAATAACAAGTTATTCTTATTAAAGCAATTGATGACCTTTAAATACAAGGAGGGCAGTCCTATTCTTGATAACATAAATCATTTTCAGGGTATTTTTGATCATCTATCAGGAATGGGTATGACTTTTGACGATGAAATACAAGGACTTTTGCTTCTAAATATTTAACCGGATTATTGGGAACTCTTCGTGTTTCGTTAACCAATTCAGTCACTAGTGGAAAGGCGACTATGGAATATGCAAAGAGTGGTTTGTTGAATGAAGAGGGCAGAAGAAAATCTCAACGCACATCTTCACGTTCGGAGGTTCTATATACATAAGATCAAGGGAGACATAATACAAGAGATCTGAGGAGTAGAGGTAAAATCAAAAGCAAGTAAAAATTAAAGAATCCAAATATTATATGTTAACATTGTGGAAAGAAATGACATATTAAAAGACTTTGTAAACAATTGAAGCAAGATCTTAAAGAAGGAAAGAAGCAAGAAAACCATGAAAATAATGTTGTTGTTGTTATCCAAGATGATTGTGATAAAGACGTCATTAATTTTGTATCTCAAGATGCAAGTTGGACAGTAGATTCTTGAGCTACATCACATGTCACACCAATAAAAGACTTCTTTTCATCTTATACTTCTGTTAACTCTGAGGTGTTAAGGATAGGTAATGCTGGTGAGGTTAAGGTGTTTGGTGTTGGCACTGTTTGTTTGAAAACCAATACCGGTTCAACGTTGGTCTATAAGAATGTCAAGCATGCTCAAGAAATTCCCTTAAATGTGATCTCTATAGGACAACTAGATGATGATGTCTATCATAATGACTTGTGAAATGTCCAATGGAATCTCACTAAAGGTTCACTGATTTTAACTCGAGGAAGAAAATATTAAAATTTATACGTGACACAAGGATCGATTCTTCGTGACTCTATAAATTTGGTAAACTGCGAGACTTTATCATAATTGTGGCACAAGAGGATTTGTCATATGAGCGAGAGAGGAATCACATGTTTGGATAAGAAGAATTTGCTTGATGGTATGAATCAAACAAAGGTTAAAAGATGTGTTCATTGCTTAGCAGGAAAACAGAAAAGAGTTTCTTTTCACAATCATCCTCGTTTAAGAAAATCTGAGCTATTGGAGCTAGTACACTAAGATTTGTGCACTTTACATTGCTACTTTCATTGATGATCATTCTCGCAAGATTTGGGTATATCCATTAAAATTCAAAAATCAAGTGCTTGATGTGTTTAAAAAGTTCCGATCCTTAACTGAGAGACAAACCGGAAAGAAATTAAAATGTATTCGCACTGATAATGGTGGTTAGTAATTAGTCCCTTTGATAACTACTGTAAATCGCAAGGAATACGTCATCAGAAGACTACTCCAAAGACTCCTCAATGAAATGGTTTGGCAGAGAGGATGAACAGAACTTTAGTTGAGAGAGTTAGATGTGTACTTTAAGAGGCTAAATTTCCAAATTCTTTTTCGGCTGAAGCACTTAACACTATTTCTTATGTTATCAATTTGTCTCCCGTTATTACTTTGCATGGTTATGATTCAAATAGAGTTTGGTTGATAAGGATGTTTCTTATGATCACCTGAAAGTGTTTGTGTGTAAAGATTGTGTGCATGTTCCAAAAGATGAGAGGTCACAATTGGATGTTAAAACTAAGCAATGTATCTTCATTGGTTACAGTCAAGAGGAGTTTGGATATCGCTTTTATGATCCAGTTGAAAAGAAACTCATTAGAAGTCGTGATGTTGTGTTCTTAGAAGATCAAACCATTGAAGATATTGACAAGACTGAGAAACTAGATTCTCATACTGATGAAAGCTTAGTTGATGTTGATCCAATTCCTATTATTTATACATCTTCTGCACATAAGGGAACCCATGGTAATGATCAAGATGATGATGAGAGTGTAGAACATATAATTGTTCCTACTGATGATGTTGTGGTTGATAATCAACCAACTAATGTTTTGATGAACGATTTGGATGCTCCATAAACCTCTTGTAAAAGATCTACTAGAGAAAAGCTAAGATCAGCACGTTATTCTCCTAATGACTATATCCTCTTGAGTGACATGGGAGAACCTGATCGTTATGATTAAGTCATGCTAGATAATCATAGAGATTAGTGTAATGAACTCATTGCAGACGATCATGAGTTTTGTAGAAGTGTGGCAGGCACGAAGCATGTCAAAAGTTCCTCCACTTGAAGTCCATTTGGCCCCTTGGCTGGAGGGGAAGTTTGTTGTAATATTGCCAATGTTCCAGCCAAAGGCTCATGGCCTAATCCTACTTGAAAAAGGAATGAAATTATTCTCTTTATTTCATTTCCAATTCCATTAGGAAAAGGATTAGAATTGTTGTCCTATTTGTACTCGTTTTGGCTTTGTAAGGAAAAGTACAACTCTATAAATAGAGAATTGTCTTGAGGGAATAAGTAATTGCTCATTTGTATTGTCTTTGAAAGACATTAGAACATAAGAGATATTTTTTGACAGAGCTTTCAACAAGAGAAAAGAGAGAAGGAAAAGGGTTCTTTTGCTGCAGTCTTTTTCTTCAACTAGCAACGTTCAGATCATGTTTCTTCATTAACTAACCGTTGGATTGGGCTGAAATTTGGACTGAGTTGTTCTGACATCATGACGGAAGATTTGAACGGTGAAGATTTGATTCGGAGGTCAGAAAGATCCTGTTTTAGGTGCCGAACAGAAGCAGGGTTTGGGTGGTGTTTCTTTCTAATTATCTTTTGTTGGTGTAGCTATTGTTTTTTTCTCTCTTTGCACTTGTCGTGTAGCCATTAGAAGAATATTTGTAACCCTGTTATTTTTATAGACAAACAATTCAGATCTTGTCGATCCCGTGGTGGTTACCTTCGGTTTGAAGGGTTTTTCCACATTAAACTTGGTGTTTTTTATTGTTTGATTTTCGTTTTCATTCTTCCTTCACAACAGAACATTCATCAAGAAAGAATCCCTTGAAGCGGATCTTCAGCATGATTTTTTGCAATTAATTTCTTAAAAAGTACAGTACTTTTTGTGTCCGCAACGTGGATGCCTAATTTGTTCCCTTCATGTGAAAAAGTCTGCTGCCTTGGGCATCATTTACCCACAAGTTGGGTCCTCTTGAATGTAACACTCCGAAAATCTAAAATCTAATGTATATCCTTACATGACTTTCAAGTATTAGTAACACTATTTCAAGGTCAATAATAAATTATAAAAGTCATTTAGGATGTTTTAGAGTGAAGATGTTAAGAAATGTCCATGACGTCTGGAGACTAGAGAAAGAGGTGCTAGTGTGTTTTAGCCTATTTGACAAGGTTCTAGGAGTCGAAATTTAATGGTATTTGGTGGTAAGGTATTTAACATGTAATAGAGGAGGGTTAGGGTTTAAATATCAAGGTATGACTCCCAATGTACCACTAGGATGGTCCTTGAAGAGAACCCTTCAATTTTGGCTAAGAAGTTATCAAAGAACAGCATCCATTGACGATAGTAGGCGATGATGCGTGGCCCAACCGACAGGGCTTTGATTTCCTCCATCTAAGGTCACTTGATAATTTTCCCAAAAATCCATTTTTTAAACTCCCTAAATTAAATGATGGTTGGTTAGGACAGTTGTTCCAAGGCACCCTTGACTGACCTACTACCCATAGGTCTGGTCTTGTTAGCCAAGATTGAGTATCACAATTATGTTTTAAATAGTAATTTAATTAGTTATTTGATAAGTGGGTTAATTAGTTTTTATGTAAGATCTAATTTAGCTAGTTAAGGACTTAGACAAGCACAAAAGAATGATTAAACAAATCCAACACCCACAGTTTCCCAAAACCAATTGCTCTTCCTTTTCTTTTCTTTGTCTCTCTCACAAAAACAAGAACTCGATTGGAGAACTAGTCCAAGGTATTTTGAGAAGCAAGAAGTCAATTTTCTTCCATAAATTTTCATCAAATACCAAGGTATAGGAACTCTTCATCTTTGGGATTCCTCTCCCCAAAGGGTTCTTTTGAAATTGGTTTTCAGAAGATGATTTCATATGTGTTTCTTTCAAGTACAAATTTAATCTTCAAAAGTGTATTTTGTTTTGTTTCTTTAGATTATTATGTTTAGATTATGATTATAATTATTCAATGATGCTAGTTCTTGACCTGACTAAAGGTTATGAACTAGTGTTGAATTGACTTATAGTGATGCAATCAACTTCATTCTTTTGTTATTTACTATTTTGTGATGATATTACACCCATTTTTTGGTTGAATCTGATGGTCTATGGTAAGACCTTAGATGTTGGCTTGTGAAGGAGATTGGGTAAGTCTTTGTGATCTAAAACTTTTAATTCCATTATGGTTGTTTGTAACTGGTTATGAGGTTATATTGAAGTATAAACATTATGATTGTATTAAGTATGTGTGGTATGATAATGCAATTGTAATTTCATGATTATTTACATTGTGAGATTCTTTTAGGATCTTATGATTAAGGTTGGTTATGAAGTACATATGTACCATACTATAATATGATGATATTTATGTGTTAATATTACATGTGAGGGTTGTATTTAAAAGAATGTTATATGCAAGTCCTATTGATCTAAAGACTATACTAGTATAGGAAGTTGTCTCCTATGACCGGAACTAAGTTATGAATATTAAAGAAAGACATTTCAAAAGGGAGTCTAGCTTAGAAAGGAGTGAACTAGTAGTTAGTAGTGTCCCTTCCCACATAGGGAAGGTAGATTATTTATTATATTCATGAGATTGGAGATTATAATGTATGTAACATAAAGATGGTCCCAAACATATCCCATAGTTGTTGAACTATGTTGCCCCATTGGAATACTTGTTAGTGGATCCACAGAAATGCTATGTTAATGTTTTTGTACTACGTTGGAAAGTAGTCCACCTTATATTTGTTTGGGGTTCCAAGGCACCGGATTCCACATTAGCATATGTGGTCTATAATGGTTAAGGCAATGTGTTCCCAAAGTAAAATTAAGTAATAAAATAAACTCTGACTATGATGACCTTTGGGGTTTGACTTAATCTAGGTAGGGGTATTGGACTCTACCTATACATTACACTAGTAATCCTTAAGGGAATTTTAGAAGAATGTTCTTATGTCTTATTCTCTTCTGAAATAAATCTTATGCTTATGTTGGTTATTCATGTTAATGGTATATGTTGCTAAATATGAGGATGAATGCTATACTATTGCACAAGTAGGCTTGAGGAAGGGTTATGGGTAAGGGTGCCCCGTATGTTATAATGTTAGAACTCATTAACATGCTTTGTTGTTATAAAATTATAGTAGAGTTGCATTGATTATGAATTCTATTATTGGATATATATGTGCACATGTATTAAATTGATGATGTTGGTCTTGTGTTGAATATGCTATTGACTTAAGTATTCATGATTATTGTCTTATATGTGTTTTTTTATCATGCATACAACTTTTGAAAATAACTTTGCATGGTTTTATAAAATGTCCCTTTTTAGCGCGATCTCTATGTTCTATGTGCATATGTTTCCATATTTAGTACAATGGATGTTCTAACACATATTTCTCCCTTTTCCCCAACTTTTAGGTTGTGGTTGTTGAACAGTTCGTGACTACATTGCAAGAAAGGCTTGGATCAATTCTTCAAGTGTGGGTATGTTCTCAAATTCCGAGGATGATGCCTTTTATCACTATAGCTATGTTACATTGTTATAGTCTAAGGACTATCATTCACTCTTGTTGTTTCAAGATATTGTTATAAGCCCTAAGTGGCATTTATACATTTTTTAAGGTTTATGCCCATATTTCTCTATTCCATTGAAAATGTTTCATATGAGACATTTGTATTAAGAATATATTATGTATGTTATATATATGTGCGAATAAGAAGTAGAAGACTAAGTATGATTCTTATTGTGAGGTTTCTATCTGAACTTCCTATGTATATATTATGTGTAAGAGAGAAGTCTATGCAAACCTCATGAGTAGATCTAGATGAAAAGTTTTAATTTTTTGCACTTTTAACCTGTGAATGTAATGATGAATGTTAAGAGACTAGTCTTAGTCCACTCCTAGTACGCCGTCGCCGGTTACATCTAGGGGGGTACTCCCTGGATGTGACAAACTTAGTATCATATCATAAGGTTAAAAATATTTTGAATTGATGTCTCATTAAACCATATCTATGTAGATTCTTATTCATAATTGTGAAGTGTTCCGCACCAATGAATGAGAGACTATGTGATGATTAGGAATCTCTCATCTTCTTGCATTCCAATGCCGTGCCTCTAGTGTCTTATTATGTGCCTTCACACAAACATTGTATCGTAATTACATGTATGAAAACTCGAAGGGTAGCAGAAAGAAAGGCCAAATAAAGCATTGCTAATATGGAAGCTAATGACAACAAGCTCCTTCATAAAAAAAACAATGTGCCTCCACTTGAAAAGTTGCTACGGGTTATAAAATTCCGATTTTTCCTCAACCGATGATTGATGGAGTGATAATGGAAACATTTATCAATTTAGACCAGTACATGACAACTCAAGCTAATGTTGTCACTTATCAAGTCAAATCAATGACAGCCCAAGTTAAAAGGGAGATTGGACCCCGAGTTTCTCAACCTGATAACTCCATGGCTTGTCATTTGAGACACTTTACTAGAATGAACCCACATCTGTTCTTCGGTTTTAGGTTTGATGAGGACCCTCAAGCGTTTATCGATAGGTCTACAATATTCTCTATGATATGGGTTTGACCTAAATGGAGAAGGCCGAGTTAGCGGCCTATCAACTCAAAGATGTGGCCCAAAATTTGTACATACAATGTAGGGATAATAGAGCAATAACAGGTGGTCCAGTGACTTAGGTGATCCTCAAGAAATCTTTCCTTGATAGGTTATTTCCTAGAGAGTTAATGGAAGACAAGGTGGAATAATTCATCAACATTCGTCAACGATGTGTGAGTAACTTGACTATTCCATAATGTTAAATATATTTTCTAAGTATGCTTCATTCCTGGTGTCTAAACCAAGGGATGAGATAAGTCGTTTTCTTAGGATAATGTACGAAGATTTGATTGAAGAATGTACTTTGGCTATGCTACATGATAATATAAATATTTCTCATCTCATGGTCTATGCTAAACAAGTGGAAGAAATTAGTCCAAGAAGGCGAGGTAATATGAAGGTGGTTTTTCTAAGGATAGGCTTGACATTAGAGACAAGCCTAGGTTCAAGAAGAGGTTTTTAAACAAAATTCCTCCCAAATTCCCAAAGGCTCGGGATGATAGGATGTCTATTCCTAAGTCTCAAAAGGGAAGCGGTACTAGTTCACCAAGCGAGAACACAACTTCTGGTAAGTGTGGCAAGAAACATTATGGTGATTGCCTTGTTGAGACGGACAATTGCTTTAGATGTGGCAAGAGTGACCACATGGTTAGGGGTAACCCTAATTTGAAGGGGAAATATAAATTAAGTGGGAAATCTCAAGTTAGGGGTTATAATTTTGATGCTTGAAGAAAGAATTGCTTCTATGCACTTCGCTCTAGGAGTGAAAAAGTGCGTTCTCCCAATGTGGTATGTGGTATGGTACAAGTTTTCTCTATTAATGTTTATACTTTACATGATCTGGGTGCTTCATTATCCTGTGTTACTCCTTTGATAGATTAAAATATAGATATTTTGCCCGATGTCCTAAATGAACCTTTTATGGTCACGACCCAGTTACGTGAGTCGGTCGTTGTAAAAAGGGTTTGTAGAAATTGTCCTATAATGTTAACCAATAGAATTTGTCATGTTAAATTTGTATTACTTTATATGGTTGATTTCGATGTCATTTTGTGGATGGATTTGTTACATGATATTTTTGCTTCAATTGATTGTACAAGAAGTATTGTCAAGTTCAACTTTCAAAATGAACCCATCTTAGAGTAAAAGGGGGGAAATTCTATTCCCAGAAGTCGTATCATCTTTTGTCTTGAGCCTTGTAAAATTATCTCAAAAGGGTGTCTATACCAAATTGTGAGGTTCAAAGTTTTACTCCTAAATTCCTCCCATTGAGTTAGTCCCGTATTGAGGGAATATGCGGATGTATTTTCGAATGAACTTCTCTAATCCCTTCCTGAACAGGAAATTGATTTTTGTATTAATTTGCTATCACATACAAAACCCAATTAAATTCCTCCTTATCGTATGGTTCTGTCAGAATTGAAAGAGTTGAAGGCTCAACTCAATGATTTACTAGACAAAGACTTCATTATTTCTCGTATTTCTCCATGGGGTGCGCCGTTATTGTTTGTGAACAAGGATGGGTCCCATAGAATTGTAAGACCCCAAAAATGAGTTAGGATGTTTAGAGACTTACATGTTCTTATAATATTGTAATATATTAATCAAGGGTTTCAAAGTATGAGTGATTGATTTAAAGTCATATGGAAGTCAAACGTCAAAGGACGACAAAGACATTCAACAATTAGTCACCAAATAAAACTTAAGTGCTTTTATGTACTTATGTGTGTGCCATTGTCTTAGGAAGTCTTTATATGTGTAATAATGAGGTTTATGATAAGGTTGTTAAATTTAATGATGTTTGGAGGTTAGACATCCAGGAACACCCAAGACGTTTAAAAGTTAGCCCTTGGACATACTTGTGAGTGCCTTGCATGTTTTAATGTGTTGCGTGAGTTGTTTGAAGCTCAAACTAGTAGTGAAGTTTCTTGAATAGTGAATAAGTGTATGTGGGTTTTCAATGTTCCGGCAAAACTCCCCAATGACCAACAAAAGGGTCCTTGAGGAGGACCCAATTATTAGGCAAAAGTTGTTCCATGTTGGCAACTTACTGCCTTTATGTTGGTCGTGGAACTTCCTTAGAAATTTGGAGGAAAGGAATGGAAATGGATACACTTCCCAAGAACCACAGACAGTCACAAGGGTCGTGAACCAACTTCACAGTTCCGTGAAGGTTGCCGTGGTCCCTGATTGGCTGGTCCAGTTTTGGTTGCCAAATAAATTCCATTTGGTTGTTTAGTAATTGGGATTGATTTTAAAGGGTTTATAAATTAAATATAAATAGATTAAGGTCATTTCAAAAGTCAAAAACCCCAACACCTATTAAGAAATAAAAATCTCAAATCTCTCTTCTCTTTCGAAATTCTCTCAAACCTCCATTTGAGGGAAAACTCAAGTTCAAGCTAGAGGTTTTATATTCATAGTTTATTCTCCCATTTCATGTGGAATTCTCACATATAAAGGTATGGTTATCCTTCATCACTTGTTAAACTTCAATTTAGAGTGTTCTTCTCAATGTTTTTAAAGAGATTTCATGATCTAAACCTTTAATCTTCCAATGTAGCAATGGGTTCTTTCTCAAAACGTTTTTAAAGGGTTTGTCTGGATGAATTGATGATAATATGTGGTTTTAACGAGAATTTCCATCCAATTGCATTATGAATCCATGTTCTCTATGTATTGATAGGTTATGAAGGCTTGTATGACATTGTGTGGTATGGTTCACTTATGGTGAAGGTTTCTGTAGTTTTATGGTGTTTCCGTAGTTGATACAGTTGAGACAAATGGAACTAATTTAGATGCAACACAAAGATGTTTGAATTTAAAATAAGCTTCCAGAAGCAGTTGTAACATGAGTATTGTAATTTTATGCACCTCAACAGGGAATGGTAACGTAATTTCTTTCAATGTTTTAGGAGATGGCATAAAAGAAGTGTGAGCCAAAACCCTTTTAGTCATCTCAATTATGAAGACCGCTCTCACAAGAGTCATATTAGAAAGTATGGTTAATGGTATCGTTATTTTACGATTTTTATGATGATGAATAGATGTACAATCACTGATCACAAGAGCAGCAGAAGTAGTAGTCCCGGTGGCAGGAGAAACCGAACTACAGTTAGGGATTGCAGTGAAGAGAGACATGCAAGACAAGAGCAATGGCAATGAAGTCCATATGAATAATACATGAAAATATTGTGTTGGTTGTGGATCGAAAGTCTGAGTTATACAAATGAATATCTTAATCTGATACCTATATAACATATCTTATTGTTTCTCTTTGCGGAGCTACGATGTGCTACCTGGTATTACAAACAAACATGAACTTTTCTTTGAAAACATAGCCGATTTCCAAAAAAACATATCAAGACTTCTTGGTTATATCAATATCTTACCAAGATAATTGGATATGTCAGCTAAGTAGTTAGCTTGTGTGATGTATTCTATAGATCGATGGAGTTCTTAGGTAATGTAGTCATTCCATAACTATTAAGCAAAGTAGAGTATGTAAGTCCTTGTCATCTGCCCTTTCCTACACAACATGTAGAAAACAAATCATTGTTATAAATACTTTAAAGTATTCTTTTTTAGGGCGAGAAACTCAAAGAAATAACAACGACTTAGAGAAGATAAGATTTTGAGACTGAAAAAAATAGAGCATTGTACAGAAAAAGTAACAAGGGCTATGTTTTCACTATCAACTCACTTGAGGGTGGAAAAGTGGTAAATGTATGATTCATTTCACTTCTCGTTTTAAGAAACAGAGCAGAATATCGTAAAAACCTGCTTCAGTACTTAGGTTAATACAACCGTGAAACTTAGTTATTTCAATATTGAATGACAAATTAAAGAAAACAAAGAGATTTTATACTTTAGAATCACATGTAAAAGAATATACATTGGGAAATCAAATCATATGACCAATAAATTAGCATAGTTTTTAGAGAGGATAAAGCAAAAAATTTTAAGACAGTTACTCGCAGAGAAGATTATATTGTCAGAAAGAAAAAATAACTAGCGTTATAGTGAAATTGAAAAAGACAACAAAGAAGAGGAAAAAAACTCATTCAACCTTGAAATATGAAAAACATGTAATCTTCTATAACTTAATACATACATAATTTGTCTTTATGATTATAAAAATCCATATTGTTAGTCGCTTGTGATTAAAAAGTTTTGCTCATAATTTACTTGTCCTAAAGATAAGAACCACCAAACTGCAAACCCAAACTAATACATGAGGAAAAAATCTAGTAAACTTGTAATTCAATCTATATGGTATATTGGTTATAAGTTTAAACTCCAGAATGCCACATTTTCTATCACTGAATCATAATAGAGATGAATTTCTGTATATTTTAGAGAATTAAAATTAAATTAGTATATATATTAGTGATGGAGCAGCGTATAGCATGATATGATTAATATAAAACCCTATCATACTAGATCCGCTTATCAGATAAACATAGTTGTTCTAGCTCTATGCTGGGTCATAGATATATCATCTCTTAGTTAAGAATCTAAGACATGATGCTACAGGAGCCGAGCAAAGGACTCTTTTGATTTTAAGAACATAAATGTTGAGAATCGCCTATGAACTTTAGTGGTTTATGTCACCGATTATGTTACTCTTCCTGTATAATGAAATTAGTTCTGTTAATCTTTAGTGTCTTTTTTTTTGGTAGTAAATGATTCAACTAGTAACCCATATGATTAGGTTCCCAGGAATATAATAATAGTCTATTTTTGTATTCCACTCCGTGTTCGATATCCATTTTGGAGCACCGACTAATTCGCACAATATCTATTCAAGACTCAATAAATAGAGATGCACTCTCTGCCATATTTTTTTCAAATTAATGATTCTGGTTAAAGGTTTAAGAATTATATCCATCTTACCATAATCCTTTGTCACAAACATGATAAACATATTGAACCTAATCATCATGATGATATGAAATTGTACAGTTAAGACAACCAATATGTTAAAAAATATAGACTTATTATATTGAGTTTTCAATCATTTCTTCTGTTTGTTATAAGTTTACAGTTTGGGAGATTTCATCAAGGGACTAAAGGAGGTAAAACTATTATTACCTTATATTGCAAGTTATGAAAGGAGAAATTCACCATTCCAAGTTGAGAATAGAATATCCGAATAAATCTTACGTTCAGCGAGTATGAAACAAGGTAAAACACATGTACTCCATTAGTTTTGTTTGAGTGATATTTAAATCTTAAATTGACTTTGGTGGAGTATAAGCTTCACACTTTGATCAATATGTATACTTACGACACTTAGTTATTCTACATCAAAATATATTCAGCACACTATTTTAGATGTACATTAAGTTAGGCTGTACATATACGGGAAGCCCTTAATTGTTGCATTTAGCATACATATTTTTCTATGAACTAAATCCTAATATGCTATTCGTGATATACAACAAATTAAATAGGAGACACTTTTGTTGAGTTTTATCTATGGAGCTTGATTGTCGATAAAGTGTCTCTATTTTTCAATTACATGAGTTTTAAAAAATGAAGAAAAATTAGAGTAGCTCGAATACAGCTATAACAAAATAACATCAATAAAACATATTGAATAAATACAATAAATTAAGTTGAAGATCAACCAACATGGGGATCTGTTTCTAGCAAAACTGAGGTGCAATTCTTCTTTGAGCGAGCAGTAACAATTCAATAAAAAGACGTGATTAGGAGAATAGCATCAAGATTAAGTAGGAAGAACAAAACGTGTATCTTGAATACAATAATGAAAAATGAGATCAGTAAAACTTATAAAAAAATCACAACAACTCGATCGGAAGAGGAAACAACCTGAAACTTTGTTCCGAAAAAAGTTGGGGTGGAATTGTGTTATGAGCAGAGCAACAACAATAAAAGGAAAAAGACGCGATTATGTAGAGGAACTTGAAGATAAGATAAGCCTTAACAAAAAAGAGAAAATCTTAAATATAACCATGAGTAACGACATCAACAAAACATATAGAAGAAACACAACAACTCGATCAGAAGAAAACCAACTTAGAATTCTTTTTCGAGCAAAGCTGGAGCAAATTTTTGTTTTGATCAGAGCAACAACTATTCAAGCAAATAGACCCGATTAATAGTTCAATGTTGCCCTTTTATATGTATGGTTCTTCATAGTTGCCTTGTTTGGATTGAAGTCTTTTGAGTAGGCGTAATCATATAATTAAAAGGTAGTATTGATTATCTTTGTAGGGTGATGATGTTTTTTGGATTGACATAGTAGTTGACCTACTATAATGTTGAATAAAAAGAAATAGTCCTTATGGCTAAGTCTCGTTTATTGTTTCTCCAAAGGTTGTCATCACCTTTGATGTCAATGGCGATGTTGTGACCTTATTGTCACATCCGGGTTTACCCCATAGACATAAACGACATCGTCATCCTTATGAAGGACTAAGACTGGCCTCTTAGTTTCATGTCATTAAATTTATCGGTTGAAAAATGCAGACAAATTTAAAACTTTTATTTTATCTACATGTAGGTTTACATAGATCTCTACATACGCATAATAATATTCATATAGAGTATACATAGACCCTTCATATAGGATGTTTACATACCCTTCTACTATTATTACACATACATATATAAGACTATGGAATAAAGTCTCAATGGCTGTCTCAACTCATACCATCTATACAAATATCATAATGTGGGCATACCTCTTATATCAAATCAACAAGACCATAAATAGGTCGTACAAAAGTATAATATTCAAATAACAATGAAAGAAATGATAGATTCAATAACCTCGTAAAAAAATTCAAACCTAAAATGTTTGGGGAAAAAGGGAAGAAAATGGGTTTAGTACTCCACATGTACTAAGTATGAGACCATATGCACATATAACACCAAAACATGTAAAAAGGGATATTTATTGAAATCATGTCATTTTACCCCTTTAAAGACTTATGCACAACGAATAGTTAAGAAAGTCAAATGTATATCATGCTTAAACTCATAATTTAATATGCTCTATAAACAAGTAATATCATCTCAACCATGAGTAAGATTTATCACATAAATAGCAAAGTAAGGCAACAAATCATAAATTCTTATAGAGTGAACAAGAACAATAATCAGTGTCATACTTCACACAATATAACCTCAAGTATACATAAATTCGTATCTTTGGTAATTAAGATCGTTTGAATGTTCATAAGAATTATATTCACATAATAAAACATTGACATTTAGCACCATTCATATACATAATATTACCTTCCCAAATCTCCCATGAAGGCAAACTCGTGCAAGGAATAGGTAGACTCCCATACACCTAGCTAAGCTAAGTCAATCCCCTCAAGTCAATTTAGTTAGTCTTTACTTCATTCTTTTATATTGGTTAGGGAACACTAGCATTAAGTGACATAGACTACATGAGCTAAAACTGGAATCCGGTCTCATAAGACCTCATACTGATTGAAGCTGGTCTATCGGCCAAGGTAAAACCTAATATAAACATAGCTTTCTAAGTGGATCCACTTGCTAGTATCCTATGGTGGCAAGATAGTTTAAGGCACTAAGAGATAGGTATTTCCTCTACATACCATTTATTCATTGGGGCCTGACCACATGGGAATCGATGGATGAGTATCTCTCAAAGGGGAGTCAACTTCACTTTTAGCACTATACGGTAACACTTCCTCTATGGAAAGCCATTAATTCCCATTGTCAAGTTCACTCGGTGCTAATCTAAGTGTCTTTATTGAAATTTCTTGCAGCGTTTAACATAATTTAGGCCTCACGTTCTACCCCTTGTATTATCATCATCATCAATATTTCAATAAAGATTGTATGATAATAAGTCCTGTCATCACAATTCATATAAGTGAGGTTAACACTTTAGCGTTTTATAACAGATTAAGGAACATTGATAGTATTGACTATTCTTATAGAACATACACCTTAATAAACCTCACCACATAGTCAGACATTTCAATTTAACATCATACCACCCAATAGTCCTAGTACAAAGCATACTCCAAATGTAATATCATGACTTAACAACAATTAATCACAATTGGAATAAAGAGAGAGATTCTATGACTTACCAAGCCTTCCTCATAGTCTCTCATCAAGGTCTAACCTTCAACCCCTAACTCAACCCAACATGGGGAGCAACATCATTACACAATGATAACCAATAAAATAACAAGTCCAATTGCATCTATATAGCACAACTGATCTTTAGATCACAACTTTAGATAAGGTACATAGGCTAATTTCACATTATAATTCATAACCTAAATCACATCTCAAGTATTATCATTATAGGCCTATAATTAATCTTAATTTAATCAGAATAGAACCATAGGATAGTAATATAATCAACAACCAAATCAATCCATAACTTCAATTTTGTAATTAAATGAAACCTATAAAAAAAACTCAAATTTTTGAAATTTATTTTAAAGGAACCCTTTGAGGAAAGAATCTCAAAGGTGAAAAAACCCATACCTTATTGTTTATCAACATTTTTATGAAGAATCAACCCTTTTTTCAGCCCTCAAACCCTAGTTATTGCTAGCCTTCAATGGTGAGTTCATGTAGAGCTAGAAGTAAAAGAAGGAAAATAGTTTATTTTAAGAGTTGCCTTTAGGTTCATGAGGGTTAAGTTTATTTAAAGTGGGGCTTCATTAACATAATTAGTCTCCCTTAAATCCCAAAATAACCCTTAAACAACTTAATTAATTAAATGAAAGCATTAAAAATTTAACAATATAACTAGACAATCAGTAATGAGACCCCGATTGACGATATGTCGGTGAGTTGACGGACAAACCCCCTCCATCCTTCACTCCCTCATGATACTTTTCAGGCTAGGGCTTGCTCAAATTCTTTCTAAGTACTGACGATGGTGGCCTCGACACTCCATCGAGCTACTAACGCCCGATTAACTTACTTTCGTCACGTGTAACAAAAGCTAGGTAATCAAGAGCCTTCACAAATATTTCAAAGTGTGGGACGACAGTGGACTCCATGCCCCGTGAAGACACGCATGGACAGTCGTCTGTTCCGTCGATGCACACTGCTAGATAATGATGCATCAAAATAAAGGGGTCCTCCACAAGGGCCCTCAGTTGGTCCTTGGGGAGTTGTACCCTAACTTTTCAATCATTAATCAACTAAAAAAACCATTAGCTACATTTCAATACATATTTATACATTTCCGACTCCTAAAAGTTAGTAAAAATGCTAAGGAACATTAACATCTCTTTGAACCTCGTCCTTGTTTTTTTGGACGTTTTTGTTCTTAAACCTCCCAAATGTCCTATATTCAATAAAAATTGACTTAGAAAAAGTGTTTCGACTTTATGAAACCTATGTTAGGATTTACAATGAGTCTTGGATTTTCAAAGTGTTATACTTATGTGGTGGAGTAGTATTACCTAACTTGTGTGTTATGGATTTTCTTTGAGTGTAAGACCTAGAGGGATGTATATGATTGAGTTAGTAGACTCCTTCAAGTGATATTAGGAGTGAAAACCATTAATTATTTTTAGTCTTATTTAGTGAAGAGTATGAAAGGTTGGTTTTGACTTGCCTTGACTTTGGTGTGTAAGGGGCTGAGGTTAATAGGCATACCCTAAGTGGGGGAGGGTCATGTGAATAGTAAGGTTTTAGATACTTCTATCTTGTCCTTCTATTCTTACTTGAACTTAAAACTAAAGAATTCTTAGTAAGCTTGTTCATGATTGAAGTCTTGTATGAATTATGAATTTCATGACGTCTATATGTTTGGTATGTCTTGATTGACACTATCCTAAGGATATTTTTAAGATTCTTAAAGTTAAAGAAAATAAATTTTTACCAAGTATATGTTTTCTCGTGTTGATTGTGCATTTTTATATGCTAGTTGTGAATTTAACTTCATAACATAAGGTAAGAAACATGGTTGTAGTCACTTTTGATGTGTAAGGTTTAGCCATTTAAAGAAAAATAAAGTCTCTTTAATATGAAAAATGTTTACTTTCTTCAAAATTAAGTGAGTTTTATGTTTGTAAAGTATGATTGTAGGATTACAATTTTAAAATGAGGACATGATTTGCTAATGTCGATGGATGTGCCTATAAATTATGTTATTTTCCCAAAATGATACTTGTTTATGAAGGCTAGTTATATGATACAAATTGAGATGTTGTGAAATGGCTTCCTGTTGTTGTGATGTTCTTGGTGTGAATTACCATTTTGACTTCATTTGGAAGGTAGTACGGTCATGCTTTAGTTTAAATGTTGAGAAATACTCATTTAAAATGAATAGACCTTCGTGCCTTGTTTGGGAATGAACTCATGAGACATGTAAGTGTATTGAGGAGATGGACATTCCTCCATGGACACAATAAAGCATGGTATTATTGAGTATTACCTTCATGACACTAGGTCTAATTAAAGAAGATCCTTTTAGATTTACTTGACTCAAGTCTATGTGAACTGATGTATGAGTGCCTAATCGTTTCTTTAGTGTTTTTTGAATCTTCCATGTGTGATGTTACATGATGAGCCCTTAATGAGATGAAGTACAATGACCATGTTAGGAATAGGAGAAGGATGTTCCTCCTATAAACATGAGAAGTACGTTACTGTTTGATGCACTAATCATGAGTGAGTGAAAGTGTGGCTTGCTTGTGTTGCAGTGAGTGCTAATTGTTTGAAGTTTTTGTTTTTTGTAAGTTTGGTGCATTGAATTCTATGCCTTGATTTTATTAATATTTTGATCTTCTTTATGATTCATTGAAATTTTTGTTGTGATATAAGTGTTCTATGTGTAGTTCAATGACGAATGTTCCCAGGTGGGGGATATTGTAAGATCCCCAAAATGAGCTAGGGTGTCTAGAAACTCACAAGTTATTATAATCTTGTAATATGTTAATAATGTTTTTTAATCTATGGGCTATTAATTTGATGTCATTTGGAAGTAAAAACGTTAATGGACAACCGAGACATTTGGCGATTAGTCACTAAGGGAGCTTTAAGTGATTTTTACGTATTTATGTGTTTGTCATGGTCTTATGAAGTCCTTATATGAGTAATAATAATTTTAATGGGAAGGGTTTTATGTTTGATGAAGTTTTGAAGTTAAACGTCCGAGAACACTCAAGACGTTCAAAAACATAGCCGTTAGACATACTTGTGAGTGCCTTGCATGTTTTGATGTGTTGCATGAGTTATTTGAAGATAAAACTGGTATGGAAGGTCCTTGAATATTTGATGAGTGTATTTTTGTTGGAAAAATTCAGGCAAAACTTCCCAAGGACTAACGATTAGGTCCTTCATCTTCACTCATACTATACACTATAATATCATTATCAATATGACTAACATAGATTCATATTGTCAAGCAGGAATAACATACATAAACCCTAACACAACACATATTAGCCACATACTCATAGTCTATATGATTTCCTAACATTCATAGAAACAACACGTATACTTTCACATTACATAACATGTAGATACATGATATCATACTTCACATAATCAACTACACAATTAATGGCATTACTTCAAATTGTTTGCTGACAAGGCCATGATCATAATATTTAATAAAGTAACGCTGACAAGGCCTCATCAATTGCAAGTAAAGAAAATAACACCTCCACCATAAGTGGACCATACCAATCACAACATAATTGAAGTCTAATAATCATAAATATAAAGGAAATAGGGCATCTTACCACAACTCCATTCTCAATACTTCAAACAAAAGTCAAATAAACCAATTCAATATCACAAGACCTTTACCCATGGCCTTAGCGAATAATTCAACATAATTAAAACAATATTCAAATACTAGGTTAAATTAATACATAATCATCAATTCAATGCAACGTAGATATAAATTTACTACAAATATTACATCAATCAATAGAATACATAAAACTACATTAGAATCATCAACACTATATAATTATCAAGTAACCCATAACATAATCAAAAACTAGGGTTCATCCAATTCATGGGTTGATAGAATACTTTATATTGAACATCAATACAATAACAATCAATCATTATACAATGTTTAGAAATCATTAGTTGCAAGAACCCATGGAATAGATCATAAAATTGGACAATTCAACTTGAAATCTTTAGGAACATCTTTGAAAGTAGGGATACTTGATGAAGAGAGTTTCAAGGATCAAAATCCATACCTTGATGATGATAATTCTTCACTTTGATGAATAACTTTCACTCAATTTGTCTCTCCAAGCCCTTCCTTGAGTTTTGACTGCAATGGAGTTCTAGAGAGAGTTCGAAGGGATTCGGGCTTTGATTTTTGAAGAATGAAATCTTCTAATTGTTTTAGGCTTATAAGCACCCTTAAAATACAATAAAGACCCTCAAAGAACCGCCAGTACTCTTATTTTGAAGTGGGTCAAATTAAAACTTCACCTCTCACTTGGCAGTGAACCTCCGTAGTGACACACTCCCTTCGACGGTTGCCCATCGAAGGTCCGTCCCTTGACCAACAGACCATCCTGTTTATCTGTTGTCTTGGACTGAGAAATATCATGAGATTACTCTCCCTCACTCCTATGTCTCAATCGACCAGCCTCAGCAACGGGACATCGACTGACCCAATGGGCGTCAATTGCCTTTAGTTGGTTGGGCTGTCTTGGACGTTTTGGGCACCACTTTAGGTCCTTCCTTAAGGAACCTTGAATGGTCCTTGAGGATTTTTTACCAGATGTTTCAAACCCAAATATTAGTATACGAGTTTATCACCTCCCACATGAATTTCATCATAAATGAACAGGTAAAAATTGTCGAAACATGCCCAGACACCGAAGGTTATTTCAAGGCAACACTTTCAAACGTCATGGACGTTTGACCTCCAAACTTCATGAAACAAGAAAAACTGCCTATATACTCTATAAATAATATATTGACTTTAAAAATTCATTAAACACGGTAAAAGCATAGAACCACATACGAAGCACATAGGTGACTTAGTCGTCGAACGTCTTAGTCGTCCTTTGACACTTCACTTCCAATGCACCTAAACTCTTAAACACTGCCTCAATACCACATAATAGACCAATTTAGGACCTTATAGCATCATGAAAACAATGTTAGGCTCTAGTTCACCTACGTTATTTGAGAGGTCTTACATTCTCCGCCACTTCGACAACATTCGTCCTCAAATGACTCCTGCAACTCTCCTAACACTTCCACGAATAAAGATTAAATTAGAATCTCATGACTAAATTTTCCTTAAAATTGATAAATAAAACAAGGAATATGATATCCTAAAGCTTCATCACGTTTTGTCGGAATGGATTTTATCAGGTAAATATTTCTACGTTTAAATGTTTGGATTTGTTTCATGTAGGTTTATTATGTGGTGTTGTATCTTTATTATCCTGATTTGTTAATTTTTGGGATTCTAGCTTGTTTATGTTCACTTATCGTTCCTCATTTGGAGTCGAGCTCCCTCCAGGTCATAATGATATCTCCATGTTTTCTTTTGAAGGAGAGTAAAATATCTCCTCTATTAGTGGATTTTTTTTAAACTGATTGTAGGAACAAAAATCACCACATATTTGTTTAGGGCAAGTGAGTCGTAGAATCATAAACATAGAGAAGATTCGATTTCATAATTTTGGACTTTGTTTGTGGACCTCATTTTTACATTTTCGGCATGTCTATCATTAGTGAGTTCCATATCCATACGCTCTGGATTGGTTAGTCAAGAATGCTTAGAACGTCTTCCTTAAAGTCTAGCACATCCATGTCTAATGGACTGCTACGATGTGAAGGGGCATATATTTCTAGCGAGACAGCTCTAGGAACCACTTAGTCGTCCATTGTGCTGTCTTCTCTTCTCCATCATGCTTCCTGATCTTGATTCTATTATGCATTGTTAGGATTTGTTGAAGTGATATGCTTGTGTAGTTGGTAAGTTTGTGAATAAGAATAGGATGTTGCACATTCTGAGTGATTTAGTATAGGCCTATAAGAGCAGGTGATAGTACTCGAAGGTTGTCATGTCCTGCGTCAATTATATTTGTGTAGTACTACAGGCTGGTAGAGTAGCTGATGATGTTTGTATGTCGACGTAGTGGGATGAACGACAATGTAAAAGTGCAAACCGCACACAACGTTGAATACTTAAGACTCAAACAAAAAATTGAGAGCTTAACATATTTATTTGTGAATAACTTTTTTGGTGAGTGAACGGTTTCTTCAACAGATAAACATCTAGCCTGTAAATTTTCTCGTTCAACCTATTAACTTATAAGAGTTTTATGATTAGTTCAAATTACTACTTTTTTATTTGATCTTTACTTTAAAAAATCCAAATTTCTATTCATGTCGACCTTATATAATACCAAATGAAAGCACATATTAATTATGTTTGACCAAATAATGATCTACTGTCGTATGCTCGCATACATTGTTAAAGTATATAAATATTCTCTTGCTTTACTTAAGTAATGTTGACTACTAACAGGTATTTTACATGCCAATTTATCTTTTTTTTTCTAACCCAAATCTTCTTTTGATTTTGTTGTTGTTGTAAATTGTACAGGGAGTGTTTGGGCTGCAAGTGCTCATATCTTAATTGTTGTTATTGGTTCAAGCGTTTTATCTTTGGCTTGTTGTAGCTCAACTTTGTAGGATTGATTGTACTATCGTTATCCTTTAATTATCTGTTGTTACTTATTACATCATATTAGGAGTAATAGAAATCCATCTTCTCACAAATTCCAGAATTTGATCGAATTTGATGGCTTTCAATCGTTGTTGATATAATATCTTTCACTTACTTGATGATCGGTCTAGGTTTAGGCATTGCTCAAGTAGCCGTTTTGTCATCTTCTAGCTTACTATTGCAACATTTTTGGAGGTCCGAGAAACATTGCAACTTCTAACTTTTATGTACCTTTTTTATTTGAAGAAACTAAAAAATTGGAGGACGTTTAACTGGAGTTAGAATTGGGACTGTAACTGAAATGCAAAAAGTTTGGAGAACTTTACAAGCACTTGGAGCTATTGCTTTTGTAAATTCTTACTTCCTCATCCTTATGGAGATTCAGGTAACGATATGGAGCATTTTTAATTCATTCATCGCTGTTTTATTTGATATCATAGTAATTTCCTATACAATACAAGATACAATGAAATCCCCACCCTTAGAAGACAAGACAATGGAAAATGCAACTCTAACTAGTGTATGAGTAACTACAATTTGCTACATGCTCTATGGCTGATTTTGCTATGCAGCATTTTGAGTCCATGCTCATGAAAAATTACTAACTCATTTTTGATTATTTGAGTTGTTTTGCTTCTGTTGTTTTGTATAAAAGGCAATTATGGAATTAAAGAAGTTGTTGATGTTTTGAATAACAAGCTCATATCAATTTTTTGCCCCACTTTTGTCAATGTTAATGATCTGATTCTTTATTTTCGGGTTTTTTCTAGTTGCAGAATGAACGTAAAAATTTAATCTTTATGGATGTTTTAGTGGATTCTGTAAATGATTTAGGCTTATTATGCAGAAATTGTAGAATGGGTTATCCAGGTCTAAGACTTTTTTTACTTGTTGTGATAATTGTGGTGTTTGAGCAAGCTTGTATGGACCTAAATTAATTTTATGGTTACTTACTACCTCTCTCAAATATAGGCATCAGATTACTTTCTACCCCTGAGGCTATGAATCGAGGTTTATGATTCTTGAAAAACAGAGTTTGAGTTATCTTCTGCCTTAGCTATGTTCGTATGAATCCATCCTTTTGGGCTTATTTCAACAACAACAATATCATGGTTTAAGATTCTTGAAGTTGAAAACTTTCTCATGTATACATTGATGTTTTTTCCTTGTTGGTTCAAGAAAAATTAAGAAATTATATCAAAAGGATAATGAAAGTAATCAATCTATAGTTACTTATTTTCTGGGAGTTTTCTATTGAATAGCTGCAATATCACAATAATAAACAATAATTTATTTGTATAGTCCATCATTCAAAATATTGTGTGGATATAACTAGGTTAATGTTTTAGAATGTTAATTCTATACAAATATTGTGAATGTGGGTGGTTGCTACTTCCTATTTTTTGGTTGTGTTTGACATATTTTTTTTCTACCTCCTAAAATATTTACCAACTTGACTAGGAATTAGTATTACTGCAAGTGCTTATTATCTTTTAATATGAGTGCGGATAGAATAAAAAAGTGAGCACAAACTTAGTAGTTTGATTATTTTAGAGCATCACCATGTACAAAGCTATATGAGGTATTATGGACCTACTAAGAGAAATATGATATTTGTGACAATATGATGCTTTCTTCTCAGTTTCTATGCAGTAGTTGAGAAAATGCTACTCAAACCGCATTTTGCAGGCCACAAGAGCCTTGACAATCTTTTCATATACAAGATGTAGGCAACACCAGAGAGCTGAGAGAAAAACACACACAGAGAGAAAACAAAGAAGAATGAGGTAAGAATATTACAAGATGTGCAATGAAACAGTTCCAATGGAGATCTCATCACTAACGCTCCTCATAATGTACTATTCCTAATTATTACATTAGGATTACCTGTGTATACAGAATCATCTACTAATAGAGGCTATGTTTCTCGGGCTCTCCAAAAATGTTGTGGTACCTGTATTGGGACCTTTAGAGTCCAAGCATCATAGCATCGAGGTACCTTTGCACCCATCACTCAGTAGTTAGGAAAGTCGCACCTGGCATTAATAGTGCACTTACAACTTCTCAGGTTAATTATGCAGTCTCAATTGATAATGGGGATCGATTGTTTGGAACTAGGAAGAATGAGTTACAAAGATGATATGATGAGTAGACTATATCAACCTCCTTTTGGTTTATAGTGTTCCAAGTCAACATGATATGTTGAGCTAGACTATATTAACCTCCTTTTGGTTTATACTCTTCCAAAAAACTTGATCTGCTGATCTGAAACTAGAAAAAATACATAAGCATATTTATATGTTCTAAATTTTTGTTAATTGTGGCCTTACTTATTCTTCAAAAACGGACAATATTGAAATTGTGTGTTTCCTACATATCTTAATTAACTTTTTGAGTGACTCTTTCCTTATATTTTAGATTTTTATTATGTTTTATATTTACAGGAAGTAGTTTTTTTATTTTTTGGACTTTTAGTTACTGAAAAATATAAACTTTTTTCTGGTTATTAGTAGGTACAACTTTCCTTGATAATGGGGACAGACTAATCATTTCAATTTAGGGAGGATGAAACAACAAAAATGATATCAAAGTCATTCAGTTTTCTTTACAACTTCATTGTTTCAAATTAATAGGTTATTGTCACATTATATATTATTTTATTACAATAGAGATAGTGTTAAGATTGTATGTATTTCACTCAGTCGTAACGGTGTCTTTGTTTGGCCGTAACGTGTTTGACCCTTTCTTTATTTTTTTTTCTTTATGAAATTTGTAATCATCAGCATGGTGAAGTTCTTTTTGATATATTGTGAAATGTGCAATCTATTTTGGCTGCCTTCGATCGACAGATCCACATAAGGTTAAATCTAAAATTCCTGATTTTTTATGAACTTATTTTATCACCATTTCTCATCTGCATAAAGAGATATTCATCCGGTAGTGGAGCATTATACAATCATCTATGCTCTGTTTGACTCCAACAAGGATGTTTGAGTTCTGGTCCCAATTAAGCAAGTTATTCCTTGACTATTGTCTACTCGGAAAAGGGCCTAAAATACCCTTAAAGTATTGAAAATGGTACAAAATTAACCTCCATCCACCTATTGGCTCCAAAATGCCCTTTTCATCCACCTATTGGCTTCAAAATACCCTTGTCATCCACCTTTGGGTTCCAAATTAACCATTTTTTTAATTATTTTAAAATTAGACTCTTTAAATATTTTTTAAAATACTTGGCGTTCAACTATTGATTATAATTATAGTTTATTAATATAATTTATAAACCAACCCACTACCCACTCATTACTAACTAAACCTCACTCAATTAATAATCCAATTATAATATCAAATTCGTAATAAACACTACTAAAACACAATGAAATTATAGATTCCTAAAAATGACATCCAAAATTATTAGAGTCCGAATTGAAGCCGCAATTAAATTTAGGTTGAGCCGCTTATTTAGGAGGAACACTTTCTTTCAAAACTGAATTAGAAATTTATGATTTAAGGTAAAGAAGTAATATATCCCGAATTTATTCATGTACCTTTTTTAAATATAATTTTATAAATATTTATGATTTGTTTTAAAATCTTTAATATATTATTTTGAAAAAAAGTTGCCTATGAAGTAACATCACATAATTGAGACGTAAGCATAATTAAGATGAACATAGTCAGACTTGTAAGTTTATCGGTGATTTTTATTAAGCCACTTGAATGTATGATAATTTACTTCTATAATTTTTAAAAACACTCAATTGGTAGTAGCTTGCATTAATAATGTGACGGTTTTATTAAGAGGAATTTAATTAGTAACGGGTGGGTAATGGATTGATTTAAATATTAAACTAATAAGTTAAATTATAACAAATAGTTGAGCACCACGTATTTTAAAAATTATTTAAATAGTTTAAATATAAAACCATTAAATAGGTGGTCAATTTTTAACCAAAAGGTGGATGACAAGGGTATTTTGGACCCAATAGGTGGGTGGAAAGGGTATATTGGAGCCAATATATGGATGAAGGGTAATTTTGTACCATTTTCAATACTTGAGGGTATTTTAGACCCTTTTCTATTTTCTACTGCATTTTAGGGCTTCCACTTAATCGATAGTTTCCAAATTATTAACTCTTTGTTCTGTTGTAAAAGAAAGCTATTTTATCTCTTAATCTTTGAAAGACTATCATTTTTTACCTGCGTATAACTATCGTGTTACCTTCAATGCTAGGATAATGGTTGTTGCTGAATTATTAATCGCTTGTCTCCTTTAAATTAAAGACAATGCTGGCTATTCTGAAGGTTCAGTACGACTATACATTGCAATATATATGAAGATAATATAAATTCCTACAGATCCATTTAAAAATAAGTATCATATTTACTTACATCATAGTGCGATTTTTTATTCATAATTTAACTTTCATAGCTTTGCGTGTATGAAAATACAAAGATCAGTACTTCCTTTTACTGTGAAAGCAAAAATATGCTACAATATGTCAGTGTAGATTAAAGTCATTATGATTCAAAGTTCCAAGAATATTGTTTTTGTTCCATTAATTAATAGTTATATATACTTTTGATTCTTTGAGCACTACTTAAAATTCTCATTATTTGACCATATATACATACATTAAATCACCAAGAATGATAGTATAAACTACTGCAATCTAGACTTCTTGCCTCTTCAATAAATTTTGCAATATGGAACATCTTACCTCCTCTATAACCATGTCAATCTTATTTGTGTAGGGAAATGGAAGTGAACAAATTTGAAGCTGATGTTGAAGAGTTTTTGAAGTATTGTAAAAGTTTGAATATATTATATTTGATTTTGTGAAATATATGCATTGGTGGAATATATTGTACTATTGTGAGAGTACTTTTTGAACTATTGTGTACACATTTAGAATATTGTGTTATAAGTATGTATATTACACAACACATATTATGTTTTGAAGTTTATTGAAAATCTATAAATTTGAATTACTTATTAGTTAGTTTAATGCTTGAGATTATTTGTTGCAAATCAATATTTGCGTATTTTAGTTAGAAATTGAGGCATATAAACTGTGTATGCATATGGTCAAAGCCTACACTTCAAAGTGTATTCATATATTAGATATAAAAGGCAACACTTCATAATTATGGGCAATATGGTAGCAAAGGCCAAGTTTAAAAGTGTAGCTTGTAAGGCAACACTTTTTACCGTAGCTGCAAAGTCTATCCTTTTGACATATTAGGCTATGCCAGAAAGTGTTGATGCTAAGGAAAAACATCTAACCGTAACTGGAAAGTGTGATCTTTTTGCCTTTAAGGCTATGTTTTAATTTGAAGTTGATAAGGCAACACTTTTAAGCGTGGCCTTTTTGACTTTGACAACTCTTTTAAGCGCAGCTGCTAAGGCAACACTATAAAAGTGTTGCCTAAACTATGGTTACAGGGCTTTAAGCCACCCCTGAAAAAGTGTGGTTTAATTTTAAAAAGTGTGACCTTTGATAAAAGGTCACACTTTTCTAGGGTGGTTATAGACATAAAATGTTGTAGTGTAATGTCTTATAATGTTAAATATGAAGTAAACGTAAATGTAGGTATATAATGACTAGACATTACTTGAAGAATGTTGTAAGTCTTGAATAAATGAGTCTTATACTGTGCTATCTATTGTTTGATCTTGTGTGATGTATCATTCACTCGGATGACTTCATAGGTGTACTAGTACGGGTAAGAGTATTGGACCTTGTCTATGTGTTGGACATGTGTACATTGACAGTATAGTTCCTTTGTTGGTCTTCTATGTACACGAATAGGAATGTATGAACTTGTTATGAATATGTTTTATATGCCATGACATTATGTGTATGATATGATGAAGTATGAATTGGCATAGTGTCTTAACATATTGATATGAAAGGATTAGTCATATAGTTACTCCTACAAACTTATGAATCGATATATGAACATGTGTGACATTTATATGTTATGTGAATGGATTACTCACATATAAGTATACACAGATGTATGATAATGTAGTCAATAGAGGTGCACTTGAAAGGTGTTCTCAAAAGTACCTTAAAACTAGATAGGTTCTTGAATATTAAATAATCATATGAGGAGTCAATATCCAAAATCTATGTTTTATGAAATAATGTAATAAATGCTTTTAAATAAAGGGAACTGAGCTTATCACCGAGTGAACTTGAGAGTGAAAGGTGTTGGCTTCCTTTGAAGAAGATTCACCATTGGTTTCTCATAAGGTGTTGACTGCCCTTGGAGGAATATTTAACTATGGTTCCACATGAGGTGTTGACTTTTCTTGAGGAAGATTCACCCATGGTTTCTAATTAGATGAGGCTCTAATGGTAATGATCATGTAGAGGGTTATGTATATCTCTTAGTTCCATAAACTATGCTTTAACATAGAATCTACCAAGTGAATTTCACCTAATATGCGAGCATATATGTTAATGTTCTACTTTAGCTATGTGGAGCACTTTTTGTTGTTGTAAGGCTCTACGACACCGAATTCAATTTTGAGTATCCATTGTCTAAGTGTCGGTTGAGGCTATAGTTTCCGTAAAGTAAAATGGAAATTGGAAGTTAATGACTAGGACTGTTTCTAGGATATCCTTAAGGTAGTTGCTTAGAGTATGTGGGGGTATGAGACTTCACCTATGCATAGCACAAGTGGTTCTTGAGGGAAGTTCTAGGAAGGTGTTCTAAATGCATGTGATTATGATTTTGTTCCTTATGCATGATATTGTAGTGTAGACTACTTGTTTTGATGATGTGCATGATATGAGTCATAGTGGGTCTTTATGATGAGGTATCCTATTATGTGCATCATATTTGCCTTAGTATCTACATGATGAATGTATCACTTGATTTATGTGAAGTACCTATACTTTCTATGTTAGTGTATGAAGTGAATTATGGTGTTTTTTGTCCTATGATAGATAAACTAAGCATGTGTGAAGTAATGGGGCTTCACATGTACATTGCAATAGTAGAATTAGATTAGTATTGCGATAAAAGGTATTATATTATTTGTAATGTGAAGTATGTACCTTGTTATACGAAATGATTCTATGAATGAACGTGTTGGTTTATGTACGTGATATCTATGATTACCTTGTGAATTTAAGGTGATGCATTGCACCAAGTATAGCTAGCGGGTTACTTGGGACGTTTAGAAGATGAAGTAAATGAACTCACTGTAAAGTTAAAGAGCTCAATGTAACTTAATTGTGCTCACAGTAAAGTGACAATTAATATGTCTTAAATGCAATGTTTGGTTTTACATGATGTAGGACCATTGAGTATTCCTATATTAAGTATGTGAATTTTATAATTCTTATTGTACCAAAACATTATGAAGTTTTCACAAAAACCCATGATACATGGTTTCAAGTAAAATGTCCCTTTTACATGCATTTTTTTTTGTGGCTGCCATACATAGAGCATTCTTGTACAAAAACCATTCTTCTCTATCTTTTTACACAAAGTGAAGGTTATGGATGCTTAAAGAATGTCTATGTGGTGAAGAGATTGATATATGTTTCCCAAGCTATTGGAAACCAGTCCTTAAGATTAAATGATTGCCTATGTAAAAGTTCTTTTTTAAAGTGATTTAATAGTTCTTTATTATTATATGTTGATAAGGGTTGTGTCCCTATTCTATTCTATGATGTTGAGTCTAAGATTTAAAAAGAGACATAGTGTCTAAGTATGTATTATGATCTATATATATATATATATAGAACTGTTGTTCTAGCATATGATGTTCTAAGAATGTTGTAAATTTTCCGCAAAATTTACCTCTGATAATGCGATGAATAATCACTATGAGCTTGTATAAGACCTCCGAGAGATCAAGTACGCAATGTTACTTCTAGGGGTTGCTCCCCATTTGTCAGAAAAATGTGCATTGATTATTGCCAACTCAATAAAGTTACTTTTAAGAAAAAGGGTCCTCTCCTAAAGAATGAAGACTTATTTGATCAACTCCAAGGGCAAGCTACTTTTCGAATATTGACTTTAGAACGGGGTATAACGAACTTAGGGTGAGAAGTCAGGTCATACCAAAAATAGTATTTTGAGCTATATATGGTCAATATGAGTTCTTAGTGATGTCCTTTGGTATTAATAATGTCGTGGTGGCATTTATTGACCTAATGAATAGGTGTTTCAAAGCTACCAAGGTTCATTTGTCATTGTCTCCATTGAAAACATCTTAATATATTTGAAAAATAAGGGTAAACGCATGGATCATATCAGAGTGGTTTTACAACTGTTTAAGGAAAATCAACTATATGCCAAGTATAGAAAATGTGTTTTTTTGTTGAGATCGGTGGCGTTTCTTGGTTATATCATCTCAGGTGATGGAGTAGAGGCTGATCCAAAAAAAACCTAAGCGGTGAAGAATTGTCCGAGACCATTGACTCCAACACACAGTAGAAGTGAGATCATTGACTCCAACACACATTACAAGTGTCTTGGGTCTAGAGGGATGCTATAAGAAGTGTCTCCTTTGACAACCTTGACCGAAAATAGTGTGAGTTTGAGTAGTTGGGGGCATGTGAAAGAAGCTTCCAAATATTGAAAGATAGGCTTAGATTTTGCCCGGTGTTGACTTTACCAGTGGGTAAAAAGAGCTTCGTTGTATATTGTTATGCATCGCGAGTGTTCTTGGGTGTGTGCTTATACAACATAGAAAAGTAGTAGGATACGCCTCTAGACAACTTAAGGTACATGAGAAGAATAATCCAATTCTTAATCTTAAGTTAGCGGCCCTGTTATTTTCTTTAAAAAAAAAGGAGGAATTATCTTTATGGGGTTCATGTTGATGTATATACCTACTGTAAGAGTCTTCAATATTATTTTGCTCAAAAGGAGTTAAAACTAAGATAAAGAAGATGTTTGGATTTGTTGAAAAATTACGTCATAAGTGTTTTCTCGAACCCCAACAAAATAAATGTGGTGGCGGATGCTCTAAGTCGTATGACAATTGTTAGTCTATCTCATGTTGAAGAATTTAAAAAAGACTTATTGAAAGATTTTCTTAGGTTGACTCATTTCAGTGTTACATTGGAGGTTCCCTCAATTATTAGTATTACGGTCCATCATAACTCTGACTCGTCTTTGGTGTTGGAGGTGAAGTCTAAGCAACATCTTGATCAATCATTAATGGAGTTGAAGGAATTGGTTCTTGGTATGCTTACTGAAACATTTTTCGTCGGGTCCCAATGTTGATGATTTGAGAAACTGGATTCTTGAGAAAGGTCATGGTTCCTATTAATTTAATCATTCGGGTTCTACGAATATGTATCATGACTTTAAAGAAGTATTTAGGTGGGATGTATTAAAAGAAACATTGCAAAATTCATTGCGAAGTTTCCAATTTTCCAATATCATAAAGGCGAGCATAAAAAGCTCGGTGGATTACTCTAAGAAATGCTTGTTCCCACTTGGAAGTGGGTAGAATTAATTTGGGCTTCGTAGAGGGTTTACCTCGTACTAGGAGGCAAAATGACTCAATATGGGAAGTGGTAGGTATATTGACATGTACGCTCATCTTCTTTCTCGTTAATTCCACTTATTTGGCGGAGGATTATGCAAAGATCTTCTTAAATGAGATTGTGTGTCTTTATGGTATTTTTTCATCCTTTATAATGGATTGGGGTGCACAATTCTCATATAGGTTTTGGAGTAATTCCTAAAAAGGTTGGGTACAAAGGTGAAGTTAAGCACCTGTTTCATCCTCAAATGGATTGTCCAGTGAAGGTTATTTTTAAAACCCTTGAGGGTATTCTTAAATATTTTGTAATCTACTTCAAAGTAAATTGGGATGAACACTTGCCTTTGATTGAGTTCTCTTATAATAATAGTTATCATTCAACTATTTCAATGGATCCTTTTGAACTTTTGTATGGTAGGAGATGTAGATCTCCGGTTGGATTTTTCAAGGTTTCTTAGTTTTCACTTCTTCGTCACGAATTGGAATTTGAGGCTTTGAAACAAAATTGTGTCATAAGGGATAGGTTTAAAACGACCAATAATCGGCAAAAGTCATAGGCCGACAATAGAATAAGAGAGCTTGAATTTGAAGAAGGGGATAAAGTGTATCTATGAATTTCACCCATGAAAGGGGCGATGAGATTTTCCAAGAAAGTGAAGTGGAGTCCTCGTTATGTGGGTCCCTATGAAATCTTGAAAAGGGTTTTCAATGTTGCAAAGAGTTAAGATTACCTAGTTAAAATTCTTTAGCGTCGAGTGAAGAAATGGAAGAACAAAGAGGTGGACTCAGTTAAAGTTCAATGGAGAAACAACCTTGTTGAGAGAGCAACATTAGAGGCCGAGGCCGACATGAAGTCTCGTTACCCTCAATATTTTTATAATCAAGGTTAGTTATTCCTAATAATAAATTAATTATTTAATTTTAGTTTGACTTGTTTTGAAATGCTATGCATATTAGTGTAAAAGATATTTGCAATAATAAAGTTTCATGGAGAAATTCCCTTGTGCTTGTTTTGCGCTTATTGTTTATTTAGTATTTATTGCCTTGATTAAATGATATTGAGCATATTTGTAGGTTAAATTTCTGGAATAATTTAATCTATAATGATATGTTGAGGTCGTGTTTTCCTGACAAGAAAATTCCTCATATTGTGATTTTAAACTCTTATGTATAGTAATAGGTGTATTGAATTTGTTTGTGTAGATGCCATGTGGTTACGATAATTTGAGTTGTAACATGTTCTTTTTTGGGCTGCTACTACTGAGCCTATCCTCTCCCTTCAAAAGATTTTGTCATTCGGGGGGGGGGGGTATAATGTAAACTAATGTAAACACTCCGATGTTTAAAACCTAATCTAGAGCCTCACATGAGTGTCTAAGGTTATTAACACTTTATAAGTCAGTAATAGTGTATTTAAATCATTTATAATTCTTTAGGGTGAACACATCAAGGTACTTCCATGATGTTCGGAGACTTGTTCAAGAGGTGCTAGTGCGCCTCAGTCTATTTGACACGTTTTTAGGAGTTAGAATTTAATGGAATTTGGTTTTAAGGTGTCTAACACGTATTAAGTAGGTTTCAGGTCAAAATATCTAGATATGTTTCCCCAAGGACCACTTAAATGGGCCTTTAGGAGGATCCTTCCATTTTAATAGGAAGTTGTAATGGGACAGTAACGATCGACGATTGCAGGCAACGAGGCGTGGCCAATTGACAGGGCGTCAATTGCCTCCTTTAATGGTCACTTAACCATTTTCCCAAAATTCCATATTTCAACTCTTTGAATCAAATAATGGTTGTGTATGACGGTAGGTCCAAGGCACCGACAACTGACCTACGGCCTGTAGGTAGGGGTCTCACAAGTCAGGCTTGACTTTCATTTTTATGATTTAAATTGTTTCATTTAATAGTTAGTTTGTTTGTGGGTTAATTTGTCGTTATAGGAGGTCTAATTTAGTCATTTAAAGACTTATATAAAGAACTAAGCTTAATTAACTTAACCCGAATTCCACAATTTCTTAAAGCACAATTGCTCTTCCTTCTCTATTCTCTCTCTCTCAAAAATGAAGAACTCCGTTGGAAATCTAGGTCAAAGTCTTTTGGGAAGCAAGAAGTAAAATTTCCTCCATAAATATTCATCAAATAACAATGTATGAGAACTCTTCACCTTTGGGATTCAATTCCCGAAAGGTTTCTTCAAAAATTAATTTTCAAAAGATGATTTTATATGGGTTTCTTTCTAATACGAAATTGATGTTCTAAAATGTATTGTATATGGTTTCGTTTAATTAATTTTTTATATTATGATGTATTATGATTTAATTATGCTATTCCAGATGAGTTAACGTAATATGATGAATACATAATGAAATTAACCCAAGTCCCTAATGCTAGGTTATGAACTATTGTTGATTTGAGTTGTAGTGATGGAATTGACTTCATTATTGTGTCATTTAATATTGTGATGATATTTTTGGGTTGAATTGGATGGTTTATGGTAAAAACATGGATTACGGCTTGTGAAGGATATTGGGCAAGTCTTTGTGATCTCAAACCTTTACTTCAAATATGGTAATTTGTAATTGGTGATGAGGATAAATTGAAGTATACCTTATGATTGAATTAAGAAGGTGTTTGTATGATGAAGCAATTGAAATTTATTCATTTTGTATATTGTGAGATTATGTTAGGATGTAATGATATAATGTTTGTTAGGAAATAACTCTATGCCTTACTATAATATGATGATGTTAAAAGTGTTAATTGCACATGTGAGGGTTACATTGATATGATGTCTCATGCAATTCCTATAGAGATAAAAAGTATAATTATGTGAAGAGTAGTCTCCTATGACCCAAACTAAGTTAGCATAATTAAACAAAGACATTTCAAAATGAACTCTAGCTTAGCACTGAGTGAACTAGTAGTGGGGAGTGTCCATTCCCATATGGGCAAGGTAGGTTCACTATTGGACTCATTAGATTAGAGACTATAATTCAGGTAGCATAAAGAGGGTCCCAAACTTATCTCCTAGTTCTTGAACTATGTTGCCCCTATAGGAATACTATCTAGTGGATCCACATATATGTTATGTTCATGTTTTCGTACTTTCTTGTCAAGTAGTCCACCTTTTTTCGGTGTAGGGTTCAATTCCACCAGATTCCACATTAGTTCATGGGGTCTATGTCTGTTATGGAAAGATGTTCCCAGAAGTAAAATAAAGTAATAAAGTAAACTCTAACTAGGATGATCTAAGGTGTTTGACTTATTCTAGGTAGGAGTACGAGACTCTATCTATACATTGCACTAGTTATCCTTGAGGGAAGTCTTAGAAGGATGTTCTTATGTCTTATGCTCTTATAAAATAAATGTTATGGTTATGTTGGTTCTTAATGTTAATGGTATATGTTGCAAAATATTAGGATGAATGATTGTAATGCAATGTTATGTGAAGGTATATATTATTCATGATCTTTTGGTTAGTTTGCTTTGTTTAGAAATGTTATGGGGCTTCACTCGACCATTGCACTAATAGGCTAGGTGAAGGGTTATCGTTGAGGGTATCATTTATTGTATTAAGTTAGAATTCATGAACATTCTTTGTGGTTATTAAATGATGTTAGAGTTTCATTGGCTATGAATTATATATGCTATATATATGACTTGGTTTAACTTGATGATGTTGGTCTTATGTTTAATATGATATTGGCTTAAAAGAATTGTGATTATTGTCTTATTGTGTTTCTTGATAATGCATAAAGTTTTTCAAAATAACTTTGCATGGTTTTATCAAATGCCCATTTTTAGCTTGACTTCTATGTTGTGTTTTCACATGTTTGCATACTTTGTCCCTTTTTATGTTCCAGTCGTTGAAGGGTTCGTGACCATTTTACAAAGAAGGCTTGGTTCATTTCTTCAATTGTTGGTATTTCCTCAAGTTCTGAGGATGATATATTTTCTCACTCTAGCTATATTACATTCTTATAGTATAAAGACAATCATTTAAATTTTGTTGTTTCTAGATGTCGTCGTAAGCCCTAAATGCTATTTATACATTTGTTTAAGGGGTATGCCTATATTGTTCTATTTTATTTACATGGTTTCATATGATAGTTCCCTATTAAGACTATATTGTGTATGTTATAAATATATGTGTGAAATAGAAGTAGAACATTAAGTAATATTCTTATATTGAGGAGTCTATGTAAACTCCCTATATATATATAATGTGTAAGCAAGAGGTCTAACTAAACATCATGAAGTAGATGTACATGAAAAGTTTTAATTTTCTGCATTTTAACCCATGATGTAATGACAAATGCTAAGAATCTAGTCTTAGTCCTCTCCGAGGATGATGACGTCGGTTATGTTTAGGGGGTGCTCCCCGGATGTCACAGTCAAGGACCCCTACGGTGGTCCTTGGGTTGTCAATCTCAGATGTTTTGACCCTTACATTTGAGAGTATGTGTAGGAACCATCAATACTCAATTTTAACAACTAACCATGCCCCAAAATAGCAATACAAAGCCCTATGAAACACTAGTTTAAGATTGACTTGTGTCTTGATTTTCTTAGACGTTTGACCTCTAAGCACTTCAAAATTTTTAACACTGAGTCAAAACACTATTATAGACCATTTTAGTACTTTAAAACCTTATGACACACGTGGTAGGCTCTAGCTTCAACTAAGTCGTATTAGAGGTTTTACAATAGGTTAAAACCAGTCCCTACAAATGAATGTAAATGAAGTAAGTCTTCTTAAGGGTGTATTACATAAGGTGGTAGCGGAATAAGACTCTCTATGCATTTTACAAGTAGGTATTTGGAGGGAGTCTTTGTGAGTACTTATATGAAATGGATGAATGGGTCATTATATTATTTAAATGGAAGTAATGTGACTTTTTGTCTAATGTTAAAGGAGCATGTTGATAATATGTCTTGTATGATGAATGTTTAGTATATAGTAAATGTGATGTGCCTAGTCTAAGGTAATTCCTAAGGAACACTAAGTGGAAGTATTAACATGGGATGCTACTTTCATAATGCACAAAGTTTAACTTACGGGTTGTCTTGGAGGATGGTTCTTATGTGATATTTCTAATATGTGTATCTTTCTCTAGTATATTTATCATTGAGTGTTCACTAGTTAAATGAAATGAAATATTCTTATTCTTGGTAATCTTAAGTATAACTTAGGTATGTATGGAGAGGTTGTATGGGCGATCTCTTCATGCCTTACCTAGGTGAGCCTTAGGGTAACTTTAGATAGTAGTAGTTCATGTAATATTTGGGTTTACTGTAAGTATGCTCTTACATTAAGAAAAATGGAAGTTTTACCATATGTGTTCAATGATGATATAAATGATGTCCTGTAACTTGATTTATGATGGTTTTTACCAAAATAGTATGACTTGTATGTTTCAACTAAATTGTACCTTTTGCATTAAATTGCATAATGCCATACTTAGTACAATGTTTGTACTAACTCCATCCTTTCGTATACTCTATAAGTATATGTTGTAGGCATGTGGATATTTAGGAGTAACATCATTGGACGTCGACTCTCTAAACGCTCGGTATGACCTCATATATTCGACGACACAATTTATGTTTCTTTAGTTTGTTCTTTTAAGACATTTAAAGACTTAATATGTACTTCTTTCACTGTAAAGAGTCGTGACAAAATGATATTTAAGATGTGTTTTTATGATTGGCTTGTGACGATGAGAGTTATTCATTTGTATTTTCTTAAGATGTTTGTTATTATTATTGTGTGAAAATTTTTATTTCTGCACTACTATCACGATCCGAAAGCACCCCCAAAAAAATTAGGGTAAACCCTCTGTTTGTGGGCAAGGTGTAGTTGACCCTTTGGGGTCTTGTACAGGCTATTAACTATCGTTCATTACATAAGACATGAAAAGTACTGATGAACTAAAACTTTTTCACGACAACAATATAAAGAGGGATTCTTTAAAAATACTAGAATATCGTATTGTCACAAGCCAAACTTAAAGACATAATTAACTTAGGGACACGACCTTTTACATTATAAAGAGATACATAATGATTCTTAACATAAGAAAACTAAGAAGATAGGAATTATACCCTTGGATATATGAGGACATACTTTGTCTTGAGAAGAATTTTCCCAAGGTTTACCTTCTAGACTTCAACCTTGCAACCAAAACCTAAAGTTGGATTGTAAAAAAAGACCTGGGTTAGCAATAACCAAAGTACTAAGTGTGGAATATGATAAAACATGTAAAATGGATCTTTTTAGTAAAATAACGATTCATGCCGAATAATTAAAACATTATTTCATATAGAAGTAAAATAACATAAGAAACATCATTTAAAACATCGAGAAGACTTTCCATAATTTTAACAAACGGAAGCACTTACAGTGAATTTCTTTTACATTACAGTGACTAAAATGACTCCAATGTAGTGAACTTCAAAAGTATTACCAATGAGGAAGTAAGAATTATTTTCCTTGGAGTTTCACTATCTAAGGGCATCCTAAGAATGACAAAGCTAAGACGTGAAGGAAGTAAGCATATGCCTCCTTCAATACTAACCAAAGCGAGCCTCAAGACTACCTCCTTTTTTACATACTCACCTCGGGAGAACAAACACCCAGCCAATGGAAATACAACATAAGAACACCCAACAACACACCAAGAATTATATTTCGAAAATCCTACTTAGTGTAATGAGTATATGCATCCCATACCACCACCTACCCTAAGTAGTACACTCTTTTATAAGGCTTGGCACAAAGACTCTATTTTCGAAATGTCCTACCCAGTGGAATGATTAGATAACTTCCCATACCACCACCTACACTAAGTAGTACTTTATTTTAGGAGATTTAGTTTATTCAAATAAAATAATACGTATCAAGACTCTCCTTTCGGAATGCCTACCTAGTGCAATAAATAAATAAGGTCCCATTCGACTACCTAACTTAAGTAGAAAACTCCTTTAGAAGACTTAGCACATTCATTAGTTTTGTGGGACTTATCTTAACTGACATTGACCATGAGAACTAGACATGGAATCCCGATATTGATAATCTATCGGATTATGGATCCTCACTTGCCTAGAATGAGGTCATTCTCTTAGATTTTGCATGGTTTTCCCCATAGCTACTCCTATGCGGGCGCATAGTCAAGGAATAAGGAAATTGCTAATAAGCAATTTATTCTCTACTCACGAGGAGTACTCATCTCAAGAGGTACATTGAAATAACAAATCTCAACTAACGAAGTGCAACCACCTCTTCTTCATATCCTCTCGGTGCTAGGATTAACATTCCATGTATCCTAAACATTATAAACTATAGATTAAAGATAACTAGTGAACACCACATCTCAACTCGTGAAGGGCAATTATCCTCAAAAATATCATAGAAAGCTCATTGGATGTAGTGGGGTTTTTACTAAATACTTCATGTCAAATCACGAAGAGTGCTCACCCCAAAATTCCCCTTTAGGACTTACCTAGCTTCATTCATTCATTCAAGTGTGAGTGTGTGTGTACATGTGAGCACATCTTGCACATAAGCATCATTGCATTTTTAATTAACTTTCATACATGCTTAGATTTTCACTTATCACATCACACACTTTAAATTCTTCCAATAATCAGATAAGTCCTTCAAAAATAATCCTTGGCATACTTGTCATAACAAGCTTCATAAAATAAGTAACAAGAATAACTTCATTTAAGCATACTCTCTAGCCTACTTTACATAGTAGCTTCATAATGCCCATTTAACAAGAATAACATTACTATCATCTTACTTTACTTAACAAGACTTCATGTCCTCATTCACAATAAATAAGTAACTTCACATTCATACAATTCAAGTAAACAACGCCACCAACAAGGTGAACCATACCACTCATGAGCATTTAGAAATTAAAGCCAAAGAACATAACAAAGTTACCCTTTTATCCAAGCTATCATCACATATAATATTTTACTCAATATATCATCATAATAAAAACCTCTGGGCTGTAGTTAAAAAAAATATCAACCATAACAAACAAAAGCTCAAAGACTACCAACTCATGCTCATTTAATCCATTTCTTAAGAAAATGTTTAATGAAAAGCATCAAGATGATTTCTTTTAAGTTTTAACCATAAAATAATCAAATAACATTATAAACATATTAAGTCATTCAAAACGTATTCATGCTAGACCCATGTTTAGAGTTAAAGATAGAAAAACTAGGGTTGAAAACTCCTTTTGAAATCTTTTAGAAAGGGCATCCTTGAATCGAAGAGAGTTCAAGGATGGATACCATACCTCACATTGAAGAAATAACAATGATTTTTTATGAAGAAATCACCACCAACAGCCCTCTTAGTTCCTGCTTGACTTTTAGATTCCATGGTGAATTGAGAGAGTCTTCTATGGGAGAGGGCTTCCATTGTGACATGGGGTGATTTTACAAATCACCTAAGACTTTGCAGCCTCTTAACAGATTTTAAGACAGTCTCACAGACGAACAAACCAACAGACCGTTTGACAAAGGACATACCATTGATGGGATCTCGTTGGTTGAGACATAGATCAATTTAGAGCCTGGCCAACTGACCTTGCAGGTCGAATCAACGCCCATGGTCATCGTACTGTTGGTTGACAAATGTACCGTCCCTTGGGTCATCATTTAGTCACTGTTTTGGCATCTTGTTGCCGAAAGGTGGGGTCCTCTTCTATGACCACTTGTGGATCCTAGATGGAGTCATACAAAACCCTAAGCCCCTAAACATAGTTGTCTAGCTCTTAGGAACGTCCCACATCAATTTTGATAAAAACGAAGACCTTCTTAACGTCATGAACTTTCTTGTACTCTTTACTTCAAACCTAACCATGAATCACACACTGCCTAACAAAAAAATATAGTTCATTTTGAGAAACCTTCATGAAGCTCTAGTTCAACTTATTTCGTTTTAGGTCGTTACACACTCTCCCACTCATAACAATATTTGTCCTCGCATGACACTAAAACTTCAAGACCATCAAGGACTTCATTTGAAACACATAACACATAATAATCATGACCAACACACTCAAAATCAAATCATCAACTAGAAAGGAGTACAAATTCACACTTTCAAACATCTTGCAACGGAAGTACTTTGGCAAAACATTCACATTTAAAAATCTTCTCTTATCCTTCACTTATGGAGGAACTACATTCTACAAAATTAAACATGCATATAAAACACCTTTTCACAAGTTGAAATTTAAATAAAAGGCAAGACATACTTTCTCAAAATTAAAAAATCTTACAATGAACATCCCTATAACACGTTTAAGCATGCTTAAAAATTCAAAATTTCGTTCGTTAAATGATTCTTCAAGAGGTAAAAATCATATGAAGTACAAAACCATATAAAATCATATTATAAAACATTGAAACCATAATTCATGAAAAATGCAATTTTCTCAATGATTTGGACTTACTAGGTGAATTCAAAACTTCACCGTTTCACATGCTTAATGTTTCAATAATGCACCTTTCAATAAACTTTAAAAAGATGTCATGACAATAATGAGAGCCAAGACTATCATAACTTACTCCAAAGAGACTTGGTAAGTTTTACTGAGTACAATGTGAGAGTGCCGTCTAATACTAACATTCCCACATAGTGACCCTTGTGGATTCTCTTTGACTAAGTACATTGCATGTAATTATACTCAACCTTCATTATGCAAGACTCTATCCTTACAAAAATACTATATATTTGGTCATCAAATTTTAATAATAACAAAAATGAAAAATGAGGATATTAACTGCCTTTCTACTAAATTCATTCTCCCCAACTTAGGGTAAAGCCATCTTCAAGGTCTCACACTTCAAAGCACCATTATACTCCTCACAAGGTACTAACTCACACTACCCCTAACTCATGCACATCAATACAAAACATTAACCTTACTAGTTAAGCATAACACTTCCCCTTTTTTTTGGATTCCAGCATGGAAAAACTCCCTTAAACACTAATCCATTCAACTCTTACGCACAACTTAACTCAATCTCATGGAACAACACTACTTAATAGACATTCATACCACATTTTCTCCATAGTGAAAAAATACACCACAACCTCAACAAAATTACTTAACAACTATTCAAATATTAATCACAAAAGAGTGTTGCCCTCAATTCCTACAAGTCTCCACGTTCTATCAACAATCCTCAAGTTTACACCTTAAAGCATTTCTACCATACTTGAACATAATAAGAATATAATTCATTTGCCGTCAAAGGCAATTTATTCAATCATTATAATTCTTAACATGCTTAGAACTTCACCACCATAAAATTTCTCATCACAACACTCAAACATAAAAAATCACACTTAAAATAAATGGCATCACATATATTTTTTTTGAATATCTACTTTTCTACCAACAAAACCATCATAACATACAGACTATAACAACCCTAAAAATGTGTAAGATAAGTAATTCTTAATATGTCTAGAACTCAAACGACTAGACCGGGTTCACACAGATTGATGCGCGTAGAACCTGACCTCTGAACCCTTGAAACAAAAAAAGACAACTAACTTGGGAAGTTAGTTGAGCTAAGAAAGGTTGTTGCCAGCCATGTAGGGCTCCCGAATATAAAGATTTACCTGGATGAGTCTTTACCATATTTAAGAAGGAAATCTTTTGGTTGGAGGGTCTAGGTGTAAAATGGTCTTTTACCAGGGTAAGGTTAATCTCGTAATTTCCCAAATATATATTTAACTATTTAATTAATAAGGTTGAGGGGTATTTTTTGAAGACTGTGCCGAAAATGGGCTTTAAGAGGAAAATCTTCCTCCACATGGGTTCGAACATAGGTGGAAGCAAGGAATTAAATTATTTTTATTTTTGTGGGTAAATTAATTTGATTAATTAATATTATTTTATTAATGTCTGATTAAAAAAGGGGAAATTATATTTTTGGTCATTAATTATAAATTATTATATTTAATTGACTTAGTCTTGTTAACTATCCTAGTTTTAAGGGGAACTATCTCACACACTCTCTCACACACCTAAACCTCTCTTTCTCTCTCTCTCTCTCTCTCGTCCATTTTAATTTTTTTGCTGCAAAAATAGAACAAAAAGCATTAGAAAACATTAAAAATGTCTCTTCACTCAGAGGATATACAAATATTAAATACAAACAAGCAAGCTAAGTTAAGTAAATAAAATTTTACATCATCATCTCAATGGGATCGTGTTGAAGGCTTAGAGGAAGATTTGGGTATCACTTTGAAGGTATGGAAATCTACAACAAGGTATGGGTTTTTTCTCTTAGAAACCTTTCTCCAAGATAAATTTCTTTCTATAAAATTCAACGTATGAAACTAGGGATGTCCCTGTTATTGTCAAATTACTTGTCCCTAGTCTCCTTGCTGTTCCAATCTAAATTAGGTTAGAAATCATGTTGTTGGTATGGTTTCTTGTAGATATGTCTGAATATGATGTTCTTTGTGGTTTTGTGTTTGGAAATAGTAAGCATGTTCAATGAGTTCAATCGAATATGATGTGTTGCAATGTGTAAGATATTTCTTGTTGTTCTCCGTTTTGAATTCCTAAAATGGCTTGTTTGATGATTGGAGTTTTTGTGCATAAGGTGGGTAAATTGTGATGTTTAAATGAAGTGTAAGGTGTATGATCTTAAGTGTAAAAATCTAAGCTAAAACAAGAATGAATCTAAACCTAAAAATGCGTTAAAAAATTTATTAAAATACCACAAAACTAACGTATGAATGTTGTTAAATAAAGGCTAGAAAATTAATTAAAACTTCAAGCAATTAGTGATTGAGTTTTCTTCCCAAATACTTGAAGTTTGAGAAGTTTAAAAATAAATTTAAAACATGTGAGGTAAGTGGGGATTGAACCCAAGACCTCACTACTTGAAATCTGAAAAAAAAGAGAGGTGTGAGATTCCAACGCACAACATGTCGGCCAAACAAGAGAGTAAAATGGAAATTTTTAATTAATAAAATTAATGGGAGGAGTTTGATTCGTACACACATCCTCTTGGCTGAAGGAAGATACAAGGAGAGAAATTAAAAATAATAATAATAATAATAATAATAATAATAATAATAATAATAATAATAATAATAATAATAAATAATAATAAAATGAGAGGAGTGGGATTTGAACTCACCTCCTCTTGGCAAGAATGGGAAAAACTTAGGAAAAAGAGAAATAAATGAATGTTGCTATAGGGTTTTGATCCCGGATGCCCTAATGCTTAAAACGCCAAAGGTGATGTTAGGGGATGGAAAAACAAAGGAAAAAATGTCAGTGATGGGATTGGTAATCGGGTTCCCCAAGCGGAAATGTAAATCCAAAATTAGGTGAAAGAAAATTAACTAATTGTTGTCCAAGGGATTCAAAGTCGGGTTCCCTTGCCCAATTTCATACTGACATATAAGTCATAAGTAAGTAAATACTTAATGAATGCTGCCTGTAATGATCAAAATCAATATCTTGGCATACGTACAAGATTCGTAAGTCTTGTACCACATAATCTTGGGTAAACATGAATCACTTAGACAAACTATGAATGAAGCCTAATGGCTTGTATGTTTTGATTCATAAGTCTAGCATAATTTTAAAGTTAGTAAACATATGATGTATGTGATGAAATAATGTAAAACCTATAAGGGGTTAAGTAAGAGTGTGAAACACAATAAATGACAAAGTGCATTGGCATATGATGAAATGAACATTCATGTAAAGAGGTGAGTAATTATGAAGAGCAAATGTGCCAAAGTTAATGAATGTGGTAACATCATGATAAGAGACTGATGTGAAAGATGAGAGCAATATGAAATGAGCCTAAGTAAATGTTAACAAAACATAGTCACCTGTGAGAGCGTAAAGTTACGGAAGAGACCAATATCTATGAACACTCTAATGACAGTATTGAAAGTAATGCGTACTTAATAATAATGATGGAATGAGAAATCATATAATCAGCTATGATGTCCTCATGCTAGAAGCCAGCTTCCATGATGTATGAGTTAAATGGAGTGGAGCTTTATACTGAGCACCGATAGGCTAGCTATGAGCGATGATACCTTCTTTCGGGAAAGGCATAGGTTCACGTAACTCTCATGAAATAAGACTGTCCGGCATGCCGGGTAGGGATTTATTGGGGTTCAATTCCCATGTACGCTAGCATGTTTTTAGTAACTTTGGCCAGTGATTCAACCTCTTTTCGGTGTGAGGGAAACACTTGATTCCATGATTCTAACATGATCTATGTCGGTTAAAGTTAAAAATTCCAAATAATGAATAAGGCCAGCCTTTAATGATGCACATAATGAAATGAATTACACCAAAGGTTCAAGGATTGGATAATCACGCGGTGAGCTAGACTGAAGTAATGACGCTAGGTTATTCTTGGTCATTGCACAACAAACCTGATGAGAGTCTTAAACTACATCCTAGGTATGACTGTTGATTGCACTAGTATATGAAAGTGTGAATATGAAGTACGTATAAATGAATGAAACAGACTTTGTATATGATAAAGAAGGCTCCCTAGTTGAGGTTCCATATGTTAAGCCCTCATTTTTGGAATTCCTAATGCATGTCCATGATCCAAAGGTCTCATGACATACGAAAGAATGATATGAACTACATGATATGATATGTGAAATATGTTATGTGTTGTTTACAAAATGATAAGTTTGATGATTCATGTTACACTAATGGCACGACCTTCCAAATCCATATTTTGACAGGTCCGTTGACTTTCCTAATCTAAATTTGGCAAGTTCACTGACATGACTTTCCATAAATCATGTTGTTAGGAAAGAGTTATTCTTTCTCATGCATGTCTTTGGTGTGTGCTTTACTATACCCATACTTATTACAAGTGTGTACTAATTCCATACAATTATGTATTTTTAGGTGCAGGCACAGGTCAACATTAGATCGTATGTTACAACGTTACCACTATCCGGACGTAGAGCTTTCATGTGGACTTGGTAGGCCCTCATGATTTTGAGGTTGTGTACTGTTATTATCTAGCTTAGATGTAGGCCTTAGGTAGTGGAGCATGTTCCACTAGTGTTTCATTTCCCACTTTATTTCGAATTTTGTATTGGTGCCTTTGTGTCAAGTACACATTTAATGTACCTTTGAACTATTTCTTTCATTTGATGATTTTAATGTTAGATCGTTGATTGTGAACATTTTTGAGTTTAAGAAGAATGTTTTATACGAATGTTAAATGATTTTTTTTTCAAATTTTTCGCAAAAACTAAAATTAACCTAGATGAAGTAAAGTTGACGTATGTAGGCTTGTTTGCGACGTCTAAGAGGTCAACGACGCCGGTCTCCTCTTGGGTCTAGATTTTGGTCGTGAAAAAAACTCACCTTTTCTCACCCTCAAACATAGAAACATATCCCTTTAATAGCAACCACACCAAGAAGACCACCAGAAAAGGGAACACAAGAGAGAAAGGCCTTTCAGAGTTATGTTCTATGGAACGATTCATGAGTAATGAGGAAAGTGAAACTCTATCGTCCTATAGCCTCTTGTCCATGGATATTTCATATCTCACACCAATGACTAAGATACTGCTAGATGTGGTTTGTGAGACTTTTTAGACCCTAAACTATTTCCTATAACCTTGTGCTCTGATACAAAGTTTATCATGACCTGAAAGGACCACCTAGAAGTTAGGGTGAACCCTTGGTTCGTGGAAAGGCGTAATTAAGCTTTTGGGGTCTTGTACAAGCCCTTACCTATCATTTATTACATGAGACATGAAAAGTAGGCCGGAATTAAAACTTTTCACAAAAATAATATAATAATGTATTCTTTATAAATACTTAGAAAATATCATCGTCACAAGACAAATATAAAGACACGATATAATTAACTTAGGGACACGACCTATTACATTTTAAAGAGATACATAATAAGTCTTAACATAAGGAAACAAAGAAGATAGAAATTATGCCCTCATATATATAAAGACATACTTTGTCTTGAGAGGAACATTCCCTAGCATGGCCTCCTAAATTTCAACCTTGTTCAAAAACCATGAAATAGATACTATAAAAATGTATGGGGTTAGTACAAAACAATCAACTAAGTATGGCATATGCAAAAACATATAAAAAGGGACATTTTTGTAAAATAAAATTTTCACCAAAATAAGTAAAACATTCATGAAATAGAAGTAAAAACAACATAAGAAACACCATTTAACACTGACAAAAGGATTTCTATAATTTTTTTAAAAGGAAGCATTTTATAGTAAACTAAAAAAATTTACAGTGAACTAGATAACATTTACAGTGAATTTCCTTTAAATTACAGTGACTAAAATGACTCTATAGTAGTGAACATTCAAAATATTAATAATGAGGAAGTAATAATCATTTCCATCGTAGTTTAACTTTTCAAGGTCATACTAAGACTTACAAAGGCAAGACATGAAGGAAGTATACATATGCCTCCTTCAATAAAAATCTAAGTTACCCTCAAGACTACCTCCTTTTTTGCGTACTCACCTCGAGAGCATAAGAACCCACCTAATGGAAATACTATATATGAACACTTAAAAACACCCCAAGAATTCCCTTTCGGAATGCCTACTTAGTGCAATGCTTAGATGGCGTCCCATACCACCCTGTACCCTAAGTAGTATACTCTTTTAGAAGACATGGCACCAAGACTCCCATTTCGGAATGTCCTACCTTATGCAATAACTAGATAGTTTTTCATACCACCACCTATACTAAGTAGTACTTCGTTTTAGGAGATTTAATTCATTCAATTAAAATAAGACTCAACAAGACTCCATTTCGGAATACCTACCTAGTGCAATGGATAAATAACGTCCCATTCCACTACCTACCCTAAGTAGAACACTCTTTAAGAAGACTTAGCACTTTCATTACTTTTGTGGGAGTTAGGTTAACTGACATAGACAATGAGAACTAGACATGGAATCCCGATATTAACAATCTATCAAATGAGGGATCTCGGTTTGCTAAAATAAAATCTTTCCTTAGCTTTTATATGGTTTGCCGCAAAGCTACACATAAGCGGGCACATAGTTAAGGTATAAGGAGATTGCTTCGGAGTAACTTATTCTCTACTAACGAGGAGTACTCATCTCAAGAGGTACATTGAAATACAACATCACAACTTATGAAGTGTAACCACATCTTCTTCTTATCCTCTCGATGATAGGCATAACTTCCCATGGATTCAAAAATAGTATAAACAATAGATTAAGGATGACAAGTGAACGCAACATCTCAACTCACGTAGAGAATTCATCCTCCATCCTATCTTAGAAATCTCATAGAATGTAGTGGGTTTGCTAGTAAGCACTTCATGTCAACTAAAAAAGAGTGTTCACCCCATAAATCCCCTTTAGCAATTAACATAGCTCCTTCACTCATTCATGTGAGTGTGTGTGTACATGTGAGAACAACTTACACATAAGCATCATTGCATTAACATTCAACTTCTATACATTCTTAGTCCTTAATCCATCTTACCACAAACTTTACATGCTTCACATAATCATATAAGTATTTTAGACATAATCCATAACATACTTCTCATAAAAAGATTCATAAAACAACTAACAAGAATAACTTCATTTAAGCATACACTTGCCTACTTCACGTAATAGCTTCATAAGGGCCCATTAAACAAGAATAACGTCACTATCATCTTAGTTTATATAACAAGAATTCATGGCCTCATTCACAATAAACAATTAACTTCACATCCATACAATTCACGTAAACAACGCCACTAAGAAGGTGAACCACTCCACTCAAGAGCATTTTTAAATTACATCTAAGCAACATAACCCACTTACCCTTTGATTCAAGCATTCATTACCTATAAAATTTTACAAAATATTTCATCACCACAAATCCCTTTAGATAATTGTAAACAACAATATCAACTCTAAGAAACAAAAGCTCAAACACTACCAATTCTTGCTCAGTTAAACCATTTTGTGAGCCAAAGTTTTATAAAAGCTTTAAGATGATTTCATTGAACTATTAACCTTAAAATCATCAACATACTTTATAAACAAAATTATCAAGTCATTCAAAACGTTTTCATGCAAAAACCTTGTGTAGAGTTTAAGACAGAAGAAACTAAGGTTGAAAACTCTTTTTATATTATTTTAGAAAGGGGCTCCTTAAATGAAAGAGAGTTCAAGGATAAATACCATACCTCACATTGATGAAATACCAATGATGTTTTACGAAGACAAGATATAACTCATTTTATATTAAACATTGAATACTTCCTAGAAAATCAGTATATCTCATTTTAACTTAAAATGCACTGAAGAAATATAAACGAAACTCTAGTTAACCTTAGTTCGTTTTAGAGTGTTACAACTACCTTTCATATCCTATGTAATAAATGATAGCTAAGACGCTCGTATGAAGTCCCCGAAGGGTCATGTACACCATGTGATCACTCAAGAGTGATCCCTTATTCTAGGTTGTACTTGCGGGTCATAATACAAGGATGGGTCAAATGGACATGGTCATTCTAAGATTCAACAAAAGTTTTCAAAACAAGGTTATTTGCCAAACCTCGCAAATGATAGGGTGAACTATTGAATAATATGGTTTTTATTATAGTATAAGGTCCTAAATTTAGAGGCAGTGTCTTAGAGTTTAGGTGCATTTGTAAGTGAAACATTAAGGGACGACTAAGACATTCGGCGACTAAGTCATCTACGATCCTTATATGTGGATTTAAATGTTTATGTGTGTTTAATGTGGTTTTATGGACATTATAAGAGTTATTATTGTGTATATAGGAAGTATATTGAGTTTCATCAAGTTTGGATGTCAAATGTCCATGACGTTCGAAAGTGTTGCCTTGAAATTACCTTATGTGTCTCAGCATGTTTCATCGAGTTTTACGTATTTGTTTTTGATAAAATTCATGTGAGAGTTTCTAGTATAATATACAATCATATTTTGGTTTGAAACTTCCGTGCAAATATCCCTATGACTGCCCAAGGTAGGCCCGAATGCCAAAGGTAATCGACTGCTCGTGGGCAAGTTGACTTCCTTCGATGGATGCCATTTGTCTATAATTAGGCATGAGAGAGGAGAGTCTAACTATTAGCCTCAGTCCCCAACCACGGACCAAAAGGACGGTCCGTTGGTCAAGGAATAGGCTGTCATTTTGCTGCCGTTTGTGAGCTTGTGTTCCAGCGCAGGTTAACTATTAAGTAAGGCGTGACCCCACTTCCAAATAAGAGTATTGGAGGTTCTTTAAAGGTATTTTGGGTATTTTAAATGTGTTTATAAGTCTAAAACACTAAGAATATTTCATTCTTCAAAAATCAAAACCCAAATCTCTTAGAAATCTCTCTAGAACTTTATTGGAGTTAACACTTGAGGAAGGGCATGAATTGACGAATTGAGTGGAGATTATTCTTCAAAATGAATAATTGTCCTCATCAAGGTATGAATTTTTATCCTTTAAATTTACTTCATCAAAAATCCAAACTTTCAAAGAAGTTTTCTAAAGGTTTCAAATTGAATCGTCTAATTTGATGATATATTCCATTGGTTCTTGCAATAATGTTTTCTAAGCATTGAATAATGATTGAATTTTTATTGTATTGATGATTTAGAAGTACAATAACCTATTAACCCATGAATCGGATGAACCGTCGTTTTGGACTAAGTTATTGGTCACTTGATATTGATCTAATATTCATGAATTCTCATCTAGTTTTATGTAGGTTATTCATTCATGAAAATATCATAGTAAATTCATATGTATGTTGTATTGAATTGATGATTATGTAGTAATTTGACCTATTTTCATTAAAATTGTTACAATTATGTTGAATTGTTGGTTAAGGCCGTGGGTAAGTGTCTTCATATATCAAATTGGGTGATTTGTTTATCGTTAGAAGTATTGAAGAGGGAGTGGCGGTAAAATGCCCTATTTATTTAATTTTTATGATTTTTAGACTTAAATTATTTTTTGATTTGTATGGTCCATATATGGTGGCGGTGTATATTCTTTACTTTCAATTAATGTGGCCTTGTGGGGGTTGATTTATGTAATATGATGTATGGCCTTATCGGCAAACTACTAGAAATAATGTGATTAATTTGTGTAATTTATTATGTGAAGTATGACAATATTTTTCTAAATTTTAAGCAATGTGAAAGTATATTTTTTATATCGATGTTATTAAGGTGATCATGTTAGTCTATTAGTGTGGCTTTTTTTTTTAATCTTTGATGATGATGTATGTTATTCCTACTTGACTATTTGAGTCTATTTTTTTCATAATGATTATGATATGATAGTATATAGGATGATTTAAATATGATAAGAGTTACTTCTATGTGCTTCTAGCATCACATGAATTGTGAGTTAAAGTGTTATGAATTTTGAAGTTGTAGGCTGTAATAGTACTCTTCAAAGTAAAGAAATGATAGACTTGAGTTTAATTGTCTGGAACGACATCATATTAATCCTTGGGAAAGTCATGGTGAGCTTCTTGTCGCCATTGAGGGGTATTCCTAGTAGACCGTTATTTAGTATGGTAAATGGGATTGGGTTATGATCTTGTTATGGATCCATTTTATGTAAATATTAATGTAAATTACTGTAGGTGAAAGAAGGCTAGAACTGAGTGTGTATGGAAAGGTAAGTAGTTATATCTAAAAAATATAACTACATTACAAAGCATCCCCTTCATATTCCTTAAACATGTGCCTTCACGGGATGCGTCCAAGTTATACCATTGGAAAGTAGAACACCCTATCTAAGTAGGTTAGAACTTCAAATTGCATGCTTTGCTATCATGTTCTATGTCGGTTATTGCCTATTTTCTTAATATAGAATACCTATTAGCATTAGAGAAGTTTGATGAAGTATAGGTGGTTGTATGGGACACTATCTAGACATTGCACAATAGGCATTGAAGGTGTTATCTAGGGTTCCTAGGTCTTGTCCAAAACCATGAATTGAATGTCTTTTATGTGTTGTATGTATCCGAAATGAACTAATGAAGTAATGACTTAATTTAAGAAAGTATGTTAAATGAATACGTACTGATCTAGAGTAGTTAAGGGTTACTTAGTAGAGGTGTGAAGGGTGCATAAGAATGGACACTTCGTATCTTACCTAGATTAGTCTGAAGAATGACTCTAGTTAGGGAAGATGTTGAATCTGTAACTTAGGTAGTCTTAAGGATTATTTAGGTAGTCTTGATGGCGTGAATAATGGACATTATCTTCATGATTTAATTAAGTCTTTTGATAGCCATTGGTAAGAGAATGTCATATTATCTATGTGTTAAGGTGTTAAGTGATAATGATGCTATCATAGGTAATATATAGGATCTCTTAACTGTGTGTGTATGGGATTGTATGGCTGGTGGCTTCACAACTAACTCAAGTGAGACTTCGAATAACCTTAGGTAGAGGAAATCTCATGTTTATGTGTTCATGTCTTATAAATGTGTGTGTCTTATTATAAGTGTTCTTAAGGGTCAATTCGGTATGCTTAGGGAGGTTATATGGGCGGTCTCTGTTTGTGTTTCTTAGTGAGTCTTACGATATGTTTAGTGGGAATAATACATGCTAGAAAGTATTAGAAAGGAAGAATAAGAACATCACTATAACAGTGAACTAATTCATTGTACGGTGAATACAACTCACCATTAAGTAGGTAAGAATAATGATTAAAATGTTTATATGTTATCTTATGTGTTTCTAAGTTGCTAGAGGTTTTTCTTATGATTATAACATTTTCTTTAATGAAAAGATTAATATTCCTAATAAATGTCCATTTTCATGATTTTCATGCATCATGCCATACTTAGTACATGTGGTTGTATTAATCCATGCTTTTATCTCTCTCTATAGTTGTTGGTAGACATGGAACCCATATTGTTAATATTTGGATTCCATGTATATATCTCTTGGTTTATGTCAGTTAAAGCTAACTCCCTACTAAATAATGTAAGGAACTAAGTCTCCTAAAGAGTGTACGACTTAGGATAGGTGATGGTATGGGACACACTTTATCCGTTGCACAAGTAGGCACTTCAAATGTGAGTCTTGGTGTGCGTTTTTATGTAATATATGAACGTGTTATTATGAAATGAAAGTAAAGTTATGCGGTTAGTACACTGTTCAGAAGGCATTTTTAAGTTATATCTTGTAAAATGACGTTTATGAATGATCAATTTGATGTACCTAACCTCATGGAAGCAAAAACTTGGAGTAGTAGTATGGGTTGGTATTCTCACATTGTACTTTATGTAACTTACAAGTCCACTTGAAGAGGAGAATCTATGTGTAGTTCTAAACGCAAGTATATTTCTCTAATGTCTAGTTATTAGATGTGTACTCGTTTCCCAAAAATTTGCATGAAATCTTTTTTCTACTAAAATTTCCCTTTTTCATGTTTTTGTTTATCCCATACATAGTACAATACTCTATAAGTATAGGTTGGAGTCAAGTTGAATACTAGAAGGCAATCTTGGGAATCAACTCTCTCTAGACTAAGTTTGTCCTCATGTATCCAAGGTCATAGTCTGTACTTCTTTAGTTTCTACTATTAAGACTTATAATGTATTTTATTTTAATGTAAAGGGAACTGTTCCCATGATATTTAACTTGTGTCTTCATGATGGCTTGTAAAGATGTGACTACTCTTTAGTATTCATAAAAGATATTTCCTTCTTATTTTTAATGTCGTGGAAAGTTGAAATCTGCATCACTTTTCATGCCTTACATAATAAATGATAGCAAATTGATAGTAGAACACCTTCGAAAATTTAAGTACGCAATTTTTCGACCTAAGGGTTTCACTAACTTCTAGGGGTACTTTCGGGTCGTGATAAACTTTATATCAGAGCATAAGGTTATGGGAAATAGTTTAGGGTAGAATGTCTCACAAGACACATCTAGTAGACTACAGTTAATCGGTGTGAGTCGCGACACACCTATAAGGGAGAGACCATAAGATGATAGAAGTTTAACTTTTATAATGACCCAAAATTACACCCTAGAAATTAGATCATCCTTGAGTCGTCACACGGCGTATGAGACTCCAAGAAGTCTCACTAAAGCATCGCGTATCATTCATTGCATAATAAATATTCTAAAATGAGTAAGAATTTAAGAATTTTTTCATACATGAATAACTCTTTTTCTAATATACGCAAACAAAAGAATTTCATGAACACAATAAACCTTTACAATCTCTCATTGAAGAATTGAAATTTATGAAAAACAACACTTGGGACTAAGCCCATACAAGACATCAAATAAAGTCTAAGACATAAAAGGAACATGTGTATATTATCATCGAATCGATGAGGACTCACCAATACTTCATGTTTAACCGTTAGAAATCCTATCCATCCTCGTTTGCATGTCAAGACTTCTGATTCCCTAAGCTTTATTCAAAAATGGAATACAAGAAGTTAACACATTAGATTCACTAGGTATGGAAGCAATGCAAAAACCATGAAAAAGGTACATTTAGTGAATAACATACTTTTCATGAAATTTATTATAAAACCTTCATAAGATGGTTTAAGCGACTTCAAATAAGTCAATTATCACAATATAAGACACATTACAAATGAAATTCAATTTATGGCAAACTTAAGCAAACCTTACAATGACCTCCCTATAACCTTATGTATAATTCCTACATCACAAGGTAACATCAAAACCGCATCAAAAGACATTAACATACCCACATGGATTCGCTACAAAGGTTATCCTAACACTCACCTAGGTAAGCTATGAAGCACCCACCCTACAACCCCTTCACACACACCAAGATTATCCTTACGACTACCTAAAGTATGTTCTTCCAATACACCACATATCCCACCAATTCACATATAAGATCCTCCTACCAAAGGGGACTGTAAGGTTCACTTGGGTGAGTTATGAAGCTACCACCCATACAATCGTTGCATAAACACCAAAGAGATTCTTTAGACTGCCTAAGGTAATATTATTCTCATTTTATCAACTAGACTCTATACCTATAAATCACTCTAAAACATACCTAAGTAAGACATGGAGAGAATGCCCATAAACCCTTTTGACGCCTACCAAAACAATCCTCAAAGCTACTGTCGATAAATACATTTTCCATTAACAAGTCTTTGATTAAGTCATTGAGTTAAGTAGGTCATTAAGAAGTTATTTAACACTTAAGGATATTCATATAATTGTATTGGTGAAAACCTAGGGACTCACACACTAGCATCTTCCAAGACTATACGTGCAATGTCTAGATAACGTCCCATACCACCACCTAAACTTCATAGAACTTATCAAAAACTTGCATGTATCGCAAATGATTAAAATTGTCAATAACTGACATTTATAATGGTAGATAAACATGGAATCCCGAGTTATTACCTAATCAGATATAGGGCATTTTACTTTCCAATGGCATAACAAGGACACATCCCATTTGGGCAAATAGTTAAGGAAAATAAAGGGTTTCTTTGTACTCTATTCTCATCCTTATCTAGAGATACTCCCTAAACCATACTCACTCGGTGCTAGCCTATGTTCTCATTGACTATTTCAATAGAGGAGTACATGAACAAGTTCAATATCAAGTTCACAACCCAATCATATACAGCTTATCAAATATGTCCCCTAGGGTTAGATTTAAATGGTTAAGAGGATAGCTCAATGATTTTCCTAAGGATTATTCCATTTCGTTCTAGCCAATAAACTCTAAGTCCAACATTCACACGATAAGGATACCATTATGACTTTCGACTTAAAGTTTATCATACCATTTTTTCTAGAAGATTCCCTATAAAGGAGCTTATTATCTATGTTCAAGGTCACATGTCAATACACAAGGCTAACATGTTTTATCATACTAAGTCAAGGTGTCAAATATTCACATAATTTTTATACATCAACAAGAGGGACCTAGGTCTACCTAGTCAAGACACTACATTCTCATAACACAGGTATGAAGTCATCAAAGACTAACGTAGTCGCATCTAAAAATTTAAGAGAACATATTAATCTTCACACGTTCATGTACAACTTCATCATATATCATCATTTAGGAAGAAACATAACATAATCATTCAAACAAGATTACACAAGCAATACTAAAGTACCTCACTGTACATTCTAATAATTAACACATATTTCATATCATGATTAAAACCACATTCTCATACAAGTCATAACACTTCATGCATGATTATCTTACATCACATAAACATAATAACATTATACCTCCATATAAGCCCTAAAATTGATAATAATACATTTCACAAAGTAATGCCGACAAGGCCACATCATTCACAAAAGTAACACATAAGCACGACCACTATAAGTGGACCATACCAATAATCATTGTAATACAAATCTATACAAAATATTAAGAGAGTAAGGGCAGCATACCATATATCAAAACACATAACTTCAATCCACAGCCCAATCGACCAACTCACTACTCAAAAGGTTCTTACCATAGCCATGATCACCAACTCAATACAATAAACTCAATAGAAAATTAATAAAAGATATAAATCATTCATTTAATAAAATTAACAGAACCAATAATGCATAAATATATGATCCATATATAAATAAAATAGCCCTAATCAAGCTACACATTAATTTATTACTAGTTAGACATAATCAATTCACCCATAGTTTAGTAAAATTGTGATATTTGAGAAGTTCATGTGTTCATGGAGAATTTAATTAGAAAACATCAATAATATCATACCTTAAGTTTTAAAATGTTTCATGCAAGAACCCAAGAGTAAGAGTAGAAATTTGACTTCTTCATATTTTTTCATCATGGAAATCGCCTTTGAAATTGACTCTAAGGTGATAGAAAGACTTTCATAAACAAATCTCATATATTATTAGATATATCAAAAAATAATTGAAGAAGAAACTCCAGTAAAGATCAATCATTAAGCTACATCTTCACCTTGAGCTCTCGTGGAGATTTTTAGGGATATATCGTGAGGGAAAGGGTTTTGATCTAGGTTGTAAGGTCTAAATGATAGTTTAATGACTTAAATAATATTAAAATACCCATACACACCTAAAATAACTTTCCTATTTTATAAGACTGGGGATGATTTCCGAGAACATACCAAGCCTTACAGTGAAGCTTGGAGAATTTGCAGGACCATCTATGCCCTTCACCAATGGACCATCGACTAACTTATGCCCCATCAATGGTGGACCATTGGTTGAGTCTTAAACTCCAAGACCTTCAGGCAATACAAAAAAATTGACGCCACCCATCGATAGGTCGTTGCCTTTTAAACCTGCCGTCATTTTGGGGGGCCGTCAGTTGCAAATACCTGGCAGTCTACATAAACAAATTTAGTGTCCTCCTCTATGATCCCTTGTTGATCCTAGGTGGAGTTTTACCCAGACATTAAATCCCTAAAGAAGCACTTCTAGTTCTTTGGAACCTCACCAATAAAATTCAATCATCAAACAAGCCACTCAACATGCTAAAACACATCCAAATTTACAAGGATGTCCAAAGTCTATCTTTCGAACGTCCCCAAATGTTCTTTGAAGTTTGACCTCAAAACCTTAGAAAACAAAATATTCATACTCTAAAAACTATTAATAACCATATAAGGACCCCATGATAGGCTGATTTGGTTACTCTAAGAAAATGTCATGATAGCTTTAGGGGAAAGGCCTATACACTCCTAATGATTGGCTTGATTTTGCATGTAAGGTGTATTTCATGATATAGTTTGAGATTGGTTTCTCACGATAGCTTAGGGTTTAGGATTCTTCTCCCCTATTATTAGCTTACATATACATGTTTGGTTGCTTGATTGTTAGGTAGATACTTGTGTATTCTTCATTGTTTCTTGGATGATGTTTGTCTAGAGAAGTACTTAGTATGGATGGTAGTATGCAATGTCCTTCATACACAGAAAAAAGTGCGACTTAAAACTAATCGTGACATGACCGTTAATGAAACAACCCGATAGTAAAGCCAAGAAAAAATTGTATTCTAGAATTGTCACACGATGTACTTGACCTTTTGGAGGTCTCACAGAAGCTCCTAGACATCATTCATCTAATATTAATTTTAAAAGTACTGCAAAATAAAAACATTTCAAAACAACTTTACATAAAATATAATTTAGAAAATATACGACATTGCTAATTATCATTGTCACATTCTTAGAATCACGAATATCTATGGGTCACATCCCATACTAAAATAGAATATAAATTAACAAAGTCTAATATAATGTATTGAATAGAAAAACTAAACATATTAATGTCCTAGAATAAAGTCAGGACATACCACAAGTTACTTGAATGAGTGATAGTATCCAAGCTTCACTTCAACCATACTCCTCTTAAAAGCCACGTACAGCTTTAGAAGTAATCAATGTATGGATTTATCACACCATATGTACTTAATAGGTTATATGATATAAAATCATGCCAAAAGAACATTTGTATGAAACATGCGCCTTTTAAATAAAACTCCATAACATAAGTATAAGAAACACCGTTAAGATAAACTTCACATATAACAAATATTTGAAGTAATTCACATAAATGCATTATCAACACATCAAAACAACTAAGTATACAGGACTCCTACCAAAGTTTATCCTAAGACTTACTTAACTAAGGCAAGAAGAGACCGCACATAGACCCTCTTCAAGCCATCCTTAATAATCCTTAAGAAAACCTAATATAAGATTGTTTCATTTACAATCCTTTGATTCAACACCTAAGGTTACTCTAAGATTCACTTGAGTGGAACATAAAGAGACCACCCATACACCCTCTTTAAAATTACATAATTAACCCTCAAAATATTCCTAAATAGGTATGCATTCATTCAACCTTTATTAATCTAAGTCATAATCATCATTAAGTCAATTAAGATTCAAATAAGCATCTTCAAAGCCTACTCGTGGAATGTCTATATAGCGTCTCATTCAACTGCGTGAACGTTGTGAAACTCATCACACAATAAAATGTATCCCATTTGATGAGAAAAGGCAATAACCGACATAGACTATACTAGGTAGGAATGCAATATAGAGTCATAACCTAATCCTATGAAGGGTTTTCTAATTTCCAATGGTAGAACTAGCACATAACCCATTTAGGCACATGGTTAAGGAATATCAAGGTTTTCTTTGTACTCTAATCTCCACTGAAGTAGAGTCACTCCCAAAGCATACTCACTCGGTCCTAGCCTTTCATGATAGTAAATCAATAAGACAAGACATATGATAAGGAAACACTCATAGCCTTACATCGCCGTAATGCCTTTACAAAAGAAAGGTCATTTAGGGGCTTCCACTCAATTGTTAAAAAGATAGCTTGATGACTTTTTTAAGAATGTTTCATGCCGTTCCAGCAAACCTATTTTAGTATATCAATCACACAAGAAGGATACAATTTCAACTATCAACTTAAGGGATATCTCAACCTCCTTTCCAGTTTGACGTTTCAAAGGTAATGACCCTCTTAACCCAATGCAAGATCATATTTAAGCCATACATTCACATACATGACAAAGTTACTTCAAACTAGTAAGTAAATAATTCATATTCATACTCTCTATGTATCAAGTAGAGGTACATTTGTCTACCAAACAAGACACTCTCATCTTCATTTTATCATTTGTAAAATAGCATCCAAGTTGCATGTAACACCTCTAATATATTTAGGTTAAACTAGATCCTTACACGTGTTCAATTAGGTTCTAAATTTTTAAAATGTTTTATAATTATGCTTATAGATAGTGTCTAATGTTTGGTGAAGTTTGGAGATCATACATCCATGACATTCAAAAGGTTTGCCTAGAAACGCCCTTTTGTACCTTAGTGTGTTTCATCAAGTTTTACATGTTCGTTATGGATGAAATTTAGGTGAGCGGTCCTTAACATGTTTATATATGTATTTGGGTTGGAAACATTCGGGTAAAACTCCCAAAGTAGCAACTTACGGGTCCTTGAGGAGAACCCAACTTCTAGCCAAAAGCTTTCAATACAAGCCCCACATACGAAAGGCAATCGACACCTAGTAGGTTGGTCGACGCCTAATATATGGTTTTTGTCGGTGGAAATTTATTCAGGGGTGCTTTTACTACCATTTTGAAAGACGGTGACCCAAACCACAGACTAACAGGACTGTCCGTTATTGGCTCTACGGGGCGTAGGTATGTGGCCGTCGATGAGACCTGCATTTTCTGTAGAAACTCAGCCAACTTAAGTGTATTTTGACTTTTCACCTAGACTTCATAAAATTAGTTTGACGGTTTATGTAGGGTGTTTTACGTATTCTAAATATTTTTATAAGTCTAGAACCCTATTCAATTCATTATTAATAATCAAAACCCAAACCCTAAAAGAAGAACTCAATGAAGACCATTGAGTCTTGAAGGGAGCTTGGAGCTTCGAAGGTTATTTCTTCATCAAATATTTATAATTTTTGTTCTCTAGCATCAATTAAGGTAAGATATTTATCGTTGTACTCTCTTTCTTCAAGGAGCAAATCTTCAAAGTGTTTTCCAAAGATTTCTCAAAAGATGAATTGTCCTATTTTGACATCAACTAGTGGGTTCTTGCATAAAACATTTTGAATGTAATATTTATGATGGATTTGGTGTTAATTTAATGATTTTAGACTAAATTCTCTATGAACACATCCAAATCATGACTTCCTATTTTTAACCCATATGTTGGTGAATTGATCTTTGGTTGAGCTTATTGAATTCATGTGTTGATTATCTTAGTCTATTAAAATATTTATGAATTATGTTAAACTTGTATATAGGATGCCTCAGTTTGGTAATTCTCTTATGGTATTGTGTTTGTTCATTGTATTGTTCAAGTATTGGTTTTAATTGTGGGTTATGTTTAAAAGCCTAAGTTTATTAGATTGGTTGAATTGGCTATGCATTGGATATGTCAACGTTGGACTGTTGGTGTGTTGACTAAACCCTTATTATATTATGTAGCATAGGTGTTGCAATTGTGTTGTTTGGTATGGTCCACTTATGGTGTAACACCCTTAAGAAGATATATATCTAACTAGAGCTTCGAATGTGTTTCATAAGTTAATAATGAGTTCAATTGATGTATTCTATCTTTAGAAGTCAGTTGGTGAAGATTTAAAGTCAAACATCAAGTTTCGATCAATGCGTTCGGAAACTAGGCTTGTGTGTCGTTATATGTTCGATGTGTTTTTATGTATTGTATGAATTCTTAAACCTATAAAAGGAAATTATATAGGTAAAATGAAGTATACATAGTCAAAATGTCCAGTTATGACCCCCCAAGGATCGTCCTAAGGGTCCACGAAGAGACCCCACCTTTGGCCAAGAAAGCTTCTCAACGCAGCAAGGTTTTGTTCTTAGGTGAAACACTAGCCCGTCGCGTACTTGTTCCTGCTAACTCCAAAAACATGGTTTGCGACGCTGTCACATCGCAAACTTCCATATCTCGAAATTTAATACAAAAAATTATGCGGGAGAAGCTCCGCTACGCTGACTTGTTTATTGACGATAATTCCAAACATTTATGTGAAAATTGATTTTTCTAAAATGGTCCTTTTGATGTACGGTCCTTTAGGGTACTTTGGGGGTGTATTATACACTTATTTTAGGTCATTTTACACCCATTCACTAAATAAAAGATCCTAAAACCTCAATTAGAAATTAAAAATATCAAAAACCCTATAAAGTTCTTCTCTACCTATAAGTTCTCTAAAACTCCATTGAAGCTACAACTCATGTTGGAGATAGGTTTATGGTTTTGGACGTTTTATTCATTAAATCAATTGAGTTTATTTATGTTAAGATATGTTATTCATCCTTGAATCCTCTTTTATTCAAGGATCCACTTTAAAGAGATTTTAAAATGGGCTTCAAACTTCAAACTTCTTTATTCCTTCACTTTATGTACGACTCTTTACATGAAAAAGTTTTAATGATTATGATGAGTTGTTTTTTGGGTTAAATTATTATTTTAATGTAAAACCCCTATTGAAACCATGTTTATGCTTTTAATAAACATTTGGCTTATTAATTCTGCTTAATGAGCATGATTAGAAAATATTAGAGTTATGGTTTCTTTAAGTTATTTTCTGATTTCGCTAGTGCCCTTAGGACTATTTTATGGTAAAATATTGGAGAAAATTTTAAATGATGTTAAAGCTCGGATGTGTTGTTATATTGTTTAGTTTTATTGTGAAATGCTCTTGAGTGGTATGGTCCACCTTTTGTGGTTGTGCTTACTTGTATTTTACGATTTTCTTGTATCAATGTTTGTATTGTGAAAGTGGACTTGAAGTCGTATATTGTGAAGTTAAATGATGATTATGATGTTTGAATAAAATGTTTCTTAGAATATTGAAATGTTCATCTTGATGATATTATGTCTAAGTAAAGAAAATGATGATGATTAAGCATGATAGTGTGTGATATGTGATAAATGAATTCATGAGTATGTTTAGGAGTCAATGCTATGAAAATGGTGATTATATGAAAGTTGTGCTCACCCACACACTTTAATAAATGAATGAAGTTAATGAATGTGAATGTGGTATTTTTTGTGTAAATACTCTTCTTTTGTTGAGATGAAGTGTTTAGTAGAAACCTCACTACTTCGCAAGAGCTTTCTAATATATGTTGTAGGATGGTTACCATTCGTGAGTTGAGATGTGGTGTCCATTATTAATCCCCTAGCCTCAAGTAACGAATGTATAAGTGTCCATGGGGGGAGTTATTCTTAGCAACGAGAGGATTTAAAGAAAGGGTGGTTACACTTCGTGCTTTGAGATGTTGTATCCAATTTATCTTTTGAGATGAGTACTTCTCGTCAGTAGAGAATGAGTTTCATAAAATAAATCTGTTTAGACCATAACTATGCGCCCGCATAGGTTTAACTATTGGAGAATCCATGTAAAGGTTTGGAGACAACCCTAGCCTAGGCAAGTGGGGACCCCTAACCAAATAGGGGTTGATGTTTGGATTCCATGTCTAGCTCTAATGGTCTATGTTGGTCAAAGCTAACTCCCCACAAATAAATGTAATGCACTAAGTCTCCTAAAGAGTGTAGTACTCATTGTGGGTGGTGGTATGGGACACTATTTATCCCTTGCACCTTGTGTAACTTGAAAGTCCACATGGAGAGGGGATGCTATTCTCACATTGCACTTTGTATAACATGCAAGTCCACTTGGAGAGGGGAACCTATGTGATGTTCTAAATGCAAGTATGTTTCTCTAATGTCTAGTAATAAAATGTGGACTCATTTCCTAAAAATAGTAAGCCTATAATTGCTAGTCTTGATGATCACTTTGGTGTGCATTGTGTGAATTTTGTGTGTTTCCTTCATGTATTATCTTGGAGAATCTTAGGACAACATGGTTAGAATAACTATTAAGGGAAGAGTGCACCGTAAAGTTGCCTTTTGTAATAAAATCTTGAATGTTCTTTTGTATGTGATAAATGAGGATTTATATGTTATTTTACTTCTATATTCATGAAAGTTTATCAAAATTTACATGAAAACTTATTTGTACTAAAATTTCTCTTTTTACATGTTTTGGCTATGTAATACTTAGTACAATGTTTGTGCTAAACCCTTACTTTTCTATACTCTATAAGTATAGGTTGGATTCAAGTTGAAAACTAGTAGGAAAGCAATGGAAACGACTCTGTGAAGAGTAAGTATGTCCTCTTATATGCGAAGGCATAGTCTTTATTTCTTTAGTTTCTACTATTAAGACTTATGATGTATTTTCTTTCAATGTGAAGGGTCGTGCCATAAGATATTTATGTTGTCTTTAAGATGGCTTGTGAAGATAGGACTACTCTTTATTATTTATAAATGATATTTCCATATTATTGTTAATGTCGTGGAAAGTTGAAATTCCTCACTACTTTTCATTCCTTATGTAATGAATTATAGCAAATGGTGAGTACAAGACCTTCGAAAACTTAAGTACACAATTTTTCAAGTTGACCTAACTTATAGGGGGTACTTTTGGGCCATGACAAGCTTGGTATCTGAGCATATGGTTATGTGAAATAGTTTATGGCATAAAGTCTCACAAGCCACATCTAGTAGACTATTTTTCATCGTTTTGAGTCATGAAACACCTATAAGGGAGAGGCTATACGATGATAGAAATTTTAATATTATAATGACTTACAAGTACACCCTCAAAAGTAAAGCATCCTTGAGTCTTCACACGACATATGAGACTCCGAGAAGTCTCACAAATGCAACTTATATCTTTCATTGCATAATAAGCATTGTAAAATGAGTAATAACAAAAAAAAATTCACACACGAAGAAATATTTTTCGAACATACGCAAGCGGAAGAATTTCATGAAAACAATAAACCTTTATAATGAATCATTGAACCATCTAAACTTTAGATATACACCACTTTGGACTAGCACATACAAGACATGAAATAAAGAAAAATAAATACAAGGAACATCTGTATATTGTACTCGAATCGATAAGGACTCACCAATACTTAATCTTCAATCGTTACAAACCTATCCATCCTTCATTACATGTCAAGACTTCCGATCCACAAACTATAGTAAAATATGGAAAAGAAGGGGATAACACATTAGATGCAATAAGAATGGAAACCATGCAAAAACCATGAAAAAGGTACATTTAGTGAATAACATGCTTTTCATGAAATTTGATATAAAACCTTCATAAGGTAGTTTAGGAGACATAAAATATGTCAATGATCACAATATATGGCACATTAAAAATTAAACTTAATTTATGGCAAACATATACTCACCTTACAGTGACCTCCCTGTAACTTTACATATATTTCATAAATCACAAGGTAATATCAAAGCCACATCAAAACACATTAACATACCCACATGGATCCTAAGACTCAGCTATGTAAGATATGAAACGGCCGCCCATACCACCCGTGTACACACACCTGTATGATCCCTAGGGCTACAAAAAGTAAGTTATTCCAATACACCACATACAACACCAATTCACATAGACATGAGAACCTCCTTCCGAAGGTGATTCTAAGGTTCACTTGGGTGAGTTAAGAAGATACCACTTGGGTGAGTTAAGAAGAGACCTACCAGACAATCCTTGCATACACACAAAAGAGATCTCTAGACAGCCTCATCCAGGATTACCCCGTATACGTAAGCGGCGTCGTTATCCTTTTTAAGGATTAATACTAGCCTCTTAGTTTCATGTAATTACATTCATAGGTTCAAAAATGCGGAAAAATTTAAAAATTTTATTTTCTCTACTTGGAGGTTTGCGTAGGCTTCTACATACACATAATCTATATTCATATCGAGCGTACATAGACCCTTCATATAGGAAGGTTACATAGCCTTCTACTTTTATTGAATATATATATATATATATATATATATATATATATATATTTATATATATATATATATGAATATATATATATATATGTATATATATATATATGTGTGTATATATATATATAAAAAAATAGAAATTGTCTCGTCTCATACAATCTAAACGGATATAAAAATATGGGCATAGCCCTTACATCAATTCAAAAAGACCATGTATAGGTTATACAAAAGTATAATATTCAAATAACAAGGAATGAAATGATAGATTAAATAATCTCTGTAAAAAAATCCAAAGCTACAATATGGTATTGCCCTCGAAAATTTAGGACCTACCCTACTTGGATGAAAGGAAGAATCCAAGCCTTTAACAATAACGCCTTTCAACTCTTCAATGACCGGAATGTAAAATGTTTGGGACAAGTGAAGAAAACAAGGTTAGTACTCCACATGTAGTAAGTATGAGATCTTATGCACATACACAAGCAAAACATGATAAAAGGGATTTTTTATCAAAGCATGTCATTCTACAACATCCTGGGGCTTAATGCAAAGTCAAGTAAATCATATTAATCTATCAAACATGCTTACTATCTTAACAAGTAATACTTATCCCAACACACTTTGAATTATGATTTACCAAAACCCTAACATCAAGGAATAATATCACAAGAAAGTATAATAGTTAACCATATCTTAATAAGCAAGACAACTACTCACAAGTTCTTATCAAGTCAACAAGTGCAATGACCATGCAAAGCCCCATAACCTAACTAAATCAAGTATCCTCAACAAGAAAACATTACCAATGTCCAAATTTACCTATCATGGAAATTAGGCCTGCATTTCATCTTTAATTATCATTACAATCCAAGTCATATTCATAAAACGACATAATCAACAAACAGTATAAACAATATAACATGATCATCATATATATAAATCATTTATTATCTTAACGTAAACACAAAAGAACCTCCTCATATGACTCCCCTCAAGACCAACTAGTGCAATGTCTATGTAGAGTCCCATACCCCTACCTTGACTAAGTTAGACCCCTTAGGGTATCCAAGTTCGAGTTCAAGTCCTTTAATTAGTTTTACCTTATGGGAACATCTTGCCCTAACCAATATAGACCAGATAAGCTAATGTGGAATCTTGTGTCGTAAAACCCTACAACAAAAAAAGGTGGACTACTTGACAAGGTAGTACCAAAACATAGAACATAGAAACTACCTGGATCCACTAACTAGTATTCATACGGGGGCAATATAGTTCAAAAACTAGAAGATTTAGTTAGGACCCATTTTCTACGCCATGTATTATGGTCTTCAATATCTAGAGTAATGTAGTGCTCCTACCTTCCCTATGTTGGAAAGGACGCCTCTCTATGTAGTTCACTCGGTGCTAATATAGAATCCCTTTTTGAAATGTCTTTAAGAATTTAATTATCAATAATAAGTTAATTTAGGCCATAGTATATAACACTTGTGCAATAATCATCATCAAAATATCAATAAGAATTGTATGAGTATAAGTCCTTTCATCACAATTCATGTAAGTGAGGTTAACACATTAGCATTTTATAACATATTAAGCCACATTGATAGTTTTCACCATCCTTATACAACATACACCTAAATAAACCTCACAACATAGTCAAGACACCTCAATTAAACATCATACAACTCTATTATCCTAGTAAAAGGCATAATCCAATGTCATATCATGGCTTAACAACAAAAAATCTCAAATAGATGTAAAGATAGACAATCTCTGACTTACCAAGTCTTCTCCATAGTTTATCATAAACGTCTTACCATAAACCCATAACTCAACCCAACATGGGAACTAACACCATAGCACAATGATATCCAATAGAAAAACAAGGTTAAGTTGAGACAAGATACGTAATCTAATTTCACATAGTAATTTATAACCTAAGTAACATATCAAGAAATAGAATTATAGGACTATAATTCATCTTAATTTTACCATAATATCACCATATGATAATAATCTTATCAATAACTAACTCAATTGAATGATCACTAAATAACATAGGTCAAAATCAGTACCTAGGGTTAAGGACAGAGGAACATATTCTTCAATTAGACCAAACCATCAAAAATTATCATAAACAAGTTGAATTACACGTAAATATACTAAATATAACCCTAAGAATTCATTAAAAACTCAATCAATAACTTTAATTTCGTAATTGAATGAAACCCATAAGAAAACTCAGCTTTTTGAAATTCATTTTGAAGGAACTCTTTGAGGAAAGAATCTCGAAGGTTAATTGAACCCATACCTTATTATTTCTTAACAATTTGATATAGAATCAACCCTTTTTCCATCCCCCAAACCCGATTTGTTTCTAGCCTTCAATGGTGAGTTCATGTAGACATAGAAATAAGAGAGAAGGAAGAGAGTTTAATTTTAAGAGTTGTCTTTTGGTTTATGATGGTTAAGGGTATTTATAGAGGGGCTTAATTAAGTAGTTTCTTTTTAATCACTAACTAAAACCTAATCCACTAAATTAATCAAATGAAATCATTTAAAATACATCAGTGAAATTTTACCCTCACTGATGAGATTCCGATTGATGGTCCGTCGGTGATTCTACGGATAACCCCCCCTCCATCCTGCACTCAATCGTCTCTTTATGAGACTTGGCAGGCAAGGGCTTTCTCAAATTTTTCAATGTGTGGGGTGATGGTGGGATCAATGCCCCGTTTAGCTAACTACACCTCATCAACCCCTGCCATCGCGTGTAATAATATCTGCCTAAAAAAGGGCCTTCACGAATCCTTCTATGTTTGGGACAACAGTGGCCTTGATGCCTCGTCGAGCTAGTTACTGACCGTTGTCTATCCCATCGATGCACACTGCAAGGAAGTGTTGCATCAAACTGCAGGGATCCTACTCAAGGCCCCTTGGTTGGTCTTTGGGGAATCGTACCCAGACGTCGTTTCATTCATGAAATAACTCTATTACCCATTAGCTACCTTTCCACAAATTTTCCTACATTTTCGACTCCTAAAAGTTAGTAAAAAAGCTAAGGAACAATAACATCCCGTTGAACCAACTTTCGAAATCACTTTGGACGTTTTAGTTCTTAAACCATATAAATGACCTATATTCATTAAAAATGATATTAGAAACAGTGAACATACTTTACGACACCTATGATAGGATTTACCAAGACTCTTGGATTTTAAAGGTGTTACATAAACTACCTAAGCTAAGATTATTCCCATTTTACAAAATAGAGTGCCTATATAGAAATCAGTCTAATACATACCTAAGTAAGACATGAAGAAAATTCACATACACCCTCTTCAAGCCTACCTAAACAATTTTCAAAGCTACCGTATATAGATACATTTTACATTAAAAAGTCATTACCTAATACATTGAGATCATTAAGTCATTTAGAAGACATTCAATAAATAAGGATATTCATATATTTGTATTGGTGAAGACCTAGGGACTCATATACTAGCATATTCCAAGCATATTCGTGCAATGTTTAGATAGCGTCCCATACTACTACCTCAACTTCATAGAACTTATCGAAGGCATGTATCCCATATGATTAGAATAGTCATTTACCGAATAAGAAAATGGTTGATAAACATGGAATCTTGAGTTATAACCTACTCCGATGGAGGGTGTTCTACTTTCCAAAGGAAGAACGAGGACACATCCCATGTAGGCACATGGTGAAGGAATATGTACGGTATCTTTGTACTCTATTCTCATTCTTAACTAGATCTACTCCCCAAATAATACTCACTCGGTTCTAGCCTATGTTTTGATAGAGTATTTCAATAAATGTGTACATGTAGAGGTTCAATTTAAAGTTTATAACCAAACTTATATTACAACTTTCGCAAGAGATCCCCTAGGGTTAGCTTAAAATAGTTAAGAGGCTAGCTAATTGATTTTTCTAAGGATGATTTCATGTCGTTCTAGCCAATGAACTCTAAGTCCACCATTCACATGAGAAGGATACCATTATCGCTTCAAACGTCAAGGTTATCATAACCTTCTTTCTACAAGATTCCACATAAATGAGATTATTATATATATTAAAGGACACATGTCAATCACATACACAAGACTAAGATGATTTAGCATTCTAAATAAAGGTGTCACATATTCACATATATTTCACGCATCAAGAAGAGGGACTTAGGTCTACTTAGTCAAGATACTACATTCTCATTACACAATTAGGAAGTCATCAACGACTAATTTAGTCACACCTAGCAATTTAAGAGAACATATTAATCTTCACACATTCATATACAACTTCATCATACATAATTACTTAAAAGAATCATAACAGAATCATTCAAAAAAATTACACAAGCAATACTAAAGTACATTCTCACAATTAACACATATTTCATATCATGCTTCAAACCACATGCTCATTCTAGTAATAACACGTCATGCATGATCATCTTACTTCACATAAATATAATCACATTATACCTCCATATAAGCCCTAAAAATGGTAATAATAAAATTCACAAAGAAATGCCGACGAGGCCACATAATTCACAAATGTAACACATAAGCACCTCTACCAGTTGTGGACCATACAAATCATCACTGTAATAAAAAATCAATACATTTTATTAGGAGAGTTAGAGTAGCATACCATCTATCCATCCACAATAATTCAATTGATAGCCCAATCAACCAACTTACTACTCCTTAGGGTTTTACCATAGACATGATCACCAAATAAATACAATAAACTCTATAAAAATTAATTAAATGACATAAATCATTCAATTAATAAAATTGAGATAGACTATAATGCATACAATCTTGATCTATACATAAACAATAGGCTTTAGAAAGCTACACATGAATTCATTACTAGTTGGACATAATCAATTCATCTGTAGTTCAGTCAAATCGAGAGATTTGAGAAGTTCAACAGTTCGTGGAAAATTTATTTTGAAAACATTAATAATATCATATCTCAAGTTTTGAAAACGTTTCATGTTATCACCCAAGTATAAGAGTAGAAATTACACTTTTTCATCTTTTTTCATCTTCAAAATAATCTTTTAAATTTACTCTAAGTTTATATGAAGACATTGATAAAGAACTATCATAAGTTATTAGAAAAACCAAAAGATAATTGAAGATATAAACTCCATTGAATATCAAACATTAAGCTCTATGTTCACCTTGAACTCTCGTAGAGGTTTTTGGAGAAAAATTGTGAGGGAAAGGGATTTGATTTAGATTTAGTGTCTAAATGATAGTTTAATGACATAAATAATCTTAAAATACTCATACACACCTAAAATAACCGTCCCCTTAGTTTATAAGACTTGTTATGATTTCCCAAAAACATCTCAAGATTTATAGTGAAGCTGGGAGAATTTGCATACCCATCTACGCCAATCACTAATGGAGTGTGGACTGGCCTATGCCCCATCAATTGTGGTCTGTTGGTTTAGTATAAAACTACAAGACCCTCACGCAACAGGGCACCATCGACGCCACCCATTGATGGGCCGTCACCTTGTCGACTTGCCATCATTTATGGCTCGTCGATATAAACTACCTTGAAGTCTACCTCAACAAGTTGGGGTTCCTCCTCTAGGACCCCCTGTGGATCGTAGGTGGAGTATTACGCAGACATAAAACCCCTAAACAAGAACTTTTGGGTCTTAGGAAAATCGCTAATCAAATTCAATCATCAAAGAAGCCACTTAACAGGCTAAAACACATCCACACTTCCAACGACATGCAAACGCTATCGTTAAAACGTATGCGGACGTTCTTGGACGTTTGACATCCAAACCTTACGAACTCAACATTATGACTCTAAAAACTATTACCAACCATATAAAAACCCCATAAACTCATTAAACACACATAAGAAGATGAAAACACATAAGGCACATAGTTGACTAGTCATTGAACATCTTGTCATTCCTTGACGTTTCACTTCATACATAACAATATTTTAAGACACTACATGAAAACATCAATTAAACCACTGAAGGACTTCAAGACTTATGACACAAACATTAATCCCTAGTTTCACCCAAGTGATTTTAGAGATGTTACATTCTCCCCCACATAGATGACATTCATCCTCGAACGACACTTGCTTCATTTTAGACACTATAAAGAGATAATCAACTAAAATCTAGAAGCACATAAAAATCCACACAATACTCATATAGGAGAAACACCACTTTCACATAAACAAGGGACTTGGTACACAACAAGAAGCTAGAAACTAATCTAGGACTCATCATGCTATTAGACTCACATTTTCTTATTTAATTTAGGAGAAACATGATTCTAAACACACTATCATGCACATATTCATAAATCTAAACTCTAAAATACCATTTTCTACAAAAGAACAATTTATTAATTTTTACAAAATATTTACAATGACCACAATTTTCCTTACGGTATACATGCTACACGATTTAAACAAATGCGACCCTTAAGAAAATTCCTTAAAATTCTAAACAACTTAATCTCATATAACACCTTAGGCATGCTCATTATTCACCTTTTTAAAACAATTAGCAAACTAATCTAGATGTACATGAATCATGAGAAAATTTTATACATGAAAAATCATTTTATCACAAAAGATTTTGTGACACCTCTAAAATGACTTAGATGAAACTAGAGCCATGCATGTTTTTTATGAAAGTATTAGGTCCAAAAATGTTTTATAATGTGTGAATGAGGCAGTGTTTAATGATTTAGGTTAAATGGAAGTTAAGTATCACATGACGACCACGAAATTCGATGACTAGTCCCCTATGTGCCTCATGTGTTGTTATATGCTCATGTAAACAAGTGTATAACAATTGGGTAAAGCCCATACATCAATAAAATAAGAGCCACATATAGTCTATACTATAAGACCTCAAAAATGACATAGGTGAACTATAGTTTAACATATTTTTCATGATTTTCTATGGTCCTAAAAAGGTATATTATAAGAAATTATGCCAGTGTCTATGATATTAGGTTATTTGGAAGTTAAACATCAAGGGACGACCTTGACGTTCGACGACTAAGTATGCTATGTGCCTTATATGTGGATCTATGTATTTATGTGTGACTAATGAGGTTTTAAGTTTGTTAAATGAGTTGTTATAACATATATAGGCAGAATGTTGAGTTTCTTCAAGTTTGGAGGTCAAACATCCAAGAACGCCCTTGACATTCAAAAGTGTTTCCTTGAAAGGACCTTGTTTGTTTAAGCATATTTTGTCAAGTTTTACGTGTTATTTTTGGATAATATTCATGGGATAATTTATAAACTCGTATACGTTCATGTTTGGGTTGGATCCATCTTGGAAAACATTACGAAAGACCATTCAATGGTCCTTGAAGGACCCAAGTTTGTGCCCTAGACTGTCCACGACAGGCCAACCAATGGTTGGCAATCGACGCCCAGTGTGTCAATCTACGGCCCTTTAGTTGAGGCTCATAAATTGGGATTTATTCATGGAAAATGAAAGGCCAATGACAAATTTCATTCCCAGACTACGGACCAACAAGACAGTCCATTGTTTAAGGGACGGGCCATCGATTACCCTTCCATCTTTGAAGCAATGTTCTGCGTGAAGTTCATTGTTAATGAGCGGTGAAATGGAAATTTCACCCCACATCAAAATAAGAGTATGGGCGGTTATTTAGTGGTATTTTTGTTATTTTAAGCGTGTATATATGTCTTTAACACATTGAAGACTTCATTCTTCTAAATCAAAACTCAAAATCCCTTAGAAAATCCTTAAGACTCCATCAATGTCCAATGTCTAATAAGATCTTGGTATGGCGAATTGAGTGGATATTCTTCATAAATGTGAATAATTAGCTTCATGAAGGTAAGATTTTGATCCGTGAAACTCTCTTACTCTAGGAGCCCAATTCTCAAGATGTATTCGGAAGTTTTCAAACATGAATGGTCCAATTTCATTATTCTACCATGGGTTCTTGTATCAATTGTTTTTAAACATTTACTATGGATAAAATTATTTTTTTATTATTTTAACTTGAATAACTTATGAACCCATGAATTGGATGAACCTTTGTGTTTGACTATGTTGTGGGTTACGTGATATTGATCTAATGTTGATGAATTTTTATTTAGTTTTATGTGGGCTATTCATTGATGTAATAATTGTAGCAAATTCATATCTAGGTTTTATTGGATTGGTTAATATGTAATAATTTGACCTAGTTTCATGAATATTACTATAATTATATCGAATTGATGATAATGGCCATGGGTAAGGGCCTTGTGATATCGATCGTGATAATTTTCCATTGGATTGAGGTGTTGAGGATGATGTGGTGGTAAGCTTCCATATTTCATTTATGTTGATGATAATTAGACTTTCAATTCTATTGTGATTGGTATGGTCTAGTTATGGTGGCGGTGGTATGTGTTTTACTTGAAATTGATGTGGCCTTGTAGGTGTTACTTTATGTATTATGAGGATCATGGCCTTGTTTGTAACTACTTAAAGTAATGTGGTTAATTAGGTAGTTTTATTACATGAATCATGACGATATATATCTACATGTGAAGTCATATATGTGTTCTTCTTTCCATGTCATCTTAGGTGATCATGCTAGACTATGACTTTGAACTTGTGTATTTAGTATTTGGGTTGAGTCTTTGTTATTACTAATGGAGTGTATGATTCTATTGCCATAACATTTATGATGGTATTATAGTTTATAGGATAACTCGAATTTGATATGGTTATGTAATGTTATTTGTAGAATGGCATGTATTATGACTTTTAATATGAAATATGTGGTTTCTTGTCTTTGCTTACTTGTATCCCTTGGTTGATGTATATATGAATATGAATATGTGATCTCTTGACTTAGGATGTTAAAGCTCTTTGTATTGTATGTATGAATAACATGAGACCTTAAATGATGTTAAAAGAGTCTTTTATGTGACACGCCGAACCTTGTGGTATTCAAGTCATAAGACGTAATGGTATCCTTCAAAAGTAATGGAATGATAGACTTAAGGTTGATTGGATGGAACAACATCATATTAATCCTTAGGAAAGTCATCATGAGTATCTTGTCGCCAATGTGAGGTAGCCCTAACGGAACTATCATTGGTAGGGTAAATGGATTCGGTTATGAACTTGTTATGGAACTGTTTTATGTGGACCTTATGTGTGAATTACTCTATGAGAAAGAAGGCTAGAACCGAGTGAGTATGGTAAGGGAAGTATTTCTTCTTAAAGAGTGAGACTAGATTACAAAGCATTCCTTTCATATTCCTTTACCATGTGCCTACATGGATGTGTATATGTTCTACCATTGACAAGTAGAACAGCCTCATCGAAGTGGGATAGAAATCCGGATTCCATGTCTTTCTATCATGGTCTATGTCGGCTATTGCTTATTATAATCATATGTAATACCTATTTGCATTTGAAAAGTTTATGAGGTGTATGTGGTGGTGTGAGACGTTATCTAGAAATTGTATAATAGGATTTGAAGTTGTTACTTGGAGTTCCTAGGTCTTGTTCAAGACCATTACTTGAATGTCCTTTATGTAATGTATTAGTCTCTTAATGAACTAATGAACTATGTTATGAAATATGTAAATGAGTACCTAATCTAATGTGACTTAAGGATTTCATAGCTAAAGTGTGAAGATGGCAAAAGGGACGATCTCTTTATGTCTTATCTTTGGAAGTCTTGAGGATATTCTAGTTAGGGAAGTTGGTTGATTTTGTGGACATGATCTAAGTCTTAGGTAGTCTTAAGGATTACTTAGGTAATCTTGAATAGATTAATCATAGATGTTAAGTTCGTGATCTACTCAAGTATGTCTTTTGATAGCCTTTGGTAAGAGAATGCCATATTATCTATATGCTAAAGTGTTAAGTGAGAATGATTCTGTCATAGGTAGTCTATGTCACGACCCAAAAGTACCCCCTAGAAGATAGGAGGAACCCTCGTTTTGTGACCGGGCGTATTTGACTATTTGGGGTATTGCACAATCTCTTCGTTACTAGTCAAACTTAAGACACGACATATAATTTCTCTGGGACACGACCCTTTACGTTTAAATCAAATACACAATAAGTCTTAATAATAAAACTAGGAAACAATAGACTATGTCCTAAAATATATGGGGACATACCAATTCTTGAGAGAGTGAATTTCCTATGCTTCACCTTTGAAACTTACATAAATTCTGAAACATATATTTATAAGGTATAGAAAAGTATAGATTTAGTACAAATAATGTACTAACTATGACATATGAAAAAACATGCGAAAAGGGTTATTTTTGTAAAATAACATATCATGCCATTTGAGTAAAACATTGAAGAATATAGAAGCAAATCATCATAAGGGACATCGTTTCACACTTAGATAATATATTCTATAACTATTCACTGAAAGAGACCATTTACAGTAAACATACAAAAATTACAGTAAACTCCGATCAATATTACATTGAACAAATGTGGAACTTTAACAATGAATAATTACTTCCGATGAGTTATCCTATCCTAAATGAGTGAACTTCCATGGCCAATCGAATGATAAAGTTAACGTATTTTCCATAGGAGTTTCCCTACCTCGGGATTATCCTAAGACTTACTAAGCTAAGACATGAAGGAAGAATGAATATGACTTCTTCAATATACACCCAAAAAAATCCTCAAAACTACCCCTTTCGACTTACTCAACTTGGGAGAAACAATACCCTCAATCAATGGAAAGACATTAAAAGACACCCCACAAACCAGTAAAGTCTTCCCCTTCGTATTGAATACTAAGTGCATTGATTAGATAACGTCCAATAAAACCGCCTACCCAAAGTACTACATTCTTTTAGAAGGTTTGGCACCAAGTCTCCCCTTTTAGAAAGTCTTACCTAGTGCAATAAGTAGGTAGTGTCCCATACCACAACCTACCATATGTAGTAAGTTCTCTTAGAAGACATAGTTCAATCAATTTTTTTGTGGAGGTTTAGCTTAACCGACATAAACCATGAGATCTAGACATGGAATCCTTACATTAACTCCTATCGGATGAGGTATCCTCACTTGCCTAGAGTAAGGTAATTATTTTTAGCTTTTACATATCTTTCACAATAACTACACCTATGCTGGCACATAGTTAATGGATAAGGAGATTGCTACTAAAAACTCATTCTCTACTCATGAGTAGTACTCATTTAAAGACTTACATTTGAATCCAAAAACTCAACTTACGAAGTGTAACCATATCTTCTTCATATCCTCTCATTGGTAGACCGAACCCCAACGAAATCTGGACAGTTTAATCTATAGGTTAAGTATAGCTAGAGAACACCACATCTCAACTCATGAATGGCATTCATCCTCCGATCGATCATAGAAATCTCTTAGGATGTAGTGAGGTTGCTACTAAACACATCATCTAAACTCACGAAGAGTTTGCACCACAAAACTCCTCTATTTACTCACTTTAACTTCATACATTCATTTAAGGGTGTGTGTGTACTTGTGATCAAATCTTGCATATAAGCATCATTTTAATAACATTATTTTCTACACATGCTTTAGTATATTCATAAATTTAGGCACTTTACGAGTTTCACAAGTCATATACTTTAACTAGGCATAATCTACGCCTAACATTCTATTTGACTTCACAAAACACAAGACAAGACTTATATTCAATGACACTTCATTTAATATACTAGTCCTTCAAACCAACACTAAAAAAACATACCAAGTAATATCAAGTTCAATAAATAAACACAATGGCACCAAGAAGGTGGACCATACCACTCAAAAGCAATTCATCATAAGAACCATACCGTATAGGCAAATAAGTATTTAACCTATCGATCATCCACCATAATAATTTTCTCAATATTTAATCATAATAAGTCCCTTAGGGCAGTAGCTAAACATAAACAACAACATAAGAAAACAAAAGTTCGTTCTTTACCCAAACATGCTCATTTAACCCATTTCTTAAGCTAAAAGTTAGAAATATGCATATACATGATTTCATTAGGTTTTTAACATGAAAGTAATTTATTCATACAATAATAAACACATTTAAATCATTAGAACACTTTTACAAGAAGACCCATTATTAAATTAAACATAGAAGGAAATATTGTTTGTAAACCCTTTGTGAAATCTTTTCGAAATGACTCCTTGAATGAAAAAGGGTTCAAGGATGGATACCATTCATGAAAGAGAAGTAAACCAACAAATTTTAGTTAAGGAAAACGTACAAACCTGATCTTCTTGCCCTCCTTTAGTCTTAGATTCAATGGTGTCTTTCGGAGAGTTTTTTTTAGAGAGGGTCTTTGAATATTTGAAGTGAGAGGTCTTGTCTAGGTCAAGGGTTTAAAATTAATTTTATATAACCTAAAAATACTAAAAATATTGGCCTAGGGTATAATATACTTGGGGTGAATTTTACTTAAAACACCCCAAGTTGGAAGTAACTTTTACAACTTTTGGGAGGAGTCAATCAACGACCCAAGCTACGGGGCGTCGCCTGTTCAACGACTCCTCATTCTGGGAGTCAATGACTTAAGAAGCTGATACATGGGGGGATAGACTTCCCACAATGTATGGGAGTACGCCCCCCAGTGGACGGCGTGTTGATGGGCCTACGCCCGGTAGACTGCCTTTTCAATTAAGCAGTTGTTTTGGCAGTTTTTATCCATGGTTTGGGCCCTTCATCTATGTTCCGTTGTAGGTCCTAGGTGGTTTTGTACACGGATGTTTCACCCCGAAACTATGTTTTCTAAGTCTTAGGAACACCTCACATCAGTTTCAAGCAAAATGAACATGTAAAACTCACTCAAACACGTAAAGACACACAAGGACAATCTAAGGCGTGCACTCAGAACGTCATCGACGTTTTAGGGCGTTTGACCTCCAAACTTCACAAAACATTATAGACTTCTTCAGAACACTAAAGTAACTCATTTTAAATTATAATTAACTCATTAAACAACCCTGATACTCTAGTTCACCTTAGTTTGTTTTGGGGCGTTACATTCTCCCCCCACATGGAATAACATTCGTCCTGGAATGACACTTCAAGTTCAAGAAAGACAACGACTCACTTAGTATCACATAACACATTTCAATCATGATCAAAACACTCGAAATTCAAAGCTTCATCTACTAGAGAGCATCCTTTCACACTTTCAAAAACTTAGCAACACAAACACTTTTATCAAAACATTTCTTTTATGGACGAATTACCTTCTCAAACATTAAACATAATCATATTCAACGCTTTTGCACACATTGAAACTTCAATTCAAGATAAAACACACTTTCTCAAAAAACACAAATCTTACAACGAACATTCACTATGTCACTACCAACATATTAAAAAAAACTTAAAAAATGCATTCTTTGAGAAATTCTTCAAGAGGGCATGATCACATGAAGTATAATACCATATAAACTCATCTTATAATATGTTGAAACCATAATTCATGAAAGCCGCAATTTTCACAAAATTTGAAATTCATTACAGTGAATTTAAAATATCACTATGTCACATGCTTATAAATTTCATAATGCACCTTCCATGAAACTCTATCAAGATGGCATGAAAATATGAGGGAGAAGACCATAATAAGTTAATCCAAAGAGACTTGGTATGTTTCACTATGTGAAATGTGAGAGTAGCATCCCATTCTACCACTCCCACTTAGTGACCCTTGAGGATTCTCTTGGACTACGTACATTACATGCCATTCTAATCAACTCACTCTCTCCCACTTAGGGTAAATCCATCTTCAAGTTCTAATGCTCCAAAGCACCATTATGCCTCTCACAAGGTAGGAACTCAGAATACCCTCAACTCATGCACATCAAGATTAAACATCAAATAGATAAGTTAAGCATAACACTCTTCTCTATGGATTTAGGCCTAAACAAACTGTCTTAAACATTACTTTATTCAACTCTTAGGCATGACTTTACACAATATAATGGAACAAAACTTCCTCACTAGATATTCGTACCACATTTCAATCTTAGTGTAAGCCTACACAACAACATCCATCAAACAGAAGAACACTATGAAACATTTAGTCACACAAGATAGTTGCCTTCAACTTCTATTAAATGTCCACTTTGGCTAATGATATCCAAAATTTAGACCTTAAAGCATTTCTACCATCATTGAACTTAATAACAAGATTACTCGTTTATTCTCAAAAGTATTTTATTCATTCTTATAACTCTTACTATGCTTAGAACTACATCACCATAATGTTTCTCATTACAACTTTCCAAACCTCATAAACCTACCAATAAATTGCATCACCTAGTAAATTTCAAAAACTACCTTCACATCTACTCCTTTAGTAAAAAAACTACCATAACATCAATACTTACATTTTCAGTCCCTCAAACATACAACCATCTCCTCTTTCAAGCAATAACACCTAGAAGACCACCGTACATGGGAACATAAGAGAGAGACCTTATGGATTAACTTATCTGGCACAATTCAAGAGTAATGAAAAGAGTTAAATTAGATCGTCCTATGGCTTCTTGTCCATGGATTTTTTTGCGACTCACACCAATGACCAAGATACTATTAGAAGTGTCTTGTGAGACTTTTAGACCTTAAATTATTTCCGAAAACTGTATGTCTCTTAGACAAAGCCTGTCACGAGTGAAAATTAACCACTAAAAGTTAGGAGGAACCCTCGTTTCGTGACTGGGCTTACTTGACCCTTTGGTATCTTTTACAAGACTTTTAACTAGCATTCATTACATAAGACATGAAAATTAGTGCGGAATCAAAACTTTTCAGTAATAATTTAATAAAAAGAAAGTCTTTTATAAATACATATGAAATCTCATCGTAACTATCCAAACATAAGACACGACATATAATGTCTTAGGGTCACGACCCTTTACATTAAAATCAAATACATAATAAGTCTTAATAATAATACTAAGAAACAATGGACTATGTCCTCTAATATATGAGGACATACCAATTCTTGAGAGAGTGAATTTCCCAATCTTTGCCTTTGAATCTTCCAAAAAGTCTTCAACCTATAATTATAAGGTATAGAAAAGTATGGGGTTGGTATAAGTAATGTACTAACTATTACATATGCAAAAACATCCGTAAAGGGACATTTTAGTAAAATAACATTTCATGCAACGTAAGTAAAATATTCAAGAGTATAGAAGCAAAACATCAAAAGGAAATAATTTGACACTTACATAAGAGATTCCATAATTTTGCACCAAAAGGGACCATTAATGACAAGCTTACCAAAATATCATTCAGCTCCAATCTATATTATGGTTAATAGATTTGGAACTTTAACAACGACTCATTTAAGTTAGACACAATGAATTATACTATCCTAAATGAGTTAACTTCCATGGCCAAGAGAAAGAGAAAGTGAATTAATTTTTCGTAAGAGTTTCCTTACCTCACGATTATCCTGAGACTCACTAAGGTAAGACATGAAGTAAGCATGCATATTCCTCCTTCAATACACACAAAAACTATCCTCAAAACTACCCCTTTCGGCATACTAAACTTGTTAGAAACAAGCCCCTAAATCAATGGCAAGACATGAAAAGACACCCAAGGAACAACCAAAGTCTTCCATTACAAAATGACTACTTAGTACAATGAGCAGATAGCGTCCCATCCCACAACCTACACTAAGTAGTACATTCTTTTAGAAGATTTGCCATCAAGTCTTCCCTTTCAGAAGGTACTGCCTAGTGCAATGAGTAACTAGCGTCCCATAAAACCACTTACCCTAAGTAGAACGTTATTTTAGATTACTTAGTTCAGTCAATTATTTTGTGGAGATTTAGCTTAACCGACATAAACCATGAGAGCTAGTCATGGATTCCGACATTAACAATATAGGATGAGGCATCCTAACTTGCCTAGAGTAAGGACATTCTTTTTAGCTTTAAAATAGATTTTTCCAATAGATACCCTAATGTGGGTTCATAGTTTAGGGATAAGAAGATTTCTACTAAGTACTCATTCTCTACTCATGAGGAGTACTGATCTCAAGAGTTACATAGGACTATCCCCTCGGTGATAGAGAAAATCCCCACGGATTCTAAACAATTAATTATATAGGTTAAGTATGTCTAGTGAACACCACATTTCAACTCACGAAGGGCATTCATCCTATCACCAATCTTAGAAAGCTCTTAGGATGTAGTGAGGTCGCTACTAATAACTTCATCTTAACTCACAAAGATTGTCAACTTTAAAACTCCTTTATTTAATAAATTTTATTACATACATTCATTTGAGTGTGTGTGTGTACATGTGTACACATCTTTCATATAAGCATCATTTCACAAACATTAGATTCTATACATGATTTATTCCTACATTCATCAATTTACACACTTTACGTGCTTTAAAAGACATATACATTAGCTAGGCATAATCAAAACCTAACATGCTATTCAACTTCACAAAATCCAAGACAAGACTTCTATTCAATGCCACATAATTCATATACTAGGACTTAAAATCCATAGTTACATAACAAGTAATATCAAGTTCATCAGATTAACACCGCCACCAAGAAGGTTGACCATACCACTCAAAAGCAATTCATCATAAGAACCACACAATAAAGCCAAATCACCATTTAAACAACCCATCATCCACCATAATAAATATCTCAATATTTCATCATAATAATTCCCTTAGGGAAGTAACTAAACCAATAAAACAACATAGGAAAACCAAAGTTCATCACTTACCCAAACATGCTCATTTAACTCATTTCTTAAGCTAAAAGTTTAAAATATTCGTATACATGAATTAACTAGAGTTTTTACATGCATATAATCAAATAATAAATGAATAAAAACATTTAAATCATTAGAACACTTTTACAAGAAGACCCATGCTTATAATCAATGATAGAAGGAAATAGAGTTTGAAAACCTTTTTTTGAAATCTTTTCGAAATAACTCCTTGAATGAAAGTGGGTTAATGTATGGATACCATATCTCAAAGAGATTGAAGCCCACTAATTTTGGTAAAGGAGCACGTACAAAACAAATCTTCTTTCCTTCCTTGAGTCTTAGCTTAAATGGTTACTTTGGGAAAGTTTTCTTTAGGGAGGGAGTTTTAATATTTTAGGTGAGTGGTATTATCTAGGCATAGTGTTTAAAAACTAACTTAATATACGTAAAATCAATAAAAATATTGACCTATGGTTATACAATACTTGCAGTAAATTTATATAAAACACCCCAAGCTGGCAGCAACTTCCACAGCTTTTGGGATGAATCAATCGACGACCCATGCTATGGGGCGTCGCCTCGTTGACGGCCTATCCTATTAAGCTTTGATGACTTTAGAGTATTCTTGATGGTGGTATAGTCATGCCGCAAATTATTGGACTGCTCCCCCTATTCTACGGGGCGTCGATGGGCCTACGCTCGTTTTACTGCCTCGTCGATTGATTAGTGCTTTTGGACGTTTTGTCAAAGTCTTGAGACCTTCAACTAGGTCCCCTTGTGGATCCTAGGTGGAATCATGCCAGGAATTTATACCCATAAAATATGTCTTCTAGGTATTAGGAACACCTCGCACCAATTTCAAGAGAAATGAACACGTAAAACTCACTCAAACACGTCAAGACATATAGGCACAATCTAAGGCATTTCCTCCTAATGTCATCGACGCTTTCAAACGTTTGACCTCCAAACTTTAAAAAACTTTATACACTCACTACTCAAACTAAATTAACTCATTTTAACTTAAAATTAACTAAAGAAACAACTACGACACTCTAGTTCACCTTACCTCGTTACGGGGTGTTATACTCTATAGGATCTGTTGGGTGTATGCGTAAGGGATTGTATGGGAGGTTGGTTCACACACAATAAAGTACGATTTTGAATAAACTTTGGTAGAGGAATCTCATGTTTAGGTGTTTGATGTCTTGTAAATGTATAAGTGTCTTATTATAAGGGTTTTTTAGGGTCATTTAGGTATGCTTAGGGAGGTTGTATGGGCGGTATCTCTTTGTATTGCTTAAGTAAGTGTTATGATATCTTTTAGTGAGAAGAATAAATGTTTGAAAAAGTTAAAACTTAAGAGAAACTGCTTTACTCTAACAGTGAGGAACTTCACTTTTAAGTAATGTGAAGCTAATGCAAAATGCTTCCAAAAATGTATTAAAATATTTAAATGTTATCTTAGGTGTATCTATGTTCTTACTGTTGTTCTTATTATTATTATATGATTGTTAAATTAAAAGATGTGTATTTTCAATAAATGTCGATTTTCATGATTTTCAACCATTATGACATATTTAGTACATGTGGTTGAAATTATCCATGCATCTATCTATCTCTATAATTGTTGGTAGGTAAGGAGCATTTGTGAAGTGAAGACTTGGACTGTAGAATCGTTCAAGAGAAGTTGAAGTATGTCCTTATTTGATTCTAAGGCATAGATTGTCTTTTATGTTTTCATTCAAGTGTTGTAATACTATGTATTTCTATATTTTTTAGTATGGGCCGTGTCCCAAGTTTTATTGTGTCATAAGATGATGAGATTGAGACTTAGTATTTCCTATTGTTTTATAAGAAAGAGTTTTTCAAGACTATGAAGTATTTTTTGTGAAAAGTTTTAATTCTTCACTACTTTTAACTAAGTTTACGCGATGAATGATATTTAAGGGCTCATACAAGACCTCCGAGAGGTCAAGTACACCAGTTGCGATAAGAGATTGCCCCAAACTTCTAAGTGGTGGTTTTAGGATGTGACAAGACTTTTATCAGAGCATAGGTTATGGAAGCAGTCTTAGGAATCAAGGAGTATCATCAAGTCACGTCCAATAGAGTCTTGACCATCAGTGTAAGTCATGACACATCTACAGGCGATAGGCTATAAGATGATACAATATCTTCTCTTTTCTACTCCGATGTCGTGCGGTAGAGTAAAAATTATGAGTATTATTTTCTTGTGGTTTTCTTTGTGTTTCAATGAAGATGATTATGCGGAGGACACTAGCTAGAAGAGTTGAAGAGAACAAGGTGCAAGTGGAGATCTCATGTTGAGGATGTTGACCAAGTTCTTTAAATTGCTCATGGTTATAAATTCCCTATTATGGGTGTAGGTGATGATGATCCCCTAGAATTGAGTAATAGGGATACTAGGGAGGCTTTCCTTGCTTTTGCCCGAGCTATGACTACTCAAGTGAATTTGAGTATGGTACATAGGGTTAAAGTTCTGGAGAGAATTTTGACGTCTAGATTCATAGATTTTGTAATGATGAATCCTCATATATTTCTTTGCTCTATGATGGGAGAGGATCTCCAAGAGTTCCTAGAAGGAGTGTACAAGATGTTGAGTGCTGTGGGAGTCACATCTAGAGAGAAGGCTGATTCAATTTTGTATTAATTTAGGGATGTTTCTCAAATATGGTACACTCAGTGGAAGGATAATATGCCGGAGGAATTGGTTCCTACAGAGTGGGAAGAATTTAAGGAAGATTTTCTTGGTAAGTACTTTCCCAATTAGAAGAGAAAAGTTAAGGTGGAGGAGTTTATAATCTCAAGCAAGACAATATTAGTGTTGAGGAATACTATTTGAAGTTCTCAATGTTGTCTAGATACGCCCCTTCTCTTGTGTTAAATCCAAGATATCAGATGAGTCATTTTGTGACGTATATAGCTGACTTAGTGAGGTAGGAACGTCGTACCACTATGCCACAAATGATATGACCCTAGCTAGACTCATGGTGTATGCACAATCTATTGAAGAGTCTAAACTTAGGAGGGTGGATAGAAGATTGAAAAGGAGTGGTGAAATTTATCAATGGCAACCTAGGTTAAAATAGAGGGTTCAAACTCAAGACGAAATTAAGTGTGTTAAGGTGAAATTAGAGAAAGGAGGTGGTTCTCAAAATGTCAAGCCTACATGTGTCACATGTGGCAAAAAACATTATTGTGAGTGTCTATTGGATACTGGGAGTTGCTATGGTTGTGGAAAGGATGGACATAAGGTGATAGATTGTCCAAACATTGCTTCTAGTTGAAAAGACAATAAGCATGTTGCTCCTAGTGTTCCAAAGGATGATGCTTTAAGAAAAAGGAGTTTCTATGAACTATGTACTACAGGAGAGAAGCCGAATGATTGTGATCATTATGAGGGTAAGTCCTTGTTTTTCTCTTTTTATGATATCAGTTCCTTATCAGTGGGGGAGTGTGGTTAAAAGGTGGGATAGAAAGTCATTGAAGCATGCTGCATATTAATTGTTTCATTGTGTTTAGGAGTTTTGTTGAAATTGAATTACATTAAATTCTTGCATTGTGTATTTTATGAATCCATGATTATATTGTAAGATGTTTTAATGATGTTTCCTTGAATACTAGTATGTTCATATCATGAATTTCCTAAAAGTTGCAATTTAAAAAATAGGTGGAAATCACTGTAGCATTGAAAGTGCTCACTATTAAAGTTTCCAATATTTTACTAATTGGTTCTTTGGTCTTAAATTTTTGTTTTGTTGTTAGAACTGATGTATATTAGTATAATATTGAACATAAAATGAGTTTTAGTTATTTGGAATGAAGCATGTATGATTTGTAGAATAATAAGTTGTAATATTGTCTTCTAGTTTCTTGTTATGTTCTAATTTTCTTGACTATGTGAAATTGATATTTTATTATTTATTATGTTTTATACGGTATGGTTATTATCTGCTAAGTGGAATATCTATTCTTGGAAGTGTTCGGAGTGTGGCAAGTGTCATTCAACGACGAATGTTGACAAGTGTGGGAGATTGCAAGACCTCAGAAATGACATAGGTGAAATAGATCCTAACATGTTGTTCATGATTCTATAAGGTCCTAAATATGACTATTATATGGTAATGAGGAAGTTTCTAAGAGTTCAGGTGATTTGGAAGTGAAACATCAAGGGACTACGAAGACGCTCGACGACGAAGTCACCTATGTGCCTAATATGTGGTTCTATGTTTTTATGTGTTATTCATAAGTTTTTAAGGTCCTTAATTTTTTTATTCTAGCATATTTATGCATGTTGTCGAGTTTCATTAAGTTTGGAGGTCAAACGGTCAAGAACATCCATGACATTCGTAAGTGTTTCCTAGGAATTACCTTCTGTGTCTAAACATTTTTCGTCGAGTTTTACGTGTTCATTTAGGATTAAATTCATGTTAGACGTGCCAAACTTGTATACGGTAATATTTAGGTTTAAAACGTTCGTGAAAATATCCCCTAGTACCATCCAAGGGTTCTTGAGGAAGGAACATGTCGGTACGGTAGACTGCCAAAGACAACCAACCTAACCAATGGTTGACAATCGACAAACAGAGGGTCAATCGATGCCCTGTACGTGGAGGCTCGCCGATTTGTTGATATTAGTTGGAAAGTAGAGGCCAAAGAAAACCCTCATTCCTAGACTACGTACAAACAGGATGGTCTGTTGGTCAAGGGTCGGGCCGTCGATGGCCCTTCCGTCTGTGAAGCAATGTTTTTCATGCAGTTCACTGTTAAGTGGGGAGAGCATTGGAAATTTTACCCCACTTCTTAATAAGACGATTGGCGGTTATTTAGGGGTATTTTTGGTATTTTAGGTTTTTATTTAAGTGTTTAACACGTTGAATACTTCATTCTTCTAAATAAAAACCCCAAATCTCTTAGAAATTTTTTAAAACTTCATTGAAGTCCAACGTCGAAGAAGAGCCTTGTCTGATGAATTGAGTGAACATTATTAATCAAAGTAAAAAATTAGCTTCATGAAGGTATGGAGTCATCCTTGAAACTCTCTTTATCAAGGATCGTAAATATCAAGATGCTTTCTAATGTTTTCAAAGTTGAATTGTCGAATTTCACTATTCTACAATGGGTTCTTGAATCAACTGTTTTAAATGTTTAATATGGATTAAAATTTTATCTAATTGACAATTTTAATATAAATTACCTATGAAACCATGAATTGGATTACCCAAGTTTTGACTAAGTTTTGGGTTACGTAATATTGATCTAATGTTGATGAAAAATTCTTATGTATTTTTATGTGAGCTATTCATTGTTGTAATAATTGTATTAAATTTATATATAGGTTATATTGGATTAATGAATATATAGTAATTTGACATAGTATAATGAATATTGTTATAATTATATTGAGTTGTTGGTAAAGGCCATGGGAAAGGCCTTGTGATATCGAATGTGATGATTTGCCCTTGAATTTAGGTGTTGAGGATGTTATGGTGGTAAGAAGCCATATTTTTTTAAATTTTGATGTTAATTAGACTTCAATTCTATTTTGATCTTATGGTCCACTTACGACGGTGGTTTTATGTGTTTTACTTGGATTTGATGTGGCTTCATCTCCATTACATTATGTATTATGATGATCATGGCCTTGTCGGCAAATACTTGTAGTAATGTGGCTAATTGTGTAGTTTTATTATGTAAATAATGAAAATATCTATCTACATGTGAAGTCATATATGTCTTCTTCTATTCATGTCATCTTAGGTGATCATGTTAGACAATGATTTTAACCTTGTGTATATAGTGTTAGGGTTGAGTCTTGGGTGTTCCATGTGGGCTATATGAATTATGACGCCCTAAAAGGAACTAAGGTGAACTAGATACTCATGAGTTCTCTTAAATTAATTTGAAGTTAAAATGAGTTACTTTAGTGTTCTTAGGCAGTGTGTGAAGTTTGGTTATGTTTTGAGGTGAAACGTCCAAGAAAATCCATGATGTTCGGAAGGTGTGCCTTAGATAGCACTTGTGTGTCTTGATGAAGGGCCCAAGACTTGGCAACAAGCTGCCACAGAAGTGAAAAAATAACGACCCTAAGACGATATGTTTTTCCACCAACGGTCCATCAACCAAAGGCGCCGATTGTCCCTTCTTGTCAAGATGGCCAAGCTCCATTTGGAGCTAAGTGTCAACCCACGAGACCCCACCAACGGTCCATTGGTTAAGTCTCCACTATGAGTGGTTAAAACACTGTAAATTTTCTGCCAAGGCTTGAGTGTTTGGTAAATTCACCTTTAGTCTTTTCTTACCGTAGGAAGTTACTTTTAGGGTTTATTATATATATTAAAGTGTTCTAAACCTAATACATAATTTTAGACCCCACATCCTTTAACCCAAAACCCCTCTCTATTAGAATTCTCTTTCAAGTCTCTATGGAAGCTAGAAGTCAATAAATGCTAGGAGGGTTGTTGATAGTTGTGTCTTCATCAAAAATCAATTGTAATTTTAAATGTGAGGAATGTTATCCAGCATTGAACTCTCTTTCATTCAAGGAGTTCCTTCTAATGATTTTTTAAAATGGGTTTTCAACCATAGTTTCTAATATCTTCAACTCCAAATATGTGTCCTGCATGAAAACATTTTAAATGACTTAATAATGATGTTTCTAATGTTAGTTAATGATTTTACAGTTAAAACATTAATAAAATCATGTTAGTGCTTTTGATGTAATGTTGGGTTAAGAAATTGGTTAAATGAGCATAACTTGATAATCTTTGAGCTTTGGTTTCTTATTGTCGTTATTGTTGTTTAGCTACTTCCTAAAGGGATTTATTATGGTGAAATATTGAGAAAAAAGTTATAGGTGATCAAAGCTTCGATTAAAGTATATGTTGGTTATGTTGTTTAATTTAAATTCAAAATGCTCTTGAGTGGTATAGTCCACCTTCTTGGTGGCGGTGTTCATTTGAATTGTATAAATGTGAATTTACTTGTTTATTGTGAATGAGTCCATGCAGGTTTGTTATGTGAAATAAGATGAAAATTATGCTATTGTTGCTAAATATTCCATATGAATCTATTATGTGAAATAAGCTAGAAAGTATGCTTAAATGATGTTATTCTTGTTAATTGTTTTATGAAGTTTGTTATAAAAAGTATGTTAAGAATATTGTCTCAAGAACTTATATGATTGTATCAAGTGTGTAAAGTGTGTGATGTGATTAATTAAGTTGTAAGCATGCATAGAAGTCAAGTGTAAATGAGATGAAGCTTATATGCAAGGTGTGTTTACATGTACACACAAACTCACACTTGAATGAATGAATGAATTTAAGTTAAGTCCTAAAGTGGAGTTTTGGGATAAACACTCTTCCTGAGTTAAGATGAAGTGATTATTTGGAATTCCAATAAATCCCATGAGCTTTCTTATATAGATTACAAGATAAATGCCCTTTGTTTGTTGTCATGTGATGTTCACTAGTTATCCTTAAAGTATAGTTTCAAAATGTTTAGAATCAGTGGGGGTTAAGCCTAACACCTAGAGGATATGACAGAGAGGTGGTTACACTTCGTGAGTTGAGATGTTATATTCCAATGTACCTATGGAGATGAGTACTCCTCCTTAATAGAGACTGAGATACTTAGTAGAAATCTCCTTTTCCCTTAAATATGCGCCAACATAGATGTTGCTATTGGGAAAGCCATGTAAAATCCAAAAATGATGACCTTACTCTAGAGATACCTCATCCGATAGGGGTTAATGTTAGGATTCCATGGCTAGCTCTCAAGGTCTATGTAAGTTAAGCTAACCCTCCACAAAAAAATTGATTGAACTAAGTCTTCAAAATGAACATACTACTTAGGGTAGGTGGTTGTATGGGACACTCTCTATTGATTGCACTAGGTAGGACCTTCCAAAAGGGAAGACTTTGTGCCAAACCTTCTAAGAGATTGTACTACTTAGGGTAGGTTGTGGTATGATACACTCTCTACTCAAAGCACTATGTAGGAATTCCGAAAGGAAAGAGTTTGGTTGTTTGTTGGGTATCTTTTAATGTTTTGCCATTCATTGAGGGACTTGTTTCTCCCAGGTTGAGTAAGATAAAAGGGGTATCTTGAGGATTGATTTGGTGTGAACTGAAGGAGGCATATGCATAATTCCTTCCTGTCTTACCTTACTGAGTCTTAGGATAATCCCTAAGTAGTGAAACTCTTACAGATAATTAGTTCACTTTCTCTTTTATTTTGCCTTGAAAGTTCACTTATTTAGAATAGGATAGTTCATTGTGAATTCTTTAAATAATTCATTGTTAAGGTCCAAATTTGTTTACTATAATGTTATTTAGAGTTCACTTTAAGTTTTTGGGAGTTACTGTAAATGTTTTTTTTGTTTAAATTATGTGAGTTCTTATTTATATGTTAAATGATTGTTCTCATGTTTATTTGCTTCTAAATTCATGAATGTTTTAATTAATTCTGCATGATATGTTATTTTACTAAAATCTCCCTTTTTGCATGTTTTTGCATATGCCATACTTAGTACATTAATTGTACTAACCCCTAACTTTTCTATACGTTATAAGTATAGGTTGAATAATTTTTGGAAGATTAGAAGGTGAAGATTGGGAAATTCACTCTCTCAAGAATTGTTATGTCCTCATATATTCGAGTACATAGTCTATTGTTACCTAGTTTTATTATCAAGACTTATTATGTATTTCATTCCAATGTAAAAGGTCTTGTACCTAAAATATTAGATGCCTTGTCTTAAATTTTTCTTGTGACAATGAGTTTTCTCAATTGTTTATGAATGTTTTCCTTTCCATTAATATATTCATGAAATTTTTATTTGTGAATTACTTTTCAATTCTTATGTAATGAATGTTTTTTAAAGGGATTTTACAAGCCCCAAAGGGTCAAGTACACCCGGTAAAGAAACGAGAGTTCCTGCTAAATTCTAGGGTGTACTTTTGAGTTGTGACATGAGTGTATGTTTATCACATTTACGATAGTATGATAGTGGATACGATAACATTAATATGAAGTGTGTGGTGTCTTGTCTTGGTTGACATGTGTCCCATGCTTGATGTATATATGAATATGAATATGTGATGTATTGGTTTAAAATGATAAAGATTTTAGTTTTGTATGTATGAATGACAAGAGAACTTAAATAATGTTAGGAGAGTCTTTTATGTAAAAATATTTAACCTAGTGGTAAGGTTGTGAATGTTGAAGTCGTAAGGCGTAATGTTATCCTTCAAAATAATGGAATGAAAGACATAAGGTTTATTGGCTGGACCGATATCATATTAATCCTTAGGAAAGTCATCATAATATTCTTTTTTCCATTGTGAGGTCGCCCTAATGGACCTTTCATTCGTAGGGTAATTTTGATCGTGTTATGAACTTTTTATGGAACCCATTTATGTGGACCTTATGTGTGAATTACTCTATGAGAAAGAAGGCTAGCGCCGAGTGACTATGGAAAGGGAAGTAGTTCTAGTTAAAGCGTGAGACTAGATTACAAAGAATGCCCTTCATATTGCATAACCATGTGCTTACATGGGATGTGTGTATGATCTACCATTGGCAAGTAGAGCAACCTCATCGCAGTAGGATAGAACTACAGATTCCATGTCTTGCTATCATGGTGTATGTCGGTTATTGACTATTCTTATCATATGGATCACAAATTAGAGTTAGAGAAGTTTATGTGGTTTAGGTGGTGGTATGAGACACTATCTAGACATTGCACAATAGGCTTTGATGGTGTGACTTCGAGTTCCTAGGTCTTTTCCAAGACCATTACCTTAATGTCTTTTATGTAATGTATGAGCCTCTTAATGAACTAATTAACTAATAAACTATGTTTTGAAAAATGTAAGTTAATAAGTACCTAATCTAAAGTTACTTAAGGATTGCTTCGCTAATGTGTGAAGACGACATAAGAGATGATCTCTTCATGTCTTGACATAAGGATTCCTTAGCTAAATTATGAAGACGACATAAGGGATGATCTCTTTATGTCATATCTTTGGAAGTCTTGAGGATGAATCTAGTTAGGGGTGTTTGTTTATTTTGTGGACATGATCTAAGAATTACGCAGTCTTAAGGATTACATAGGTAATCTTGAAGAGGTGAATCATAGACGTTATCTTCTTGATCTACCTAAGTAAGTCATTTTATAGCCTTTGGTCATAATGTCATATTCTATATATGCTAAAGTTATAAGTTAGAATAATGCTATAATAGGTAGTCTAGAGGATCTCTTGAGTGTGTCGTTCAGGGATTGTATTGGCAGTTTCTTCACACTCACTCAAGGAATAATTAGTATCACCTTTGGTAGAGGAATCTCATGTTGAGGTGTTTTGATGTCTTTTAATTGAATACATGTCTTATTATCCGTGTTCTTCTGGGTCATTTAGGCATGCTTAGGGAGGTTGTATGGGTGGTCTCTCGTTGTATTGCTTAAATAAGTCTTAGGACGACTTTTAGTGTGAAGAAGTCATGGTATATGATGTTAAAAGTTAAGAGAAAGTGCTTCACTGCAGCAGTGAAGAACTTCACTGTTCAGTAAAGTGAAGCTACTTTAAAGTACTTCAAAAAATGCATTAAATTATTTAAATGTTATCTTATGTGTTTCTAAGTTTTTAAATGTTGTTCTTATGATTATAATATGATTTTTAAATTAAAATATGCATATTTCCAATAACTGTCCATTTTCATAATTTTCATGCATTAGGCCATAATTAGTACATGTGGTTATATTAATCCATGCTTCTATATACCCCTATAGTTGTTGGTAGGTAAGGAGAATTTGGGAAGTGAAGACTTTCACCGTGGCATCATTCAAGAGAAGTTCAAGTATGTCCTCATTTGATTCGAGGGCATAGATTATCTTTTATGTTTTCATTTGAAGTGTTGCAATACACTAAGTATTTCTATATTTTGAAGTATGGGCCGTGTCCCATGTATTCTTGTGTGTTAAGATGATAAGATAGAGACTTAGTATTTTTTATTGCTTTATTTGAAATGGTTTTTTAAGAAAATGAAGTATATTTTGAAAAGTTTTAATTTAGAACTACTTTTCACTATGTTTATCCTATGAATGATATGTAATGGCTTTCCCAAAACCTACGAGAGGTCAGGTATGTCGGATGCAATCCGAGATTGACCCTAACTTCTAGGGTATGGTTTAGGTGTGTGACTTATACAATCTATAGTACTCAAATGAAAAGAAATAAACATATGGTCTTTAAGATGAATCAATATCCGAAGATAGAAAATGGAGTTTTCCTCGAAGTGGTGATGACCTACCCAACATGGAGACATATGATCCAAGTATTCTTTAATTGTCTTTAATAACCCTTCTACGACCAGAACCTAAAATGTTAGGGAAATGGGAGATATTGGCATTATCACATCACTTGTATTACGTATATGATCATATGCATACATAACATAAAGTCATACTAAAAAGGGACATTTCATTAAAGCGTGCCAGTTAGTTCGAAAAGCCTTATAAACATTCAACCAACAATAGTAATAAGCTTAGTCAACTCAACATGCATATCAACATAGTTGAGAACATAATCAATACAACTCTATCATCAAGTCATACCCTCAACAAAAATATATAAGAGTTCATAGCATCATAACCAAAGAAAGACCATTACTCATGATCCCTCATAAAGTACTCTAGTTAAATGACTAAGTAAGGCCCCATAACCTCACTCAATCAAGTAAACCCAACAATAGCCATAATCAATACAAACTTCACATACCATATCATTATGGTGGCTTATGAAGGATATTGAGGTAACTCTTGTGATCTTATTTCTTTACATCAGTTGTGGTTACTTGTGATTAAGTGTTGATATTGTATTGAAGTATACCTTGTGTTAAGACTGATAGGGTTGGTAAGATGTTGAATTGGAATGACTTGAACAATGGTTTCTGAGTTGTTGGCTAATTTGTAAATGTTATAAACATGGTGATAACATACGAATGTGCCTTATCATGATATGATAATGTAAATTTCTAACCCTCACATGTATGAATTTTATTAAAAGGATACACTTATGCAATTCATATTGAGCTATGATAATGATTATATAAGGGATAGACCCTATGACCTCCAATCTGCAATTATGATTAATAAAGGCATTAAAGAAATTTCAAAAGGTACTCTAGCTTAGCACGATTTTAACTAGAGTAAAAAGTGTCCATTCCCAGATAATTAATGTTGGATCACTAATGTACTCATGAGATTGGATAGTATAATTCATGTAGCATAAAGAGGATTCCAACTACATCTCCTAGATCTTGAACTATGTTGCCCTAATAGGAATACTAGGAAGAGGATCCACATAGAAGTTGTGCTTATGTTATGGTACTACCTAGGCATGTAGTCCGCCTTATTTTGGTTTAAGGTTCCAAACCAAATTCCACATTAGCTCAAGTAGTCTACGTCTTTTAAGGCAAGATGTTCTCAAAAGGTAAAATGAAGTAATGGAATGAACTATAACTAGGATTACCTAAGGGGTTTAGCTTAGTCTTTGTAGTGGTATGGGACTCTACCTATACATTGCTCTAGTAAGCGTTGAGGGAAGTCTTAGGAGGATGTTGTAATGTATGTATATTCTTATAAATTTAAATCATTTCTATATGATAATATTACCTGTTGAGGACACTATATGATATTGGTTTCAGTTGTGAATATGTGTTTGGTCCCTATTGCTAATGTATGACGTTATGTACTCTTATTTATATACTATGTTCAGTTGGACACTGTTTATGGTTCTTGTTAGGTTTACTTGATTAAGTAAGGTTATAGGGTTTTGCTTAGTCATTGAACTAGTAGAGTTAATGAGGGTTCATGAGTAATGGTCTTGCTTTTATTATGATGTTATGAATTCTTATATATGCTTATCAATGTTATGACTTGATGATAGAGTTGTATTGATCATGTGCTAAATTATGTTGATATGCATGTTGACATGACTAGACTTAGTATTATTGGTTCTATAATAAGCATAAGGCTTTTAGAAGTAAATGACACGCTTTAATGAAAAGTCTCATTTTAGAATGATTTTCTGTTGTGTGTGCATATGATCCTATACTTAGTACATGTGATGTGCTAACACCATTTTCTCTCTTTTCTCCTAAATTTTAGGTTTCGGTAGTTGAAGGGGTTCTGACGACATTTGAAGAAGACATGGATTCTCATTCTCCAAGTTGGGTAGGTCGTCACCACTTCAAGGACAATGTCATTTCCTAGCTTCGGAGATTGATTAGTCTCAAAGACAATATGTTAATTTCCTTTGTTGAGTATGAAAGATTGTATAGCCTATATGTGGCTCTTATTGTATTAATGTATGGACTATGTCCAATTTTATAGTCTTGTTTAGATAGTCATGAGATGAGAAATCCGTTTTAAGACTTGTGATATCTTATATATATATATATACATATAAATATATATATATATCTGTATGTATATATATGTATATATATATATATACACACAGATATATATATATTTATATGTATATATATATAATATATATACATTTGCGTGTGTGTGTGCACATGCACGCGCGTGTCCGTGTGTGTGTGGACAATAATAGGAGAAGACTATGTAATTTTCTTATATGAAGGGTTTATGTATACTTAAAATGAATATAATATATTTATGTGATAGATCTATGTAAAACTCCTAATTAACAGAATGAAAGTTTTTAATAGTACACATTTTTAACCTATGAATGTAATGATGTAACTTAAGAGGATAATCTTAGTCCTCTTCAAGGACGACGACACTGGTAACGTCTAGGTGGTACACCCTGAATGTGACAATCTTGGTACGAGAGCATGAGGTTGAATATCATTAGATTCGATGTCTCACTTAACAACGTGTAGATTCTTATTCATAATTGTGAAGCGCGCCACACTTATTAATATGATACTATATATGATGCTTAAGAAATTCTCTGTTTCTTGGAAATCTTATATCGTTCCTCGAGAGTCTTGAATCTATGTTCCCTTAGCATCTTATCCTTTTATTATAATTATAGGAAATGAATTCTCAAAAAATAGCCGCTTAAAGACTTGATGAAGATATTGCCAATGCGGGAGTTCCTCCCCGAGGAAATCAAGTCCCATGTCTTAAAAACGTTTCTAATGGTTATCAAGCTAAGGTCTATCCTCAACCTTTGACAGATGGAGACATGAGGGCAGCCTTTCTTCATATAGCCTAAGACATTACTCCACAAGCACAAGTCGTTAGTACTCAGCGCAAGCCATGACAACCCAAACTAACAAGGAGATTGTCCCCGGGGGAAACAACATGTTTGCACCATGCCTCAAATTTGAGGGATTTTACAAGGATGAATCCCCCTACTTCCTATGGCTCCAATGTTAAGGTAAACCCCCAATAATTTATCGTTGAAACTTACAAGGACTTTTATACTATGGTGTTGACTACTAGCGAGAAGGCCGAGTTGGCAACTTATCAAGTCAAAGATGTGCCCCAAACATGGTACGTCCAATAAAGAGACCATATGCCCTTAAATGGTTGAACGGTGAAATGGGAGTTTTTACGGATGGATTTTCTTTATAGTTTCTTTCCTAGGGAGAAGAGGGAATACAAAATGGTAGAATTCATGAACCTTCATCAAGGAGGTATAAGTGTACTTAACTTCTCTTTGAAATTTACTGAATTGTCAAATTATATCCATTATTTGGTTTTTGACCCTAGAAATAAAATGAGTCACTTTGTGACTACAGTGTAAAATTACATGAAAGAAGAATGTAATTCATATATATTACTGATAATATGAACATTTCTCATCTGACTGTCCCTCCTCAACAAGTGGAAGAGACTAGGGTTAAGGTAAAGAGTAGGGATGCAAAGAGTGTAAGGTATTTTGACGGTGGTTCTTCAAAGGGTAGGCTTGATATCCAAGAAAATCCTAGGTTCAAGAAGTTGTTTTCTAATCATGTTCCTATCAAATTTCCCTAGGCTCCTGATTATTGGGTGTGTAGCCCTTTGTCTCAAAAGAAAAGAGGTACTAGGTCACCAAGAAAAAAGCTAACTTGTGGAAAGTGTGGCAAGAAGTATTATTGTGATTTTGTCATTGTGAAGGACAATTTATTTGGGTGTGGCAAGAGTGGCCACAAGGTTTGGGATTTCCCAAATGTGAAGGGGCAAGGCTAAGGAAGTGAGCAAGCTCAATCTAGAGGTTCGATTGTGCATCCTGAAAAGAAGAATCACTTATATGCACTTCGATCTAAGGGTGAACAAGAGAGTTCTTCCAATGTGGTGACCGATATGTTACAAGTCTTCTCTATTGATGTATATGCATTACTTGATCCGGGTTCTACATTATATTTTATTACTCTCTTGATATCTACAATGTTTTATATGTTGTCAGATATTATAAATGAACCTTTCATGGTAATGACCAGTAGGTGAGTTGGAGTTATCAAAGAATGTTTATTTAAATTTTCCAATAATATTTTCCAATAGAGTTACCCCTGTTGAATTTGTAGAACATGATATAGTAAATTTTTATGTCATTTTGAGGATGGACTTGTTGCGTGGTTGTTTTGCTTCCATTTATTGTAGGACTTAAATTTTCAAGTTTAATTTCCAAATGAATCTGCTTAAGAGTGTAAGGGAGGGGGGGATTCTTTTCCTGGAGGTCATTTTATATCTTGTCTTAAGGCTTGTAAAATGATCTCAAAAGTGTGTCTATATAACAATGTAAGGTACAAAGATTTAGATTCTTAAAATACTCCTATTGAGTTAGTCCCAGTAGTAATAAAATTTCTTTATTTTTTTCCAAATGATCTTCTAAGAATCCCTCCCGAAAGGGATTTTTTTTTTGGTATTGACTTGCTACCGAAAACCAATCCCATTTCAATTTCTCGTATCGGTATGGCTCCAGCCGAATTTAAAGAGTTGAAGGCTAAACTCAAAGTTATACTATACAAAGCTTCATTAGACATAGTATTTATATAAGGGGTGCTTCAATATTTATTTGTGAAGAAGAAGGATGGGTCCCATGGAATGTGCATTGATTATCGCCAACTGAATAAAGCAACAATTATGAACAAGTATCCTATCCCTTTGATCGACGACTTGTTTGATCAACTCCAAGGGGCAAGCCGCTTTTCTAATATTGACTTGAGATTAGGTTATCACCAAGTTTGAGTGAGAGGTAAGGATATAAAAAAATGACATATAAGAAAAGATATTGTCACTATGAGTTGGGTGTTGCGAATTTACCTCGATTCATTTTTCATTGTTTTCATTAACCACATCTTGGTATATTCATAATGGACCATTTGAGGGTTGTGTAACAAGTACTCAAGAAGACCCAACTATTTTCAAAGTATAGAAACAGTGAGTTTCGGTTGAGGTCGTTGGAGTATCTTGGCCATATCATCTCTAGTGAGGGAGTTGAGGTTGATCAAAGGTAACAGACGTTGTGAAAAATTTTCCTAGACGATTGACTCCAATCGACTTTAGGAGTTTCTTGGTCTTAGCGGGTTATAATAGGAGGTTTGTGGATGGTTTTTTATCCATTGTGTCTCCCTTGACTACTTTGAGAAAAAATATTAAGAAATTTGAGTTGTCGGATGCAAGTGAAAGAAACATCCAAATCTTGAAAGATACGCTTTTTTCCGCTTCGGTGTTGACTCTTTCAGAGGGTACTAAGGTCTTCGTTGTTTATTGTGATTCTTCCTTAGTTGTCTTGAGATGTGTGCTTATTCAACATGGGAATGTAGTATCCTATTCCTCTAGGCAACTTAAGGTGCATGTGATGAATCATCCAACTCATGATCTTGAGTTACCGACCATGGTATTTTCCTTGAAAATATGGATGCATTACTTGTATTATACCCATGATGATGTTATATCTACCACAAGAGACTTCAATATATGTTTACTTAGAAGAAGTTGAATCTTTGACTATGAAGGTGGTTAGAGTTGTTGAAAAATTATGACGTGAGTGTTTTCTACAACCCCGGCAAGCCCAATGTGGTTGTAGATGCTCTCTGTTGTATGTCCACGGGTAGTGTATCTAATGTAAAAGAATCCAAGAAAGGCCTAAACAAAGATGTTCATAGGTTGGTTCGTTTTGTGTGAGATTTGATGATGCTCCAAATTGTGATTTTATGGCCAATCATAACTGTGAAACGTCTTTTGTGGTTGAGGTGAAGTCCAAATGTAATTACCCGAAAGCCCCCCTAGAAGTTAGGGAGAACCCTCGTTTTGTGACCGGGCGTACAAGACCCCAAATGGTCATGTACAAGCCCTTACCTTTCGTTCATTACATAAGACATGAAAAGTAGTGCGGAATTAAAACATTTCACGAATACTTTAATAAAAAGGAAATCTTTAATAAATACTCAATAAATCTATACGTCAAAAGCAAAAATTAAGACACAACATATAATATCTTATTGACACAACCCTTTACATTGAAATCAAATACATAATATGTCTTAATAATAAAGCTAGGAAACAATAGAATATGTCCTCGTATATATGAGGACATACAAATTCTTGAGAGAGTAAATTTCCCATGAGTCGCCTTTGAATCTTCAAAAAAGTCTTCAATCATTACTTCTAGAGTTTAGAAAAATATGGGGTTAGTACAAATAATGTACTATGTATGGCAAATGAAAAAACATGCAAAAAGGAAAATTTTAGTAAAATAACATTTCATACAATTTAAGTAAAATATTCAAGGATATAGAAGCAAAACATCTTACGGAACATCATTTACCATTTTGAGGAGAATTTCCATAATTTTATCAAAAAAAAAGGGCACTTAAGAGTAACATTTTAAACCTTATAAAAAAATCTAAAAAACCATAATAGGAAATTATTTTGAACCATCACAATAAATCATTTAAAGTATTAACAATGAGTTATCGTATTCTAAATGAGTGAACTTCCAAGGCCAAGCGAAAGTGAAAGTGAACTCATTTTCTGTAAGAGTTTCCCTACCTCGGGATTATCCTAAGACTCACTAAGGTAAGACATGAAGGAAGTATTCATATGCCTCCTTGAATACACACCACATAAATCTTCAAGACTACCCCTTTCTGCTTACTCAACACACGAGAAACAAGCCCCTCAATCAATTGCAAGACATTAAAAGACACCAAACAAAAACCAAAAGTCTTTCCTTTCGGAATGCCTACTTAGTGCAATGAGTAGATAGCATCTGATACCACCAACTATCCTAAGTGGTACATTTTTAAAAAGGTTTTGCACCAAGTATTTTCTTTCTTAATGTCCTACCTACTGTAATGAGTAGATAGCATCCCATACCACAACCTACACTAAGTAGTACGTTCTTATAGAACACTTATTTCAATAAATTCTTTTGTGGAGGGTTGTTTTAACCGACATAGAACATGACATCTAGACATTGAGTCCCGACATAAACCCCTATCGATGAGTGATCCTCACTTGCCTAGAGTCAGGGCATTCTTTTTAGATTTTACAAGGCTTTCCAAATATCTGCACCTATGCGGGCCCATAGTTAATGAAAACAATATTGCTACTTAATACTCATTCTCGACCAAGACGGAGTAATAATCTCAAGAGGTACGTTGAAATAAAACATTTTAACTCACGAGTGTAACCACCTCTTCTTCATATCTTCTAAGTACTAGACATAAACCCACGGTTTCTAAACACTTTAAACTATAGGATAAGGATAGATAGTGAGCACAAAATCTCAACTCAAGAAGTGCATTCATCATCCGACGTATCTTAGAAAGTACTTAACATGTAGTAAGGTTGCTACTAAAAACTTCATCTCAACCCACGAAGAGTGTCTTCCTCAAAACTCCTATGTTTACTCTATTTAGATTCATACCCTCATTTAAGTGTGTGTGTGAGTACTTTTGAGCACATCTTGCATATCAACATCATTTCATTAACATTAGCTTCTATACATGCTTTAGTCCTACATTCATCAATTTAAATACATTACATGCTTCTCAAGTCATATACTTTACCTAGGCATAATCTAAGGCTAACATGCTATTCAACTTCACAAAACATAAGACAATACATATCTTCAATATCACATCATTTCATATACTAGGACTTCAAATCCAAACTCACAAAACATACTAAGTAATATTAAGTTCATCAAATAAATACCGCCACTAAGAAGGTGAACCATACCACTCAAAATCAATTCATCATAAGAACCATACAAAATAGGCGACTCACCATATAACCAATCCATAATCCACTATAATAATTTTACAAATATTTCATCAGAATAAGGCCCTTAGGACAGTAGATAAACAAAAACAACAACATAAGAAAACCAAAGTTCATCCCTTACCAAACATGCTCATTTAACTTATTTCTTATGCTAAAAGTTTGAAATATGCATAAATATGAGTTCATTAGGTTTTTAACATGAAAATCATCAATTTATACAAGAATAAACACAGAAAAACTATTAGAACACTTTTACAAGAAGACCCATGCTTACAATCAAAGATATATGGAATTTGAGTTTGTATACCCTTTTTTAAATTTTTTGGAAACAACTCCTTGAATTAAAGAGGGTTCAAGGATGGATAACATACCTCAAAGATAAGGAAACACACTTATTGTTGGGAAACAGTACGTCCAAACTATATCTTCTTTCCCTTCTTGAGTCTTAGCTTCCACGGTGTCTTTGGGAGAGTTTTCTTTAGAAAGAGAGTTTCAATAATTGAACTGAGAGGTCTTGTCTTGGTCTAGTGTTTAAAACTAACTTAATAAACTTAAAAAATATTAAAAATATTGAGCTGGGGATGTAAAATACATAGGGTGAATTTACATAAAACAACATAAGTTGGCAGTATCTTCCACATCCTTTGGAATTAGTCAATCGATGACCCAAGCTACTGGGTGTCGATGAGTCACCAGCCCGTGCTGTTGGGCGTCGATGGAATCAGAGTCTAGTTCAATGGAGGGATTGACCTCCCAAAAAATATGGATCGACGTCCCTAGATGACATGTCGTCGATGAGCCTACGCCCAGTAGACTGCTCTAGTTTTTAGGCAGTGTTATTGGTAGTCTTGTTTAATTCTTGAGCACTTCATCTAGGGCCCCTTGTGGGTCCTAGGTGGGATCATTCCCAGACCTTAAGCCCCTAAACTAAATCTTCTAGTTCTTAGTAATACCTCACATAAGTTTCAACCAAAACAAACACGTACAACTCACAAAAATATATGAAGAAACACAAGTACATTCTAAACACACCTTTTGAACGTCATGGACGTTGTTTGGTCTTTCACCTCCAAATTTAACAAAAAAACAATAAGTATAACTCTTTTTAACTTAAAATTAACTCAAGAAACAAACACAGGCTGTATTTCACCTTAGTTTGTTTTGGGCGTTTTATTCTCCCCCACTTCGATTAACATTCATCCTCGAATGACACTAAAACATTAAGAACAACAAGGACTTAATTTACATAGTATAACAAATTAATATCATGATTGACACACTCACAATCTAAGAATAAACTAGCAAGGAGGATCATTTTACACTTATAAACACTTAGCAACATAGGCAACTCTGGCAAACATTAAAATTCTAAAAACTCACACTTAATCTTCTCCTATGGAGGAACTACCTTTTCTAACATTTAACATAATAATATACAATACTTTTGCACACGTTGAAACATCAATTCAAGAGAAACTATTTTTTTAAAAAAATTAAAAATTTCACAGTGAGGTTCATTGTGCTCACTGTTAAGCATAGCAATTTATTTCCAAAAATTAATTCGTTATGAAATTCATCAACATGACATGATCATATGAACTATAAAACATCATAAACTCATTTCAAATAATAAAACCAACAATCATAAAGAGTTAACACATAAAAAAACCATGAAATCCAGATTAGTTATCCCTCATAGCTCCCATCCCATAGGAAGGGTTCTTTTTTGGAGAATTAGAATCTAGGCAAGCTTGATTGAACTTTTTTTCTCTTTCTTTGGTGTTGGGGATATCCCTTATCCTGTGACCCTTATTACCACATGAAAAACAACCATCCGTTCCAACAAGACATCTATCCATATGTTGCTTCCCACAAGTAGGGACCTAGTCCTCTCAACTTAATGGCCACCCCATTGGGAATTTTTGTTTAGAGTCCTCTCCTTGTTTCCCATGGATGAATATTGGTGATAGAACCTCTTCTTAGGATTTTGGAGACTAGAATCATCTAACCTACACCTCTTACCCTCTTGCCTTATCTCCCTAATTTTGAACTCCTCAATTCGTTGTGCATAGACCATGAGCCTAGAGATATCCATCTCATTAAGAAGCATTGCTGTAAGACACTCTTTCTCCAGCAAGGTAGATACTCCCATCACAAATTTGTTCATCCTTGCCCTACAGTTGGCTTGGCTATAATGGTCGAGACATACTTAGGGAGTTGGGTGAATTTAATGGAGTAGTCTTGCACACTCATTCCTCCTTGGCGAAGGTTCATGAATTCAACCATGTTCTTATACCTCCACTCTAGGGGAAAGAAAATGTCTAGAAAAGCCACTTTGAATTCATGGAAATCAACCTGATCTCTCTCTAAGGGTCTCTCAATCCTCCATTGCTCAAAACACACTTGAGCCACATCTTTGAGTTGGTAAGCAACTTGTCTGCTTTCTCCCTAGGGATCACACCAAAATCATTTACAACGTTTAAAACCTCATCTACTAAACCTTATGGATCTTCATCAACTTTACTATCATAGAAAGTGGGAGGGTTCATCCTCATGAAGTCTCAAATTGTAGAAGCGAGAGTACTTGCATTTGGTTAGGGCTTATATCCTTTATTAGCTTGGGCAACAAAGTGATTTTTGGCGACATGAGCTTGAGCCATTATCAGTTGGGTCAAGTTCATTAAGGCATTCCTCAACTCCACATTATTAATATCGCCTTCAACAAAAGGAGCTTGAGGCATAGGAGGAATTTGAGTAACATGGTAGTAGCATGGTCAACATAGGGAGGCACCATCTCATTACCTATACCTCCCTCCTCCCTTCCAGTGGCTGATATCCTTATATTCATGTCCAATAAACACAAATGGAAGAGGTTGAGAAAATACATCTTATATGAATCAACTCTAAGGCACGCCATTAGAATAGAGAAGAAAGTAAAAATTCTATCATCCTATAGCCTCTTGTACATGGATGTGTCGGGATTCACACCAATGACAAAGATACTTCTAGATGTGATTTGTGAGACATTTAAAACCTAAACTATTTCCCATAACCTTATTTTCTGATAAAAAGTATATAACAACCCAAAAGTACCCCTAGAAGTTAGTGAGAACCCTTATGTTGTGAGAGGGCGTATTTGACCCTTTGGGGTCTTGTACAAGACCTTAACTATCAATCATTACATAAGACATGAAAAGTAGTTAGGAATATAAATTTTTCACAAATAATTTAATAAAAAGGAAATGTTTCATAAAGACTTTAGAAATATCATCGTCACAATCTAAACTTAAGATACGACATATAATATCTTAGGTAAACGGCCTTTTACATTGAAATCAAATACATATTAAGTCTTATAATTAATCTTGCAAACAATAGACTATGTCCTCGAATATATGAGGACATACCAAATTATAAGATAGTTAATTTCCCAAGATTCGCCTATGAATCTTCCGAAAAGTGTTTAACCTATACATATAGAGTATAGAAAAGTATGGGGTTAGTACATATAATGTACTAAGTATGGCATATGCAAAAAAATGCGAACAGGAACATATTTAGTAAAATAACATTTCATGCGATTAAACTAAAATATTCAAGGATATAGAAGAAAAACATCATAAAGAACATCATTTAACACTTAGAGGAGAATTTCCATAATTTTATCCAACAAAAATGCACTACTATAGTAACTATCAATCCTTAGAGTGAAATTAAAAGACCATTAGAGTGAACTATTTTGAACCATCACAATAAATCACCTAAAGCATTAAAAATGAATTGTCCTATTCTAAATGAGCGAACTTCCAAGACCAAGCGAAAGAGAAAGTTTACTCTTTGTCCATAAGAGATTCCCTGCCTCTGGATTATCCTAATTATAACTAAGGTATGACATCAAGGAAGTATGCATATGCCTCCTTCAGTGCACAAAAAATCAATACTCAAGACTACCCATTTTGGCTTACTCAATTTAGGAGAGAGAAGCCCCTCAATCAATGGCAAGATATTATAAGGCACCAAAGAAACCACGAAAGTCTTCCCTATCGGAATGCCTACTTAGTGCAATGAGTACATAGCATCTCATAGCGCCACCTACCCTAAGTAGTACATTCTTTTAAATGGTTTTGCACCAAGTCTTCCCTTTCGGAAAGTCCTACCTAGTGCATTGAGTAGATAGAATACTATACCACCACCCACCCTAAGTAGTACGCTCTTTTATAAGGCTTAGTTCAATAAATTATTTTATGGAGGGTTAGCTTAACCGACATAGACCAAGAGAGCTATACATGAAATCAAGACATGAACCCCTATAAAATGAGGGATACTCACTTGCCAAGAGTAAGGTCATTCTTTTTAGCTTTTACATGTCTTTCCCAAAGCGTACACCTATGAGGAGTATTAATTTTAAGAGGTATATTGGAATACAACATCTTAACTCATTAAGTGTAACCATCTCTTCTTCATATCCTGTCGGTACTAGACATAACATTCACGGATTCTAAACAGTTTAAACTATCGTTTAAGGATAGGTAGTGAACACATCTCAACTAACGAAGGGCATTCATCCTTTGACCTATCCTGTAAATCTCTTAGGATGTAGTTAAGTTTGAACAAATCACATCATCTCTACTCACGAAGAGTGTCTTCCTTAAAAACCCTTTATTTACTAAATTTAACTTCGTCCATTCATTTATGTGTGTGTTAGTACTTGTGAGAACATCTTGCATATAAAAATAATTTCATTAACATTGGCTTCTATGCATGGTTTAGTCCGACATTCATCAATTTACACACTTTACATGCTTCATAAGTCATATACTTTACCTAAGCATAATCTAAGTATAACATACTATTCAACTTTTCAAAACACAATACAAGACATATAGACGATATCACTTTATTTTATATGCTAGGACTTCAAAGACACACTGACAAAATATAATAAGTAACATCAAGTTCATCAAATAAACACCGCCACCAAGAAGGAGACCATATCACTCAAAAGCATGTAATCATAAGGACTATACAATATGAGCAACTCACCATTTAAAAAAGCCATCATCCACTATAATAATTTCCCAATATTTAAACATAATAAGCCTCTTAAGGCATTAGATATAACAAAAGAACAATATAAGAAAACAAAAATTTGTTCCTTACCCAAACTTGTTCATTTAGCCCATTTCTTAAGCTAAAAGTTTGAAATATGCATATACATGAGTTCAATAGGTTTCTAAAATTAAAATCATCAATTCATGCAATAATAAACACATATATACTACTAGAAAACATTTACAAGAAGACCCACGCTTACAATCAATTATTGAAAGAATTTGAGTTTTGAAATCTTTTGGAAATGACCCCTCTAATAAAAGAGGGTTAAAGGAGATATACCATACCTAAAAAGAGAAGGAAAACCACAAACTTTTGTTAAGGAACACGTCAAAACCATCTCTTCTTGTTTTCGTAGAGTCTTAGCCTCAATGGTGACTTTGGAAGAGTTTTTTTAGAGAGGGAGTCTGAATATTTGAAGTGAAAGGTCTTTCTAGGTCTAGGGTTCAAAAATAAATTAATATAACTTAAAAAATATTAAAAATATTGAACTGGTGTTGTAAAATACTTTGGCATGAATTTACATAAAATACCCCAAGTTGGCAGCAAGTTCCACAGCTTTTTGATGTGGCCAATCGACAACCCAAGGTACTGGGCGTCTATGAGTCGACGACCTGTGCTTATGGGAGTCGATAGCATAAGAGGCTTGTTCAAGGGAGGGATAGATCTCCCACCAAGTATTGAAGGATTGTCCCAGTCGATGGGGCATCGATGGGCCGACGTCAAGTAGATTAATACGACATTTGGGCTGTGTTCTTCGCAGTATAGTCGATTCTTGGGCTCGTCATCTTGGGACCCTTGTGGGTCCTAGATGGTGTCGTGACTGGATGTAACATCCCTAAAATAATTTTTATTGGTCGTAGGAAAACCTCAAATCATATTCAAGCAAGAAACATGTAAAACTCACACAAACACATCAAGACACACAAGTACATTCTAAGGCACACCTTTCGAACGTCATGAACGTTCTTGGGCGTTTGAACTCCAAATTTAACAAACTTCACACACTTCTTAAAAACAGTAATATAAATCATTTTAACATAAAATAACCTTAATAAACAACCATGATGCTCTAGTTCACCTTAGTTCATTTTGGGATGTTGCACCAAATAACACCTTGATCATCCATTTATAGAGTTAAAGGAGTCCGTTATTAGTAAGATTAATGAGTCATTCTCCCTGGGGGGTATGGTGTACTGTTGTATCAAGGAAGGTTGTGTGTTCCCAATGTACATGGCTTGTTGAACCGGATTCTTGAAAAAGCTCATGGGTCCTGTTATTCCATACATCCAGGCTTTACAAATATGTATCATTACCTTAGAGATGTTTTATGGTGGGAAAGACATAAAGAAGGACATAGCGGAATTCGTTGCAAAGTGTCCAATTTACCAACAAGTTAAGGTCGAGCACCAAAAGATGGGTTGTTTGCTACGATAAATCCATGTTCCTACTAGGAAGTGGGAAGATATTAATATGGATATGGTGGTAGGTTTTCATTGAACAAAAAGCAACATATAATATCTTTTTATATCAAAGTGGGAACTTTTATTTCTTGAAGAAAACCATCGAGCTTTCGTTGTTCGGCTATAAATTTTTGGCAATTTGGGCATTTTGGAACAAATTCTGCTATATCCCCTTTCAAACCTCCCTCAAAAATCCTCTCCATGATTAGGATAAATCGTTGTAAAATTTCGATGAATTGAATAACGGGACCCATTAGCTTCCTCAAGAATTAAGTTTCTAAAGACATCTACATTGGGAACACACACCCTTCCTTGATAACTAAAGACACAATCCCCCCAAAGGATAATGACTCATTAAGGTTACCAATATCCTACTACTTCAACTCCATCAATGGTTGATCGAGGTGTTTCTAGGACTTCACGTCAACCACCAAATATTATTTGGAGTTATGGTGGACTATGAAACCACCATTGCTGAAATCTTCCAATCTAATGCCCAAACAATCAAACCTATGAAGATCTTTGACAAGATCTGTCTTTCCTTCTTCTACGTGAGACACACTACCGATGTTCATATTAGATTATTTGTAACTACACCGTGCTTTCCGAGTGGTAGAGAAAACTCATGTCTCTGTCAATAATTCCAACCACCTTCTTTGTCATAGATTAAACTACCTTTGAGTAAACACATATTGAAGACTCTTGTGGTCCGTGTACACATAAACATGAACAACATACAAATAATTTCTCCATATTTTCAATGTAAATACCCCGGCTGCTAACTATAGATCATGAGTTGGATAATTCTTCTCATGCACGTTATGTTTCCTAGAGGTGTAATCTACTACATTCCCATGTTGTATAGGCATATACGCATGCCTACTTGGGATGCATCACAATATCCAACGAAGCCCTTTGTACCTTATGGTAAAGATAACGATGGAGTGGAAGTAATACTTTCTTTGAAGATTTGGAAATTTTTCAGATGCCTCCGACCACTCAAATTTTATACTCTTTTGGGTCAAAGTAGTCAATAGAGATTCAATGGCCACAAAATTATCCACAAACTTCTAATATTAACCGCTAGACCCAAGAAACTCCTAATGTGTATTGGAGTCATTGGCGTAGGCAAATTTTTACCGCCTTGATTTTCCTTGAATCAACCTCAACTACCTTACTAAAAATAAAACCACCATCAAACGCCACCAAACTCAACCAAAACTTACATTTGTTGTACTTGCAAAAAAGTTGGTGTTCCTTAAGTACTTGTAACACCACCATCAAATGGTCCATGTGTTCATACTCATTTTTCAAATATATCAAGATTTCGTCAATGAAGACAAATGACAAATGTATCTAGTAGCTTCTAAATTCCCTATTCCTGAGATCCTTAAATGCCACTGAGGAATTAGTGAGATCAAAAGACATTACTAAGAACTCATAGTGACTATATCTAGTTCGAAATGCTTTTTTTGGTACATCCTCACCTCTCACGCAAAGTTCATGATGCACCAATCTCAACTCAATCTTAAAGAAGACCATATCTAGATCGGAATGCCATTTTTGGTACATCCTCAGCTCTCACCCTATGTTTGTGATACAACAATCTCAATTCAATCTTAGAAAAGTAACTTGCCCCTTTGAGTTGGTCCAAAATGTAGTAAGTGTGAGAGAGAGGATACTTGTTCTTAATATTTATTTTATAGGGTGGGTGATAATCAATGCACATTTTGAAGGACTCATCCTTCTTCTTCACAAAAAAGACTAGAGCACCCAATGGATAAATGATATTCCAATGAATTCTTTGTCTAGTTTATCCTTGAGATGAACCTTCAACTCAGTCAATTTGTCCAGAGCCATACGTTAAGGAGAAAATGAAATGGTGTTTGTATTCGGTAGCAAGTAAATACAAAAATCAATTTCCCGTTCTGGGAGGGAATCTATTAAGATCATTAGGAAAAACCATCAGAAATTCCCTTACTAAAAGGTCTAAGTCAATGGGAGGATTTTTGCAGCCTAAATTTTTGAATTTTACAATATGATATAGACAGACTTTTGAGATCATTTTACAAGCCTTAAAACAAGGGATAATGCAACCTCTAGGAATAAAATTTCCTCCATTAAACTCTAAAATGTGTTTATTTGCAAATTCAATATGACAGTTCTTGTTCTACAATCAATGAAAGGAAAACAATCATGCAACCAATCAATCCCAAAAAAGACATGCACATCGACGATATAAAGTTATACTTATTCAACAAGATTAACTCTACTGGGCAACATTATAGGACAATTTATATATACCCTCTTTGAAACCACCAACTCACCTATTGGGGTAGTTATAATGAAAGATTCATTTAGAATATCTGGCATAATATATATGAACGTACAACATATATATCCAAGTCTACCTTCAAAAGTCATCACGAACCATTTAACGACCTAATTCGAAAATGACGGGATGAAGGGAGAAATGGGGTTACCACATCCCGTGTATGATGTGTACGAAGATATGAACGTACAACATAGAAATCATGCTAAAAAAGGGACAATTATTAAAAAGCATGAAAAGTGACTTTGTAAAACCCTTATGCACATTCAAGAACTAGTACAAGTCAATAGTACATATTGATTAAGTTAAGACCATATACTTCACAAAACCAACAATACTTATTCTAGTCAATTCGAACATGCGGATAAATATAAATTAACACATAATCAAGACAACTATATCATCAAGTTATAAAATCAACAATCATACATAAGAGTTCATAACATCATAAACAATGAAAGACCATTACTGATGAACCCTCATTAAATCCACTAGTGCAATAACTAAGTAAATTCCTATAACCTCACTTAACCGAGTAAATCCAACAAAAACCATAAGAAATGCCTAACTTCACATAATATATCTTTAAAATTTAATATCACCATACTTCAGAAATAGAGACAAAACACCTATTCAAAAGGGAAACAAACATCACATAGTGTCATCAATATGTATGGTCATCATAAATGGGCGGCCTTAACATAGTTAGTCTTAAGGATTATTTAGGTATGCTTTGAGAGGGTGTATGGGAGGCCTCTTCTAAATTAACCTAAGTAAGTCTTGGGATAACTTTGGGAGGAGAATGTTATACTATATGCCATTGTGTGAAATTACTTGATTCTGTGGCTTATATGTGTTTATGGGTGACAATGTGTTTTTTTATACTAATGATATACTGTTTTACTCAAGGGAGAGTAATCCATGTGAATGAGCCATATTTAGTAAATAGACCGTACTAATTCCATTCATAATGTCTGTATCTAAAGTTATACATGGACGGTTAGATGCGCCATGAAGCAAAGCTTGATAATGAGGACTCTTTCAAGCAGAAAATGTATATATCCTCACTTGATTTGAAGATATTACTATCATTAGACTTCTTTCATTAAAAGAATGGTAAAAAACAAACTTTTTTATATTCGTAATGTACGGGCCGTGTCCCAAGTATTCGTAAGTCTAAGATGACGTATGTTGAGAATTGTAATTTCTATCATTTTATATGAAAGACGTTTTAAGATGTTATTCGTGTAAAATTTTTTTAATTTTATGCTTACTTTTATACACGTATGTAATAAATGATTTCTAAGGGCTTGTACAAGACATTCAAGAGGTCAAGTACGCTGTGTGACAATTCGAGAATGCCCTAACTTCTTGGGTGTGCTCACATGTCGTGAAAAACATGGTATGAGAGCGTAGTTTTTGAAGTGATAGAAGGAACTGAAAATTATCAAAAAGCAATGCCTAATAGAGTCATGTTCATTGATTGAGTCACGACACATACATGAGCGAGATGCTATAGGATGATAGTCTTTATCTACTTTTCTACTCTTTTGTCGCACTGTAAAGTAAATATTTATGAGAGTCATTATTAATGGTTTTCATTGTGTTTTTGAAAGATTAATAATAAAAGAATTACCGCAAGGAGGGCAGAAGAAAAAAGGGTGAATGAGGAAATTCCTCCGCACATTGAGCAAGTTGAGCAACTTATTAATTGTTTTCAAGATCCTATTGTAGGCAAAGATAATGAGGTTCCGGTGGTCCTCCAGACATGACTAATGAAGAATATAATAAGTAATCACTTGACCTAGCCAGAGCCTTGACTTCTCCTATGACTAGGGATGTTGGTCCTAGGGTGAATGCGTTTGAAAGCCGTATGACATCTAGGTTGAGAGAATTTGGAGAATGAACGTTTATATCTTTTTAGTCTCTTAGGTGTGGGAGGATCCCAAACAGTTTCCTGATGAGGCATACAAGGTGTTGAGTGCCATGGGGGTGACATCTAAGGAGAAGGTCATGTAAGGTTCAAGCTAATTAATGGGTACTGCTCAATTGTGGTACACTCAATGGAAGTATAATAGGCGGTTGAGTCGGGTCCTATAGAGTGATAAGAGTTCAAAAAGGCTTTCTTAGAGAAGTACTATCCCTGTGAGAGGAGGGAGGGTAAGGTTGAGGAGTTCATTAATCTGAAGCAAAGAAATATGAGTGTTGAGAATTATTCCTTGAAGTTCTCTATGTTTTCTAGGTATGCTACATATTTGGTGTGTAACCCAAGGAATGAGATTCTAAGGTTTGTGACTGGTGTTGCTGACCAAGTGAAAGAAGAGTGTCGTACGACAGTTATCCACAATGACATGAACTTGTCTAGGCTTATGGTGCATGCTCAAATAATTGAGGAGTCCAAGATTAGTAGGATTTCTAGGAATTCGCAGAGGTGTGGATATAATGAGAAAAACCAACCTATGTTCAAGAATAAGTCTCCAATTCAAGAAGAACCTAGGAATCCTATGTTCAAATTTGAGAAGAGTAGTGGTTCTCAAGATCGTAACACTACTTGTGCTACTTGTGGGAAGAATCACTATGATAAATATCTACTTTGTAACCGGATTTGTTTTGGTTGTGTATGGAAGGAAATAAAATGAGGATTTTCCTTCTATACGAATAGAGGAAACAAAGATAAGCAAGCTCTTCCATGTGTTCCAGGAGATGATGTTCCAAGGAAGAATTGCTTCTATGCATTTTGTGCCAAGGGATCAAATCCGGATTATGATGATGATGCCGGTAAGTTATCACTTTATTCTTTAATTCTTATGAGTTCCTTGTAAGTGGTGGAGTACAGTGAGTAGTAAAATGTGATTTTTTGTCTCTTCTCTTCTATTCCATTCACGTTCTTTGATTTAGAAAGTCATAGTATCATGTTCCATGTTGCATTATATTTAGGAGTCTTGTTGAAATAGAATTTCATTGATTCCTTGCTTTTTTCTCTTATGAAATTATAGTTATGATTTAAATTTAGATTATATGGTTTTATCTCTCCTACTTTCTTGCTTTCATCATAAATTTATTAAGAGTGGCATCTTTGAAATTTAAGCATAATTCACTTTAAGAAATTTGTTGTCACTCGTATGATTTTGTAAAAAATAATAAAATGTTCATTTGTGGAAATTGGTTCTCTGGTGTTTAGAAATTATATATATGAGCGTCATAATGTTATGATAATGAAGTTCTTCCTTTTTTAAATGGAAAATGTTAGTCTTATTTTATAATGAGTCATAGATTAGATTCTATCTTGTTGTGCTTTTTGAGTCTATTGATTATATTAATTTGGTGTTACTCCGAATTTGTGTATTGGGTATGGTGTGGTATGGTTATGAGCTACTATATTTTAGTCTCTACTCTTGGATATGCAAAGTTATCTAAGGCTCGTGATGATAGGGTGTCTAACCCTACCGCCTAGAAGGGAAGGGATACTTAATCACCGAAAAAGAAGCCTACTTGCTCCAAGTGGGGAAAAGGTCATTTAGTAGAATGCTTACTTTGAACGGGCAATTGTTTGGTTGTGGAACGAGTGGCAACAATGTTATGTATTTCCCTAATGTGAAGGGTCAATACAAGGGTAGTTGTAAAGCTCAATTAAGTGGTTGTAATTATGCTTCAAAAAACAATTACTTTTATGCTCTTCCCTCTAGACGTAAGCAAGAGACTTCTCCAAACGTGGTGACCGATAAGTTTAAAGTGTTTTCTATTGATGAATATGCTTAACTTGATCCGGTTCTACCATGTTATTTGTTACTCATCTAGTGGCTAAAAAGTTTGACATTTAGCCGATATCTTGAATAACCCTTTATGGTGACAACCCCGGTGGGTGAGTTGGTTGTTGCAAAAAAGGTGTATAGAAATTGTCATATAATGTTGCCCAATAAAGTTACTTATGTTGAACTATTAGAACTTGATATTCTTGATTTTAAAGTCATTTTGAATATGGATTGTTTGCATGCTTTCTTTGGCATTAATGATTGTAGAACGCGAATGGTGAAGTTTAACGTTCCAAGTGAGCCCATTTTAGAAATGAAGGGGGGAAATTCTATTCCTAGAGGTCGTATAATATCTTGTCTTAAGATTTTTTAAATGATCTCTAAAGAGTGCTTATACCATTTAGTAAGAGTCCAAGATTTAGACTCCAAAATTTCTCCAATTGACTCGATTCTTGTAGTGAGGGAATTTCTGTAGTTTTTTTCTAGTGATCTTCCCCGTATTACTCCGGAACGTTTTTATTTTTTTATTGACTTGTTCTCATGTAAAAATCCCATTTAAGGTCCTCTATATAAAATTGCCCCAGCAAAATAGAAGGAGTTGAAGGCTCAACTCAAAGATCTTCTGGACAAAGGCTTCATTAGACCTAGAAGTTCTCCATTGGGTGCTTTAATTTTGTTTTGATCAAATCCAACGGGCTAGCTACATTTCTAACATTGACTTGAGATTGGGGTAAGACCAACTTATTGTGAGAGGTGAGGATATATATAAAAATGTCATTTTGGACTAGATATGGTCAATACGTGTTCTTAGTAATGTACTTTGGTCTAACTAATGCTTCATCGACATTAATGGACCTAATTAATTGGGTGTTTCAAAGTTCCCTATATTCATTTGTCATTGTATTCATTTACTTCATCTTGAGATATTTGAAAAATACGGGTGAACAAGTGGACCATTTGAGGGTGGTGTTACATGTGCTTAAGGAGAACCAATTATTTTTCAAGCATAAAAAATGTAAGTTTTGGTTGTGGTATGTGGCGTTTCTTGGTCATTTCATATCTAGTGAGTAAGATGAGATGGATCATCAGGAAATCTAGGCAGTGCAAAATAAGCCTTTAATATTGAGTCCAAATGACATTACGCGTTTCTTGGGTCTTGCGGGTAATTATTGGAGGTGTCTGGATGGTTTTCCGTCCATTGCATCTCCCTTGAATACATTTACCCAAAACAGTAAGAAATTTTAGTCGTCGGAGGCATGAGCGAGAAGCTTTTGAATCTTGAAAGATAGGCTTAATTCCTCTTCAGTGATGACTTTATTAGATGGTACAGAGGAATTTGTTGTGTATTATGATGCATCAAATTTTGTTTAGGGTTTGTGCTTGTGCAACATGGAAAGGTAGTAACCTATGATTCTACATATTTTATGGTACATGAGAGAAACTATCCAACTCATGATCTTGAGTTAGCTGTCGTGCTATTTGCCTTCAAAATATGGAGGCATTAGTTGTATGGTATTCATGTTTATATAAATACCAACCATAAGAGTCTACAATATGTGTTTACTCAAAAGGAGTAGAATCTCATACAATGAAGGTTGTTATAGTTATTGATGGATTACGATATGAGTGTTTTTTTAACACCCCCGACAATGACAATGTGGTTGTGAATGCTCTAAGTCATATGACAATGTTTTGTGTGTCTCATGTAGAGGAATCCAAGAAATACCTAAAGAAAGATGTTCATAGGTTTGCTAGGTTTGATGTTCAGTCAAAAGATTCTCCAAATGGTGGTTTAATGGTCAATAGAAACTCCGAGTCATTATTGGTGGTTGAGCTTAAGTACATACAACAGCTTGATCAACCATTGACAGAGTTGAAGGAATCGGTTATTTGCAAGTTTAATGAGTCATTCTCCTTAGGCGGGGATGGTGTCTTTAGGTATCAAAAAAGATTATGTGTTCCAAATTTAGATGGTTTGATGAACCGGATTATTCAGTAAGCTTATGGGTCCCGTTACTCCATTCATCCTTGTTGTACAGAGATGTAGTATGACCTTAGGGAAGTGTTTTTGATGGAAAATTTGAAAATGTACATAGAAGAATTTGTTGGTAAGTGTCTAAATTGTCATTAAGTTAAATCCGAATACCAAGAGCTTTGTGGTTCACATCAATAAATCCAATATACTACTTTAAAATAGGAAGACAACAATATGGATTTTGTGTTAGGTTTGGCTCAAACAATAAAGTAATATGACTCTACATGGGTTTTTGTTGATAGGTTGACCGAATCCGCTCATTTTATTCACGTCATGTGTAGCTATTCGGTGGAATATTATGCAAAGATATTCATAGATATGATTGTGTTTCCCCATGGTATTCCGTTATCTATCATATCAGATTGGGGTTCAAAATTCACATTTATGTTTTTGAGGTCATTCGAAGAATGATCAGTAACAAGGTGAAGTTAATCACCACTTTTCATCTTGAAATGGATTGTCAAGCGGAGAGTACTATTAAAACACTTGACGATTTGTTATAGATTTTATCATTTATTTCAAGGGGAATTAGGATAAACACTTTCCTTTTGTGTAGTTTGCGTATTTTAAAAGTTTCCATTAATCAAACTTCATTGCTCTTTATGAAGCCTTGTATGGTATGAGGCGTAGGTATCGTATTAGGTTTTTTGAAGTTGGTGAGTCTTCAATATTTAGGTCCCAATTTTATTTATAAGACTTTGGAGAAAAGTCATATCATAAGGAACCTGTTGTAAACAGCCTATGAAAGGGGTTTTTAGATTTGGAATGAAAGGGAAGTTAAGTCCTCATTATGTGAGTCCTTATGAATTCTTGTAAGGGGTCGGTAAGGTTTCGTATGAGTTGAAGCTACCTACTAAAATTTTTTCGGTTTATCAAGTTTTCCATGTTTCTATGATTAAGAATTGTATAGTTGATCTCAAGTATATTCTACCTATTGAGGATCTTGGTGTAAAGGATAACAATTCTTGTGATGAGATTCCACTTTAAAACCTTCATTGTCAAGTGAATAGGTTGAAGAACAAAGAGGTGTCCTCCGTAAAAGTATTATGGAGAAACAACCCACTTGAGGTAGCAACATGGGAGGCCGAAGGCGACATGAATTCCCATAATCCTCATCTCTTTACAATTAAAGGTTAGTTCTTATCTGATCATGAATATAATAACTAAATTGAATTTTGTATGACTTTTGGAGAAGTTATGCAAAAATTGTGCATTTTCGGTGCCATAAAAGTAAAGTTACAGTGAAATTATTCATATTGACTTTGGAATACTAAATTCTTCTTTTTTTGAGTTATGTTGAGCATTTTTTTATGATGAGTCTTTATGAAATGATAATTATCATGTTGGTAAGTTGAATTTTGTAATAATTGACTCATATATGGTATGTTGAGATCATGTTGTAGTAACTAATGTTTTGAATTACTCTGTGTATATGATATGATTGATTTTGTAACTCATGTAAATGTATTGTGGATTGGCTGCGCTCCAAGTCTTTAGTCTATTCCTTCCTTTCAAATGATTTTAGTGTCATTCGGGGGACGAATGTTCCTTAGGGGAGGATAATGTAACACTTCGAAAATCTAAAATGTGTTCTAGATCCTAACATAGGTGTATACAATACATTAAGGTTTATTTTAATGTTTATAAGACATTTAGTAGGTTAAATCAAAATGTCAAAGAACGTCCATGATGTCCATAAACTAGTTCAATGAGGTACTAGCGTACCTTATCCTATTTGACTCTCTTTCAGGAGTAAAAAATGATGAAAATTTGTGGAAAGTTTTCTAACATGTAATAGAGTTAGTTCATATTATAAACATATGGGTAAGACTACCCAATGACAATCAAATGGCATTGATGAGAACACTCGCAAAAGACAGTAAAAGTTTAAAATGGACAGAATAACCTACAGATGCCATAGACTGCTCATGGTCAAATCAACGCGGCGTCAATTGCCTCTATCGATGGACATTTTAAAAAATTACACAAGAACTTGTTTTGACAAGTGTCTGAACTTAACGATGGAGAAAGACGGTTGGTCCCGTGGTTCATCAATTTACACCGGACACATCGATTGGGATCTCGTCTGTACAAGGCCGGTTTCGCTGCACATTTAAATTTAATTCATTTAATTAGTTGTCTTAGTTAGCATTTTAATTTGGTTAGGAGAGGCCTAATTAATTTAATTAACAACCCATATAAAGACCCTAACTAAGCTCTCATAATTTCAAAAACCCAAACTCTCTTTCTTTTCACTTTTAGGTTTTTTTCCCCAAATGGTACTTTAAAATTGAATTCAAAAATATGAAATTCAAGTGGGTCTTTTTGAATCTCGAAATAATCTTGTGTTTTTCTTTGTTTATGGATTTTTTTGGATATTATTAATATATTATCATATATAATGACTTCATTATTATTTTCTTGATGGATTGGTGTAGTTTGTAGAAGATTGCGTTTTTCTACTTCACTCTAGGTTGTGATCTTGACATGCATTGTATAAAGTTAGTTCAATGGATTTGGTTACTGGTTGAATTACTACTAGATGATGCTATTATATAAATAATGAATACATTAATGTGATTTTTGTCTTCTCATGCAATTTTTGAGTAATTCACCTAGGTTATGGACGATGTTGTGAATTTGATCTAAGTCTCTTATCTTAAGCTATAATTTAGGTAAGTTAGATATGTTGGTTATTTTTGTGTGATGATATTTCACCATTATTGGGTTAAGTTAACGGTTGATTGTAAGACCTTGAGGATGGATTATGAAGGAGACTTGGTAGGTCTTTTGATCCCTATTCTTTACATTAATCGTGTTTATATGGATTATGAAGGAGACTTGGTATGTCTTTTGATCCCTATTCTTTACATTAATCGTGTTTACATGAGAATTGGTGATGATGTTATATTGAAGAATATCTTGTTTTAGGATTGATACGGTTGGTAAGATGTTGAATTTAAATGCCTTGACTATGGTTTGTGAGCTGTTGGATAAGACGTAAATGATATAAAGATGGTGATGACTTACCAGTGTGCCTTATTATAATGTGAATGTGTAAATGTGCTAAACTAACATACATAAATTATATTTAAAGGATTAAACTCATGCAATTTCTATTGAGCTATGATGATGATGATTATACAAGAGATAGACCCTATGACCTATATTAAGCAATGATGATTAATAAAAATAATTAATGACATTTATAAAGGGACTTATCTTAGCACCGAGTGAACTTGACAATTGGAGATATTGACTTTCCTTAGTGGAATATTCACCCAATAGTTCCACATGAACTATGACTCAACTATGAGGGATATCTTATGGATTCCCATAAGTCGAGGCTTAAATTTTCAAGTTGCATGTAGAGAGTTATTACCTATTTCTTAGTATATGAACTATGTTACCCCCATAGGATTAATTGTTAGTGGATACACCCATAAAGCTACATTTATGTTTTGGTTTTACTTGTTCCAGTAGATCACCTTCAATCGGTGTAAGCTTTTACAACGCCAGATTCCAAACTTGGATCATGTGGTCTATGTCGCCTAGGGAACTGTTCCCTAATCTTAAATGATGTAATGGATTACAAACAAACTAAGGTGACTTTAGAAGTTTGACTTAGCTTAGGTAGGGGTATGGGAGTCGACCAATGCCTTGCACTAGTTTGCCTTTGAAGGGATCTTTAGAATGTTTTTCTTATAAATATGAATATACATAAAATTTCACATGATATGTATATAATTATCTTGCACATTAATGATACTACATTATGGTTGGTTCACTTCTGAATATGTGTTTGGTATCTATTGATAAAGTATGAGGATATGTATTGTTAAATGATATGCTATATGAAGTTGGATGTTACTCATGCTTCTTGTTGAATTACTTGATTGAGTAAGGTTATGGGGTTTTGCTTTGTCATTCAACTTGTAGAATTTATGAGGGTTCATGGGTAATTGTCTTACATAGATTATGTTGTAATGAACTATATTGTATGTTTGTTTCTACTATAACTTGATGATAGGGTTGTCTGTCACGGCTCGAACGTACCCCTACAAGTTAGGGAGAACCCTTGGGTCGTGACCGGACGTACTTGACCTTTGGAGACTTGTACAAGTACTCAACTCCCGTTCATTTCATAAAACATGAAAATTAGTGCGGAATTTAAACTTTAAAAAAATTTAATGTAAAAAGGAATTCTTTCATAATACTGAAAGAATCTCATAGTCACAAGCAAACTTAATACACGACATAATATCTTTGAACAACCCTTTGCATTAAAAGAAATAAATAATAAGTCTTAAATATTGAAACTAAGAAAATAGGTGTATGCCGTCGAATATATGTGGATATAGTTTGCCTTGAGAAAGAGATTCCCAATGAGATAGAGATTTCCATGCTTCGCCTTCTAGTGTTCAAAACATTCAAACATGTACTTATAGAATATAGAAAATTATGGAATTAGTACAAAGAATGTGCTAAGTATGGTATATGCAAAAACCTATAAAAAGGGACATTTTAGTAAAATAAGCTTTCATGCAAAATAATTAAAGCATTTATGAAATTAGAAACAAAACAATATAAGAAATATCATTTAACACTTAGAGAAGGATTTCCATAATTTAAATGAAAAGAGACACCTTTTAGTAAGCCATCGAAATTTTTTATTGTAACTACCTTGACTTTACAGTGAAGCAATTTGACACCAAACAGTGAAATCCCAAGACAAATCAAAGAGGAAGTGAAGTCATTTCCGTAGGAGTTTCCATAACAAAGGTCATCCTAAGACTCGTCAAGGTAAGACATGAAGGAAGTTCACATACACCTCTGTCAATACACACCAAAGTGATCCTCAAGACTACCCCTATTTGGCTTACTCATCTCGGGAGATCAAGCCACAACTCAATGACAAGACATTAGAAGAAACCCAAATATGACAGCAAGACATCCCTTTCGGAATGCCTACATAATGCAATGAGTAGATGGGGTCCCATACCACCACCTACCCTAAGTAATACACTCTTTTAGAAGGCTTGGAAAAAAGACTCCCCTTTTCTGAATGTCTACTTAGTGAAATTGATAGGTAGAGTCCCTTTCCAACCACCTACCCAAAGTAGTACGTTCTTTTAGACTATATAGTTCATTAGATTCAAATAAGATTCCCCTTTCGGAATGCCTACTTACAGTAATGGATAAATAGTGTCCCATTCCATTACCTACCCTAAGTAGAAAACTCCTTTAGGTGACTTAATATTATTTCTTTATTTTGTGAGAGTTATCTTAATATACGTAGACCAGGAGAGCTAGGCATGGATTCCCGATATTAACCACTCTCAGATGAGGGATCCTCATTTCCCTAGTGTAAGTTCATTCTCATCGCTTTTACATGGCTTGCCCAATAACTACACCTATGCAGGTGCTTATTTAAAGGTTAAGGAGATTGCCACTAATTAACTCATTCTCGATTAACGAGGAATACTCATCTCAAAAGGTAAATTGTCATACAATATCTAAACTCACGAAGTTTAAACACCTTTTTTTCATATCATCTCGATGCTTGCACAACCCCTACGGATTCTAAACTTTAAAAACTATTGGTTCAGAATAACTACTGAACACCTAATCTCATCTCATGAAGGTCACTCATCCTCTGATCTATCTTAGAAAGATCTTATGATGTAGTGGTGTTGCTACTAAACACTTAATCTAAACTCACGAAGAGTGTTCACCCCAAAACTCACAGTTTTACATAACTTAGCATAATCCATTTATTCAAGTGTGAGTGTTTACATATGTGAGCACACCTTGCACATAAGCATCATTTCATTTACATTTAACTTCTATACATGCTTAAGACCATAAATTCATCAAATCACACACTTTGCATGCTTCACATAATCATATAATTCATTTGGGCATAATCTAAGCACAACATGTAATTCAAGATCCACAACACACAATACAAGAACCATATATTTTAAAACATAATTTCACACATTAGGCCTTCAAATAAATTCAAAAAATATACACCAATTATATCCATATGCATCAAATGAACTCCGCCACCAAGAAGGTGGACCATACCACTCAAGAACAATTTATAATAAAAAATATAAAATAAAAGCAACTCATCATTTAACCAAGACAACACCACCTATAACAAATTTATAAATAATATAATAAGTCCCTTACGGACGTAGATAATTCATAATAACAACACAACTAAACAAAAGTTCATACCCTACACAAACATGTTCACTTAACAAATATTTAAATCTTAAAGTTAAGAATGTGCATAAACATGAGTTCATTAGTGTTTTGATATTAAAATAAAAAATTAATACTAGAATAAACACATTTGAATCATTAAAACACATTTACAATAAGACCCATGCTTAGAATCAAAGATAGAAGAAACAAGAGTTTGAAAACCCTTTTTGAAATCTTTTAGAAAGAACTCCTTGATTGGAATTTTATTCAAGGATGGAACATACCTCAAATATAACAAAACCCCACTTATTTTGATGAATAAATACGTCCAAACCATCCCTCCTTGCCCTCCTTAAGTCTTAGCTCGAATGGTTAGTCTGAGAGAGTTTTCTTTAGAGAGGAAGTTTGAATATTTTAAGTGAGTGGTCTTTTGTAGGTGTAGGACTTAAATAAATATCATATAACTTAAAACCCCATAAAAAAATCCTACAATCCTAAAAGACTGGGTTTAATTTTAGAAAAAAACCCTAGCCCTCACAGTGAAGCACTGCACCATTTGGCAGGACCCATCGACGGTCCCAAGCAACTAGGCGTCGACTTAACAATGCCCCATGCTGCTGTGCGTCGTCTCTGTCTGAAGATGTTAAAGTGAGTACTTACACAACCCCCGAATTATGTCCCAACATACACCCCAAGACCACAGGGCATCTATTGACCCTAGGGGCGTTGATTGCCCCTTAGTTTAGGGCTGTTTTTTGTGTAGCTTTGGCAGATTCTGCCTAGAACTTAGGGTCCTCTTCTAGATTATCTCCTGGGTCATAGGTGGGGTTATGTATGGATGTTTAACACCGAAAAATATTTTTCTAGTTCTTAGGAACATCTCACAAAAATTTCAAGAAAAGAGAACACATAAAACTCGCTTAAGTACCTTAAGACAAAGGAACACTTTTTAAGGCATATCTTCCAAACGTCATGGACATTCTTGGATGTTTTACCTCCAAACTTTACCAAACATCACACACCGACAAAAAAAAATAGATTTTACTCGATTTAACTTAAAATTAACTCAAAAACTATTATCATTCTCTAGCTCACCGTGGTTCGTTTTAAGGTGTTACAACTGTCATGACTACTGTGTTCAACTATGTTGTATGTATGTTCGCGTGAGTAAATTTCTGATTGTTTATATTTTAATGTACATTATTTAACTTAATAATGATTTCTTATTTATTTGTATGTTCTTCATGAATATGAATAAGACTTTCTAAATGTAAATAGCTTTTTTTAATGAAATGTCCCTTTTTATCTTGATTTGATAATATATGTTCATATGGTCTCATACTTAGTTCATGTTCTATACTAACACAATTTTTTTCCATTATTCAAAAATTTTAGGTCCCAGTAGTCGAAAGGTTTGAGACAACTTTAAAAAAGACTTAGAGATCTCAATCAACCAAGATGGGTAGTTCCTCACTTTCCGAGGGCAATGCCACTATAAAGCTTATGAAGTTGTTCTATTTTTAAGACCCTTATGTTCTTTTCCTTTAGTTTGAGTACTACACATTGTATATCCTATATGATGTTTTATTACATAAGTGTATGGGATGGGCCCAAATTTTTGTACTCCTGATAGATGGTTATCAGATGAGACATCCATTTGATACTATGTTATATTTTAGATATCTATATGCAATAAAAGTATAAGAATATACAACTTTTATATATGAAGATTCTATATATACTCGATATAAATATTATGTGTATGTAGAGGTCTATGTAAAACACAATGTAGAATAAATAAAGAGTTTTACTTTTGCCACATTTTTGACCTATGAAAGTAATTATTTAAGCTAACAGGATAGTCTTAGTCCTCAAAGAGGATGACGACACTAGTTACATCTAAGTGGTGTTCCCCGTATGTGACAGAACTATTGTAAGGAACCTAGATAAAAAAAACCTAGGGTAGTTGCATAGTGTATGTAGAGGTATGGGACTTTAAGTTTACATTGAACTAGTGGATCTTTAGGGAAGTCCTAGTAAGGTCTTCTAATGCATGCGACTATGTACATTTTTCCTTATGCATGACTTTGTAGTAGTTGTCTAGGTGTTGTGATAAAATGCATGGTATGTGTCCTAATAAATTTATGTGGTGTCGTCTTATCGTTATATGCACTATTTTGTCTTAATGACTATATGATGAACGTCTTTCTTGACATGAATGAAGTTGTCTTCACTTATTAAGTTTATGTATGAATTGAATTTTAAAGCTTGTGGTCTCATTATACGTTTACTAACTATGTGTGAGTTTATGGGGTTTCACATGTACATTGAACTAGTAGACTTACATTTGCATTGTGACTAAGGTCTCATAAAGATCAATTAGAAGTGAAATTAGTATGTGATCTAAGTGGATAGAGTTCATTGTTATGTCCTTACGGTATTCACATAAATGTATCTATGGTGTATTATACTTCTATGATGGTATGTATTTGCTTATGATTTCGTTTAGGTATATTGTATGTATGTCTTTCTTGTGGACATAAGGTGAGTCATTGAGCCAAGTATCATTAGAGGGTTCCTTGGGGGAGTAAGGAGGTAAGAAGAATATTATTCACTATAAAATGATAGTTCATTGTAAAGAAAGAATAACATACTGTGAAATGGGTAAAAAATTCCTTAAATATAATATGTGATTTTATATGATGTATGACCATTGAATATGCTTATATGAAGTGTGTATATGATATAATGCTTATTGTATAAAATTTTTATGAACATTTACTCAAAAAAGGCATGAAGTACGATTTTAAGAAAAATGTTACCTTTCAATGCATGTTTTCACATGGTTGCCATACTTAATGCATTCTTGTACAAACTCAATTATTCTCAACTTTTTACACACAACGTAGGTTATGGATGGTTAAAAGGATGTCTCTATGTTTGAGGAGCTTGATATGTGATTCCAAAGCTCAAGGAATGTAATCCTTAAGTCCAAGAATGTCCTAATATCTAGCTTATTGTAAGGTCAATTTATTATTGTACTTATGTAATATGATGAAAGGGACATGTCCCTAATGTTATCTAATGATATTGTGTGTAGGATGCCAAAGAGACTTAAGGCCTAATATGTCCTTATGATATTTTAATTATATGAAGTGAAGTTTCTAACATATAATGTGCTATGAAAAGTTTTATATTTTCTGCTAATTTACCAATGAAAATGTGATATATGATAACTATGGGATTTAATAAGACTTCCTAAAGGTCTATGTACCATGTTACTTCTTTGGGTTGCTCCATCGATGTGACAAATATGCTGTCAGAGCATAAGGTTTATGAAAGTTGTTTTAGGTTCCAATAGTCTCATATGGCCACGTAAAGTATAGTCCGATCATCGGTGTGTGTCGCAAAACATCTACGAGTTAGCGGCTATTGGACTATAATGTTTTTCTTCTTCATAGTTTTCATGTCTTTATATAAGACTGAAATCTATAAGATTGTTCTTTTACTGTTTTCTTGTCCGGTGTTCTTTTAAATTTGATTACTTGGATGAGATGGTATCTCTATGTTTCAGGGAGAAAATTTGATTTTTGATGCTTATCTTTGTTTTATAGTTTCATGAGTATGTGTAAATTTTAATATTTGCATGCTTTGATTATGTGATGCCAATTACAGCTATTTATGGGAAATATGAGAAATTATAGGTTATGTTGATATGATGTCCTTTGTAGCTATATATATGAGAACTATGTTGAATGGCATGTTATGTGGAGAAATATATGTCATGATATGGTTAAAGAATTTTAAGAGTTGTTATGGTTAAAATGAATCTCTTTTGGAATGATGTGTTACTATATGGTTTTACATGATAGTAGCTTAATGATATGATTTGACGTTGAAATTCTTAGTGACAATCTAAAAATTAATCCTGCCCTTAGAATATTTGTTTAAAAGTGTTCAATGTTTCCCATTGTATATATCTGGTCCTTTATAGTTGCCTATTATGGATTGGAGTCCTTTGTATACCCTTGATCCTAGGAGTGAAGGTAGTATGCTTGTCCTTGTAGGATAATTATGTAGGTTGGAGTGACTTACAAGTTACCTTATTGTAAAGTTGAAAGAAAAGAAAGAGACAATAAAGGTGAGTATCATCGATTGTTTCCCTTAATGTTGTATGACCTTGGTGTCTATTGTATTTTTGAAAATCTTATGTGATTGGGTAGTAATACCTAACTTGTTTTTTTGTGATAAATTGCCTAGGTGATGAGTTTTAGAATGCCTTGGTTATTCCTATTGACTTACTGTAAGTTCTTCTAAAATTGTAATAAGTTTTAAGTGATGAAAATTAAGGTTGATAAGTTAAGATCCTCTTAAGGTAGTATTAAGTGGGTCTTAGTTGGGTTTACCCAATGTGGGGGATAGTAATGGATTAGTATGGTTGTAGATATGTCTACATTGTCCTTCTATTCTTACTTGAGCTTGAAACTAATGAATTTTCCTTAAGCTTTTTTATTATAGTAGTCTTGTATATATTATGAATTACATAACTATATATATTTGTTATGTCTTAATTGACACTATATTCGGAATATTTTGAAGATTCTAAAAGTGAATGAGAAATAATTTTAATCAAATGCATGTTCTCTCATGTTGATCGTGCATCTTAGTATGCTAGTTGTGCATTAAACTTCACAAGATAACGTAAGAAGCATGTCTGAACTCAGACTTAAAGTCTAATGTTTAACCTTAACATGAGGAATTTGTCTCTTTTAAAATAAAAAATGATGAGTCTCTTGAAAATTATGTGACTTGTATGATTATTGAAGCATGATTGAACGTTCACTCTTTTAAAAGTAATGTCTGCCCATAAAATTTTAAACTCTTCCAATTTTATGCATGTTTATGAAATCTAGTTTGTGATATGTGTGGTATGAATTACAATTTTGTCTTCACTAGGAATAATGTTTGATCATTCTATGATTACAGTAAAGTTGACGTTTGTGCAATTGCTTAGGTATGAACTCATGAGACATGTAAGTGTGTTGAAGAGAAGGGAATTCCTCCCTAAAACATAACTAAGCATGTTATGGTTGAGTATAACCTTCAAGGAGCTAAGTCTAATTTAATTAAGATCTTTATGTATTCAATTAACTCAATTCTATGTGCAATGAGATATGAGCGCCTACTTGCTTGTTGAGTGTTTTTGAACTACCTATGTCTGACTTAATGATGGTTTCATGATGAAATATTAATAAAATAAGTTTAATTACCATGTTATTATTGAGAGAAGGATGTTCCTCCTATGAACATGACAAGAGCCTAAGAATATAATACATTATAGAGAGAGTGAATAAAGGTTTTGCTTGATTGTGTGCATTGTGTGTTAAATGATTTGAATTTTATGTTCCTTGTATGCTTGGTGAATTAACTTTTTTGTAAGGATGTTATGAATATGGTAATTGGCTCTAACATAAATGTGCTTGTTGTGATTAATGTTTCAAAGTGTCATACGAGGAAAAATGTTCCCAAGTGGGGGATAATGTAAGACATCCAAAATGAGTTAGGGTTTATAGAAACTAACATTTCAGTAATAAGGGTATAAGGTCCTAAAGTGTTTATAATGTGTTAATGAGGCAGTGACTAATGTTTGACATGATTTTAAGTAAAACGTCAAGCGACGACCAAGATATTCCATGACTAGTCACAAAGGGGCCTTATATATTTTTATTTTCTTATGTGTTTCTCATAAAATTATGAGGTCCTTCAATGATTTATAATGGTTTTTATAGGCACTATATTAAGTTTCATGAAGTTTAGAAGTCAAACGTCCAAGAACATCAAAAACGTTAGAAAATTTGCCCTTGAGATGTTCATGTGTGTCGTGAATGTGCCTTGCTTGTTTATTTGTGTTTTACGTGTTCTACTTTGGTGAAAATTGCATGAAATATCTTCAAAATGTTAAGGTGTATATGCACGTTGAATATTCTTAGGTACAACTCACCAAGGGCCCCACTGGAGGCCCTCAAGAAGGACCCAAAGGTAGTCAAGACACTTCTTTGGCAGTGTCAATTGCCTGAGCCAAACGATGCCTCGTTAGTTGAACGATGCCCTGTCAATGGGGGGTATTTGTTATAGAATTTGCCTTGACAAAGTTTTCAAAATTACATCCTACGAACCACATGAAGGAAGCCACAAATGGTCCATCGAGGGAGAAAGGGGTGTTCATGGCTGGCCGTAGATACAGGCTGCAGCTCTTGCCTAGAGACTGTTTCATTAAAAGAGTGAATGGAAAATTTACCTCAAATTATAACATGCTAAAAAAAGGTTTAGTTTGTTATTTTCCGATGCCTTTAAGTGATTAAAAACGTACTCACCCTATTCCAAATAAATTATTCACAAATTAGACTTTCCCTCGAAATTTTTTTTCTCTTAAACCTCCATTGAAAGTGAAGTTCAAGAATATCTTGGAGAATGGATTCATATGGTTTATTTATAAAAATTTATAGGTTTCTTATACATTAAGGTATGGTGATCGTTCATCGCTAGTTAATCTTCAATCTAGAGAGCTCTTCTCAATGTTTTCAAAGAGCAAAATATGATCAAATCTCTTCTTCTTCAATCTAGCCATGTGTTCTATCTCAAAAAAATTTAAAAGTATTTTTCATTATGAATTGATTATTATGTATTGGTTTTAACGATAATTTCAATCCAATTGCATTCTGAACTAATGCTTTCCTAAACTCTCAATTTAGTCAATGCATGGGCATTCTGATCTAGAATTTGTATTGATGTTTTCTATTAGGTTTAATTGATTATGTCTACTATTTATTATGTACATTGAGTATTAACTATTTATGAATGATCTATGTTGATAACTATATGAATGTTTGAACAAGAATCGTCTATGATCTTCGTTGTCTTCACTGTAAGCTCGACTTTATGACAATTGTTGCATTAATTTTATTATGTAATGATTTGAAGATACTGTGGTAGGTTAATATTTTTGATGAATTGTGGGTATGAATCCTTGATGAGTAAATCAAAGGAATATTTATAAGGAATGATCTACATGTTTTAGCCTATATGTTTATGATGCTAACAATGTGATACGATATTGATTCTACGTTAGATCATATATGATATAGATTAGATTGCTAGTTCTCTAGCTATTTCCCTACATGTTTATTGTTGATAAGTTTTTAGTGATGATCAATAAAAGGGAAATTGGCGAGTGGTCTACATTCCACTACTGTCTATTGAATTGGTAGTTTGGTGTGTATGTTGGTATCATGATCTTGTAGGGAATTGAGTATGATTTCGTTTATGTTAATGTAAAATGAGATAGTTCCCTATACTTAAATTGTTTATTAAATAATTGTACTGATCAATGATGAAATACGGTTAACGGATTGCTAAGAATTGTTCTACTTCTCTTTTCTCTACTTCTCTATAGTATTGTTGTTAGAATTGGCCTTGTATGGAATTGTGTGGTATGGTACACTTGTGGTGGCGGTGTTTACTTTATTGCACATATATATATGTGATGTTAACATGGTCTTGCTGGCAATTTAACTATGAATGTGTGTTGGTGATGAATTACCTATGTGAAGCGTATGCCTAGATTCCTATTCTAGTAATGATCTAATGTTATGAGCGTGTAAATTGTTGTGTTAATTTTATGTATATGTGCTTCATATGATGAGATCTGGTGGTTTTATATGTGAAGTAATGTTAAGATAGGTACATAAAGACTAGAGATTACTGTAAGAATGTTGTAAGTCTTGAATATATGAGTCTTGTGCTATTCTATCGATTTTATGATGTTGTGTGATGTAGCATTAACTTTTATTACTTGATAGGTGTATTATTATGGGCAACGTTATTGAACCTTGTGTATGCATTGCGCCTGTGTGTGTTGATAGGATAGTTCTTAGGTTGGTCTTCCAAGCACATAAATAGGATTGTATGAACATGTTATGAATATGACTTATATTCTATGATGTTAGGTGTATGACATGATGATGTATGAATATGCATAGTGTCTTTGTGTGTTTATATTAAAGTATATCTCATATAGTTATACCTATAGAATTATGAATTGATATATGAACTTGTATTACATTAATGTGTTATGTGAAACGATTGCTAACATATAAGTATACGCACATACATGTAAGAAGATCTAGTCAATAGAGGGTCCTATAAAGGTGTTTTAATGTACCTTAAACTAGATAAGTTCTTACATATTTTATATCCATGTGAAAGGGTTTTTCATATGAATTAGGTTTATGAACTTTCATCTACGATCTATGAGCAAAGAATATGAGAAGATGACTCTCCTATGCCTAATTTTATAAAGTTAAATCAATAAAGGCTTTTTATATAATGGGGATCTTACCTTAGGACTAGGTGAACTTGAAGATGAGGGTTGTCCCTTCCCATTGCAGGAAGGTAGGTTACCATACTCCTCATCAGGTGGATAACAACAATGCATCAATAGTCATTAAGACGGATTCCATAAGTTAATTACTATAATGGCCCATTATCCATAAAGAGGGTTTTCACATGTGCCTCCAAGTTCCATAACTATGTTAGCCGCATAGGATCTAGAAAATTATTTCACTAATATGCTAGATTTTGTTATTGTTATACCTTGGCTAGGTAAGAAGAGCTTTCATTGGTTTAAGTCTCTAAAACATCAAATTCCATGTAGCACACATGGTCTTAGTGTAAGTGAAGGCTATAGTTTCCCTAAACTAAAATAGACAACGGAAGTAAAGTAAGGAACCTAGCTAGGATAACCTAAGGGTAGTTTCTTAGTGTACGTGGGGGTATGAGAATTAACCTATGAATTGCACAAGTGCCTCTCGAGGGAATTCCTAGGAAGGAGTTCTAATGCATGTGTCTATGTACACATTCCTTATGCACGACTTTGTAGTACTTGTCTACTTGTTGTGATTAAATAAATTGTGTGAATCCTTTTATGTGATGTGGTCTTGTCCCTATACGCACTATGTTGATCTTAACTACTATATGATGAAGGTCTTGGTTGACATGACTGAAGTTGTCTTCACTTACTATGTTGATGTATGCATTGGATGTTATGGCTTGTGGTCTCATTATAGGTTTACTATGTATGTGTTAGGTTATGGCGATTCACATGTACATTGCACTTGTAGACATAGTTTGGTATTGTGAGTAAGGTCTCATAAGGTTCTACTTGAAGTGACATTAGTATGTGCGCAAAGTGGATAGTGTTCATTGTAATGTCCCTATGACATTGACATAAATGTGTATATGGTGTATTATAATTCTATGATGGTATCTGTTAGGTGATGTTTATTATATGTATAATTTCCTTGTATCCTTATGGTAAAGCATTGCACCAAATATTACTAGAGGATTACTTCAGAGAATAGAAAGGTAAGACAAAAATGATTCACTGTAAAATGAAATTTGTTCAGTAAAAAGAAGAAATTGCTTACTGTAAAATGGATCAAAAATTCCTTAAATGCAAAATATGATTTTATTTGATTTATAACCATTGAATATGCTTCTATGAAGTATGTAAATGATATAATTCTTATTGTATAAAGGATTTATCAAGATTTAATCAAAAAGGCATGAAGTATCATTTCCAGAAAATATCCCTTTTAAATGCATGTTTTTGAATAATTGTCATACTTAATGTACTGCTGTACTATCTCAATTCTTCTATACTTTTCACACAAATTTTATTTTATGGATGATTAAAAGGACTCTCTATTATTGAGGACCTTTGTATGTGATTCCCAAGCTCAAGGAAAAGAAATCCTTACGTCCAAAGATGTCGTAATATCTAGTTTGCTGTAAGGTCAATTTATATTGTACTTATGTATTATATTGAAAGGGACGTGTACCTAATTTAATGTAATGAAGTTGTGTCTAGGATGGAAAAGAGACTATTGGTCTTAATATGCACTTGTGATATTTTATTTATATAAAGTGAACTTTCTAGCATATGATGTGGTAAGAAAAGTTTTAAATTATCAGCTAATTTATCCATGACAATGCGATGTATGATAACAATAAGCTTCAATAAGAACTCAAGAGGTTAAGTACGTCATGTTACTTCTAGGGGGTGCTCTCTTAGAGTGTGTTTGGTATGAAGGAAAACATTTTATGGAAAATGTTTTCCAATTTTCTCATGTTTGGTTGGGGCAAAAGTTTTGGAAAATGTTTTCCAAATCAACCCATTTTCCTCAAAATTAAGGAAAATTACTTCCCTTCAAAAATAAAGGAAAACATTTTCCAAAGATCTCCTCCAATTTTAAATTACATTTTTTTTTTTTGAAAAACATAAATTTAAAAAAAAAAATTTCAATTTCAAAATTTTATTTTTTCACCGATTTCTGACCACCCTCCCCCTCTACCCCCCCGCCCCCAACACCACCCCCTCCCCTAAAAATTAATTTTACTTTTTAAAAATATTTTCAATTTCATAAATTATTTTGTATTCTAGTAAAAATAAAAAATATTCCTCAAAAATATTTTCCATTCATAAATCAAACACTAAAAATCATTTTCAAAAAATATTTTCTACTCACCAACCAAACATTAGAAAATAAGTCCAAAAATCTACTTGTTTTCCTGGAAAACATTTTCTAGGAAAACATTTTCCATGGAAAACATTTTCCTTCATACCAAACACACCCTTAATGTGAAAACATGTCCCTAGCCCGTCTATAGGTTTGGTAAGATAGATACAATAATCACCACATTCATAACTCCCCTTAAATTAACAAGTAAAAACCAAGATTTTGGGGAGTTAGGGATAGGAGATTATCAATACGAAATTCCCACAATTAAAGTAAATTATACAATAATCTACAATAGATTATTCATAGGAAACAATATTAAACACAATTCATCATCAATTTTGACATTAGGAGAAAACCCATTCGTAGAGAAAAAACCTAAGAATTAGGGTAATTGAAATTAAACTTTGAAAAGACCTCTTTTGGAAAGGAATCCCAAGAGTGAAGAACATATACCATAATGAGGATTTGCACTCAAATATTTGGTGAAAACCTTGGAGACTTTGCCTTCTTCCTCAAGCTTTTGGTTCTTCAATGGAGGATAAATTGAGTGAGAGAAAGTAGAGAGAGATGAGAGCAATTTGGTTTTCAAGATCGTTTTGTATTTAATAGTGCGAAATGGTGAGGTTGTAGCTCCTACAAAGGAGCCTCATCCATTTCTTCCACCAAGTAACTTCCACGAGCACCCTAGGACCCTTCCATGAAGATGCACCACGTCCCTTAATGTGTCTCGTGGTTCTCTAACGGAGTAGCTTCTCAACGCCCCACAAAGCCCAAACATTTTGGCTAAAGCATTTTGGCGGAAGCTCCTTGCCCTCCGTCGAGTTCACCACGGGTCGTGAAGTGACTCGTCGTTTCATCGACAGTAGCTGATTACAATGAAATCCTATACCCAATGGCCAACTCTTTATCAGGTGCTCCCCACCTTGGAAGTGGTCAGGACCATAAACCGTGGTCATGCTCGTGAAGTGTGAGGCAGTAGCCTCCGTTCTTGGGTAGCCTTGGCCTCCTGCCTTTGACTTGACCTTGAAGGTTTGCACTCCTCACTTGTCCTTTGTTTCATAACACCATCTTTGGAACCTAAGTTCATACTTATCATTTCACCATGATAAAATTCTTTGGACACCTCTTTATACATTCAAGACACCCGACTAATCCATGTAACAAGTTCACCGGATGTCGTGGGCGTTCCTTTATGTTTTATCTCAAACAAGTCCTAAATATTTAATGAACATTATTTTATGACTTAAAACAGTGTAATAAACCTTAGACACTAACGTTAGGCTCTCGATTATGCAATAGGCTTTCAGAGTATTCCATTATCCCTTCTTTGGAACATTAGTTCTCCAATGAAACTAAAATTCATTGAAAGAAAGGAATAGACTCATTAATAGAATCCCATGAAATAAGAACATACCAAAACTTGAGTCACAATCAATATCATTATAGCATATGACATTTTACACAATGCAACTTAAAACATCCTTTTAAACTCAGAAGAGTTCAACGTTCATTTCATGCTTATTCATTATGCAAAAGATTTTTTTCAACATACATCCACATGTTCAATACATTTCATGAACAATCTACATAGAAAAATGCACAACATAATTCAAAAAAAAGTAAAAAGTAAACTTAAAATTTTTATGCATGGAATTTATTGTGATTTACTGTAATGTGCACCTTGTTGCACAACTTAATATAAAATCAAGGCAATTTCAAATAAACTCATTACTTTTGTTACAAATAGGAAAAACTAACCATGTCGGCCTGTTCCTCCCATGTTGCACCCTCGACTAGGTAATTCTTACATAACACCACTACGGAAGACACCTCTATGCTCCTTAACTCCTTTATGTGTCTATCAAGGATTTGACCTAGTTCATTGATCCTAGTTCATTATTATTGTAGTTTGTATGTTGTATTGATGTTTATGGCAATTGGTAAGGGCCTTATACTAATGAATTGGATAATTTAGCGTTTAATTAAGTTTTTGAGGATGGAGTGGGAATACGCTACCCTATTCCTTTATTTATGTTGTTGTTTATACATCAATTATATTGTTATTTGTATGGTCACTTATGGTGGCGGTGTTATGTGTTTTACTTGCAATTGACGAGGCCTTGTCGGCGTTACTTTATGCATTATGATGATGATGGCCTTGTCGGCAACTACTTGAAGTAATATGGTTATGTGTCTAGTTTATTATGTGAATCATGAAAATAATATCTACAAGTGAATAGTATATGTTTTCTTATATTTATGCCATCTTAGTTGATCATGTTAGAGTATGAGTTTGACCTAATGTATATAGTTAAGAGTTGAGTCTTAGTTATTCCTACATAACTATATGAGTCTATATTGGTCACATTAATGTTGTATGATAGTATTAAATATTACTTGAAGATATTAAGGTTGTTTCTATGTGCTTCTGAAATGGCATGCATTGTGAGTTAAAAATAATGTGTGTAGTCTTTTTTTCTTGGTTGACTTGTGTCCCTTGCTTGACGTATATATGAATTAGATTATGTGATGTTTTGACTTAAGATGTTAAAGCTCTTAGTATTGTATGTATGAATGAAATGATATCCTAATTGATGTTAAGAGAGTCATTTATGTGTAACTTTGAACATAGGGGTAAGATTGTGAACGTCGAAGGCATAAGATGTAATGGTATTCTTCAAAGTAAAGGAATAAAAACAGGTTTATTGGCTTGAAAGGAATCATATTAATCCTTAGGAAAGTAATCATAAGATTCTTGTTGGAATTGGAGGTAGCCCTAGTGGAGCTTCCTATAATAGGGTAAATGTGATTGGGTTATGAACTTGTTATGGAACCCTTTTATGTGAACCTAATGTATTATTTACTATATGAGAGAGAAGGCTAGGACTGAGTGAGTATGGTAAGGGAAGTATTTCTAGTGAAAGAGTTAGAATAGATTACAAAGTGTGCCCTTCATATTCCTCAACCGTGTGCCTACATGGGATATGCCAAAGTTCTTCCCTTTGCATTTTGAAAAAACCTTATCGGAGTAGGATAGTACTCATGATTCCATGTCTTTCTATCGTGGACTATGTCAGTTATTGCCTATTCTTATAATGAGGGACAATTACTAGATTGGAAAAGTTCTATGAAGGCTTTGAAGGTGTTAGATAGAGTCCGTAGGTCTTGTAAAAGACCATTACTTTATTGTCCTTAATGTGATGTATTAGTCTCTTAATGAACTAATGAACTAATGCCCTATCTCATGAAGTATGTAAATGAACGATTTCCTAATCTAAAGTGACTTAAGGAATCCTTAGCTAAACTGTGAAGAGGGCATAAGGAATGATATATTCATGTCTTATCTTTAGAAGTCTTTAGAATGACTCTTGTTAGGGATGTTGTTTGATTATGTGGACATGATCTAAGACTTAGGTAGTATTAAGGACTATATAGGTAATCTTGAATAGGTCAATCATGGATGCTATATTCTTGATTTACATAAGTATGTCTTTGATAGCCTTTGGAAGGAGAGTGTCACGTGTTCGTGTGTTATGTGAGAAACATTCTATCCTCGGGATTCTACATGGTCTCTTGAGTGTGTGTGTAAGGGATTGTTTTGGCGTCTCTTCACAATTTAATCAAGTGAGACTTAGAATTCACCTTTGGTAGAAGAATCTTACCTTGATGTTATAATGCTTTGTAATTGTGTATGTGACTCATTATAAGCAATCTTAAGGGTCGTTTAGGCATGCTTAGAGAGGGTGTATTGGCGGTCTCACTTTTTGTGACTTAAGTGAATCTTAGGATAGCTTTGAGTGGGAAGATTACATGTTATACAATATCTTAATGAAGGAAGGCACAATTTCACTGTACAGTGAAGAGACTTCATAATAGTTGATTGACGCACTGTAAAGTGACTCTTAAAATGTGATGTTTAGTTTAAATGTTTTCTTATATTTTTCTAAGTTGCTCTTTTGATTCTAATATGATTTTAAAGATTAAAAGATTCATATCTCCAATAAATTTCATTTTTCATGTTTTTATGCATTATGCCATACTTACAACATGTGGTTCTACTAATCCATGTTTTTATCTATCCCTACAGTTATTTGTAGATGAGGAGCTTTTGGGATGTGAAGACTTGGACCATAACATCGTTCAAGAGATGTTGAAGTATGTCCTCATTTGACTCGAGGGAAAATATGTCTTTTATGTTTCCATTTGAAGTATTGTAATAGACATATTATTTCTATATTTTTATGTATGGGACGTGTCGTGAGTATTCCTGTGTCATAGGACGATGAGATTGAGACTTAGTATTTCCTTCGTTAAAATTTTAATTTTGTACTACTTTTCACTATGTTTATGCGATGAATTGTATGAAAGGTATTGTACCAGACCTCCGAGAGGTCAAGTATGCCCCTAACTTATATGGTGTGGTTACGGGATGTGACAACCCTCCAGTTAGCATGAGTAATGATGGCTTTTTCTTGAGTAGTGAGGGCTTGCTCTATTGTTGTATTGTCTTGGGCAATTTTGATAAAGGTTTCCCTTATGTTCCCATGCGTCCAAGGAGGTGCATTGATTGGATCTTGGTCATCATTAGCAACTTCTTCAAGAAGAGGGACTTGATTGCCTCGGGGAGGAAATCCCGCATTGGCGATATCTTCATCAAGTCTTTTAGTGGATGTCCTTCAATTATTAATACCTATAAGAAAAATAAAATGTCTAGGGGAAAGCACACATAAATTATGATCTGCAGGCACGACATATGATTGAAAGAATATGAGATTTTCCTAAGCATCATATAGACTGTTGTTCATAATTGTGGTGCGTTTGAGTATTATGAATAAGAGTCTACATAGACCTGGTTTAATGAGACATCGATTCTAAAGATATTCAACCTCTTGCCCTGATACAAAGTTTGTTACATCATGGGAGCACCCCCCAAAGGTAACTGTCATCGTTGTCGTAAAAGAGGGATAAGACTAGCCTCTTAGCTTACATCATTACATTCATAGGTTAAAATGAGTAATGTTTTTTTAAAAAAGTCTATGTATATTGAGGTTTACATAGACCTCTCGCATACACATAATATATTCATATCGAGCATACATAGAGCATTTCAATAAAAAAAATAACATAATTTTAAACTTTTATTGCATATATATATATATATATATATATATATAATATAACATATTCATAAACCGGATGTCTCTTGTCATAATCATCTAAACAACAGTTTAACAATTAGGCATAGCCCATATATCAAAACAATGAAAGACATGTATAGGCTACAAAATCTTTATTAATTAAATTAAAGGAGGTGAATATACTGTTTTGAAGACTAAACAATATCCGATGCTAGAAGGCTTAGTCCTCGAAGTCGTGTGGACATACCCAACTTGGAGAGTGTGAATTACAAGTCTTTCTTCAGTAGTCATCAGTATCTCTTAAACGAGAGGAACCTAAAATGATGGGGAAAGGAAAAAATATGGGGTTAGCACATAAGTTGTACTAAGTATGAGATCGTATGAACATATAACATAGAATCATGCTAAAAAGGGACATTTCATTAAAACATTCAATATACTTTTAAAATCCTTATGCACATTCAATAACAAATATAAGTTCATAATACATATTCATGTAGTCAAAAACATGTACATTATAAGACCAACAATACTAAGTCTTGTGAACATGCACATCCACCTAATTTAGCACATAATCAAGACAACTCTATCATAATGTTATAGCATAAATAAGCATGGATAAGAGTTCATGACATCATAACCAAAGCAAGAAAATTCCTCATGAACCCTCATTAAGTCCACATAATTGATCAAATAATCAAGAAAACTCTATCATAGTGTTATAGCATCAATAAGCATGGATAATAGTTCATAACATCATAATAAAAGCAAGACAATTACTCATGAACTCTCATTATGTCAACTAGTGTAATGACTAAGGAAATCCCCATAACCTCACATAATCAAGTAAAGTTAACAGGAACCATAAACACTGTACAACTTCAAATAGCATATCATTAAGAGTACATAAAATCATACTTTAGCAATAGAGACCAAACACATGTTAATAATTGAAACCTATATCATATAGTGACATCAACATGTAAGATCATTATCTACATATCATTTAAATTTAGAAACATATATATACGTAAGAACATCCTCCTAATACTTCCCTCAAGTTTAACTATTGAAATGTTTACGTAGAGTCCCATAACCCTATCTACACTAAGATAAACCCCTTATGTCATCTAGGTTTTAGTTGATTCCATTAATTCATTTTACCTTTCCAGGAACATCTTTCCTTAACCGACATAGACCACATGAGATAATGTGGAATTCAGCGTCATGGAACCCTACACCTAAAGAAGGAGGAATGCATGCCAAGCTAGTACGAAAATATGAACATAGCTTCTATTGTGGATCCACTTGATAGTATTCATATTGGGGAAACATACCTCAAAACTAGGAGATGTAGTTGGGACCCTATTTATCTATATGCATTGTAGTCTCCAATCTCATTAGTACATCAGTGATCCTACCTTTCCTATGTAGGAAGGGACACTCCTCACTCTAGTTCACTCGGTGCTAAGCTAGAGTCCCTTTTAAAATGTCTTTAAGCCTTTAATTACTAACCATCATGGCTTAATGTAGGTCATTGGGTCTAAACCTTGTATAGTCATCATTGTCAATATCTAAATGAAAATTGTATGATAATATGTCCTTTCATTACAATTCATAAAAGTGAGGTTAGAGAATTAGCATTTCATATAATAATAATGCACATTGATAGTCATCACCATCCTTATAACAGAAACACCTATATGAAACTCACAACATAGTCAAGACATTTTAAATAAAAATCAAACCACCCTATCAATCCTAATAAAATTCTTACTCCAACATAAAATAATGATTTTGTCACAATTGACCATAATTTGAAGTAAAGGATAGAGATCATAAAACTTAGTAAGTCCCTTCATATTTCATCATCAAGGTCTCAGCATAAGCCCTCCACTAAATCCAATTTATGTGTACAACATTATAATTCAATAATCAACATGATAACAAGGCTAGGAGAATCAGTACATAACAATTCAATACTAGATCATACTTTAAGATAAGACATTTATGTTAATTTACTTCCTAACCTAGATCACCTTCTGAAGAATAACATGAATGACTACAATTCACTCTAATTTTTCATGATTAATGTAACAACATAAATTAATATTAATTGAACAAAAAACCAAGTAAATTGAGCCCATTTTAACATAATGCATATTAATATCAAACCTAGGGTTTAGGGTTAAGGATCATCAACTACAAACTAAACCATATTGTCGAGATATAAAATAATTAAGTTAGAATACATGTTGATTTATTTATATTATACAATAGAAAAATAAAACCCTTCAATTTATAACTTTATTTTTGAGATTGAGAAGAATTCATATGAAAATCCAACTTTTAAATTTTTTTAAGGAACCCTTTGAGGAAAGAGGTCGCAAATTTGAATTAGATACCTTACCTAAAGATGTGATGAAGATTTTATGGTGAATCGTCCCTTACAGTCCCTTAATTAATCCCCTAGCTAGTCTTCAACAATGTCTTCCAATAGAGAGAAAAAAAGAGAGAAGGAGGATTATTTGTCTTGATAGTTGTGTTCAGTCTAATGAGGGTTGGGATATTTATAAGGGGGGTGGATTAACATAATTAGACTCCTTTAAGCCCTTATTTAACCACCTAACCCCATAATTAAGAAAATTAAACTAAGTGAAAATGTGCAAGAAACTTGCAGGTTCGTCAACGAGACCATCATCGACGGACCATTGGTCCATCGACGACTAGGCCTCCTACTATAAGAGACTTATGAAGGTGAGGGGTCCATTAATTTTTGATATGTTTTGGTCAATGGTTGGACATGACTCCCCGTCTATCCATACACGAGCCGTCATTTATAATTCATTACTGCACACTGCCCAGGCAGTGTCAACATGCTATGGTCTTTTTGAAGGGCCCTTGGTTGGTCATTGGGGAATCATACCCAGACGTTCGACAAAGAATCATCTTTAAAAACCTATTAATTACCCTTCAACAAATTTATTTATTTATTTTCGACTTCTAAAAGCTGTTCAAATAGGCCTAAGAACGCTAGTACCTCCTAGAAGTAGTTTGTGGACGTCATTGACGTTCTTGGACTTTTTGGTTCCTAGACATCCTAAATGACCTATATTCATCAAAAATAGGTCTTAAAATAGTGCTTAGACCTCATATCACCGACTTTATGATGTAAGACTCATCTTGGATTTCGAAAAAATACATTATCCCCCTTGTTTGAACATTCATCCCCGAAAGACATTAAACATCATTAAGATGAATGACTCAAGATTAACAGCCCAACCAACAATTATACATGAAAGAATGAATCATATTACTTACACAAGGCAATTCAAAACTCCAATTACCACATATAAGGTTTACCATTACATTATGAGGAATATCCTTCTCACAATAAAATGATCTCAAATTACATTACATGAGACAATTATGTAAAATTTCAGTCAAACAACATGGTATATATCATTTCATAAAGACTCACCAACTCAAAATGTACAAGATAATTTAATGAATCTATTGAGAAAAAGATCAAGTGCAAATGCCTCTTTTACTGTAATCACTGTAAAGCAAAAATAAAAAATCAAATTTTTCAATACTTTACAAAAAATCAAAACCACTTCAATATTAGTCATTATATTCATTATAAGTAAGAAATACTAACCTTAGTTATCAAATAGATAAGGGTAAAGGTACTTCATGTCGGCATCGTCCTCCCATGTTTGACCCTCAACTAGGTGATTTTTTCATAACACTTTTACTGAAAACCACCTCTACATTCCTTAACATCTTGACTTGCCAATAAAGAATTTGAAACGGAACTTCCTCTTAAGAGAGATTATCGCTTAAAACAAGACCCTCAATAAGTATAATAGACTCGGGATTACAATTACAATTTTTAAGCATGGAAAAAAGTAAAAACATGATGAACAGAAGACAATTCACTAGGATGTTTCAATTCATAGGAAATCTTACCAACTGTATGCAAGATTTCAGAGGGACACACATAAGGAGGACTCAAATTCCCTTTCCTACGAACTCTAGCCACCCTTTCATTGGTGAAATTTTTAAATACACATTTTCACCTTCTTCAAACCCAAAATCCCTTCTCCTATGATCGGCATAATATTTTTCCAAACTATAGGCAGTTTGAAACTGGTTCCTTACGATACGAACTTTCTCAAAAGTAACCAAATCGGGACAAAGAAGATAAGGATTTCCCAATTCAAACCATCCAATAGGAGACCTATATCTTCTACCATAAAAGGATTTAGAAGAAAACATGGAGATGGATAAATGAAATCCATTATTATAAGCAAACTAACCTAAGGCAAATGTGTATCCCAATTTACATTGATAACATTAATACAAGCTAATAATATCCTTACGGGTTTTAATAGTTCGCTGCTCTTGACCATCCATTTGGGGAAGAAAAGTGGTACACAACATCACCAATGTACCCAACCCTTTTTAGAATGACCTCCAAAAGCAAGATGTGAATTGTGCACATTGATTCGATATGATGGATAACGGAATACCATGTGGACATACAATCTAATACATTAACATCCTAGAATAATCATCAGCCAAATAAGTAGACTTGATTGGAATAAAGTGAGCGGACTTGGTAAACCTATCAAAAACCACTAATATAGAATCATATTGCTTTTGAATCAGGGGTTAACCTACTACAAAATCCATATTGATGTCTTCCCACTTACAAGTAGGAACTTGTATTTCATGTAATACGAGACCTTTCTTTTGACATTCTTCTTTTACTTGTTAGCAGCAAACTCAACTATGTCCTTTTTCATACCTGCCCACCAATATAATTCCTTAAGGTCATGGTACATTTTTATCAAACCCAGTTGAATGGAGTAGCGGGACCTGAGGTATTCTTCAAAGATTCGGTTCCTTAACTTATCTACCTTCAGAACACATAATCTCTCTTGGAACCTTTAAATACAATCCCCCCAAAGGAGAATGTCTTGTTAAGCTTGCCAAGAACCTATTTCTTAAAGTCCATCAATGATTTATGAAGGTGTTGATTGTACTTCACCTTATCTACCAATGATGACTCGGAGTTATGATGGACCATGAATCCACCATTAGGACTCAAACCTCAAACCAAACCTTGCAAATCTATAAACATCCTTCACTAGTCGTTCTTGTCTTCATCTATGTGTGATATACTACCCATAGTCATACGACTTAGGGATCGGCAACCAAATTGTACTTGATGGTTTTATAAAGGACACTCATGTCATAAACTTTCAACAATCCAACCACTTTATTTGTAAAAGATCAAACTCCTTTTTGGTAAACACATATTGGAGACTCTTACGGTTGGTATGGACATCAAAATTGACTCCGTATAAGTCTATGTAGCATACTCTTTTAGAAGACTTTGCACCTAGACTCCCCTTTCAGAAGGTCCTACCTTGTGCAACTGATATATAGTGTCCCATACACCACCAATCCTTAGTAGTATGTTTTTTTAGGAGACTTAGTTCATTGAATTCAAATAAGACTCACCAAGATTCCTATTTCAGATTTGCTACGTACTGCAACGGATAAATATAGTCCCATTCTACTACTTACTCTAAGTAGAACACTTGTTTAGAACACTTATCACATTTTATTCTTTTGTGGGAGTTAGGTTAATCAATATAGATCATGAGGTCTATACATGTAATCCCGACATTAACCCTATCAGATTAGGGATCCTCAACTTCCAAGAGTAAGGTCATTCTTTTTAGCTTTTACATGACTTTCCCAATAGCTACACCTTTGAGCGTGCATATTTAAGGGATAAGGCGATTTCTACTAGTGTCTCATTTTCTACTAACGAGGATTAATCACCTCAAGAGGTACATTAGAATACAAAATCTCAACTAACGAAGTGTAACCACCTCTTCTTCATATCTTCTCGGTGCTAAATATAACCCCCACGGATTCGAATCATTTTAGACTATAGGTTAAGGATAACTAATGAACACCACATCTCAACTCAGGAAGGGCATTCATCTTCCGACCTATCTTTAAAAGCTCTTAGAATGTACTTAGGTTGCTACTAAACATTCATTTCAACTCACGAAGAATTTTGACGCCAAAACTCCTCTTCTTGCTCAACTTAGCTTCATAAGTGTGTGTGTGTACTTGTGAGCACATTTGCAGGTAAGCATCATTTCATTCACATTAGCTTCTATCATAGCTTTATAACAACATTCATCAATTCATATACTTGACTTCTAAGCCGAACATGCAATTCAAATCCACACTCACAAAATATATTAAGTAATATCTGGTTCATCAAATAAACACCGCCACAAAAAATGTTGACCATACCACTCAAGAGCAATTTATCATAAGAATTACATAGTATAATCAACTCACCATATGACCAATCAAACACCATATTTAACCAATTTCTCAATATTTCATCATAATAAGGCCCTTAGGGCATTAGCTAAACCAAACTAACAACATAAGAAAACAAAAGTTCATACCTTACCAAAACATGCTTATTTAACCATTTCTTACCAAAAGTGTGAAATATGGATAGACATGAGTTCATTAAATTTTCATCATTAAAATCTTAAATTAATACTGTAGTAAATACATTTAAATAATCAAAACACTTTTACAACAACACTCATGCTTAAAATCAAATATAGAAGAAGTTAGAGTTTGAAAACCCTTTTTGAAATCTTTTCGAATGACTCCTTGAACGGAAGAGAGTTCAAGGATGGATGCCATACCTAAAATGCAAGAAAAAACTTTGATTTTTGATTAAGAACACGTCCTATCTTAAAATGCTCTTATGATGTAGTGATGTTGCTACTAAACATTCATTTCAACTCACGAAGAATTTTCACCCCAAAAATCCTCTACTTGCTCAACTTAGCTTCATAAGTGTGTGTGTGTAATTGTGAGCACATTTCCAGGTAAGCATCATTTCATTCACATTAGCTTCCATGATAGATTTATAACTACATTCATCAATTCATACACTTGACATCTAAGCCGAACATGTTGTTCAAAGCCACACTCACAAAATATATTAAGTAATATCAGGTTCATCAAATAAACACCGCCACCAAGAAGGTTGACCATACAACTCAAGAGCAATTTATCATAAGAATTACACAATATAAGCAACTCACCATATGACCAATCAAACACCATCTTTAACCAATTTCTCGATATTTCATCATAATAAGGCCCTGAGGGCAGTAGCTAAAAAAAACATAACAAAAAAAAAGTTCATACCTTACCCAAACATGCTTATTTAACCATTTCATACCAAAAGTTTGAAATATGCATAGACATGAGTTCATTAGGTTTTCATCATTCAAATATTAAATTAATACTATAGTAAATACATTTAAATCATCAAAAAACCTTTAAAACAAGACTCATGCTTAAAATCAAAGATAGAAGAATTAAGGGTTTGAAAATCCTTTTTTGTAATCTTTTGCAATGACATCTTGAAAGGAAGAGGGTTCAAGGATGGATGCCATAACTAAAATGCAAGAAAAACCTTTGATTTTTGATTAAGAACACGTCCCAACCAGACCTCCAACTTCTTCTTGACATCTATATTCCAGACAGACTTGAGAGAGAATTCTAAGGGAGAGGGGTTTTGGTTTTTATGAAATGAATTCAAAAGTTAGGTCTTCGGGTTTTTTTATAAATAAATATATCTTAATAACCCTAAAATAAATGTCAAAGGTCCTTAAAATACTTGGGGTTAATTTACCAAACACACCAAGCCAAGGCGACCACTTAACAACTTTTGCAGGTAGCATCCACGACCCAATAACGACAGGCCAATTTTAAACCAACACCCCATCGATAGATCGTCGTCGGTTGGGATTGCAAATCCCTAACTTTCACGCTTTGACGCTCAAATGACGGACCAAGACGATGATCCTTCTCCAGGTCGACTGGACATCGATTGGCTCGTCGGTGGACACTGGTTTGGGTAGTTTTTGTCTAAGCGTTGGGGTCCCCTTCTATGAACTTCAATAGGACCTAGATGGATTTGTATCCCGACGTTTAACCCCAAAACTAAGTCTTCTAGGTCATAGGAACATCCCACGTCAATTTCGATTAGAACAAACATGTAAAACTCATTCAAATAAATGAAGATGCAAGAACACTTTCTAAGGCATTTCTTTTGAACGTCATGGATGTTATTGGACGTCTGACCTCCAAACATACCCAAAAATAACCTACTGCCTAAGAATACAAAAGTAAATCATTTAGAAAATATTATTAATTTATGAAACACTCACGCGGCTCTGGTTCACCTTAGTTCATTTTGGGGTGATACATTCTCCCCCACCTAGAGTAACATTCTTTCTCAAACGACATTAAAACATCAAGTACAAAAAGGAATCACATAGAATCACATAAAACATTATAATCAAGGATAAAAAACTAAAAATCAAAGATTAAACTACCAAGGAACATAACTTAACATTTTCAAACACTTAGCAACATAGGCAACTCTTGCCAACTTCATTATTTCCCAAACTCAACTCTTGCCAATTTCAAAATTTCCCAAACTCACCCTTAACCCTTATTAATGGAGGAAATACCTTCTGCAATTTTACACATGCTCATATATAACATTTGTAAAGGTAATTAAATTTCAATAATGTCAAGGAAAATTTTTCTCAATATGTATAATTTTTTTAGTGAACAACTGCTCACTTTAACATTACAAAACATGAAACTTTTCTATAATTCATTCTTTGAGCAATTCATAAAGATGAAATGATCATGGGAACTACATAACGATATAAACTCATTTCATAACATAAAAACAACATTCATTAAGAGTTAAGACTTACCAAGATCATCAACTCTGGATTTTTATCCTTCGTAGCTCCACCTTATAGTATGTGATCATCTTTGGATCATTAAAGTCTAGGGAATCTTGATTAACCTCTTTCCCTATTGCTTTGGTGATAGGTAAGTCCCTCATCTTGTAGCCCTTATTACCACATACAAAACAACGATATGTTCAGGCAACAGACCTACACAAATGTTGCTTTCCATAAGTAGGACACCTAGTCCTCTCAAAAGAATGACCAAGACCTTGGGAATTTTTGTTTGGAGCCTTATCCTTGTTTCCCATGGAAGAATATTAGTGATAGAACCTTTTCTTAGAATTTTGGTTATAGAATCATCCGACCTAGGCCTCGTTCCTTCTTACCTTATCTCCCTAATTTTTGAATCCTCAATTTGTTGTGCATTGACCTTGAGCCGAGAGATATACATGCAATTAAGAAGTATTGTCATACAACACTCTTTCTCCACCAAAATAGACACTCCTTTCATAAATTTATTCTTCCTAGCCCTAGGGTTGGCTACCATAGTTGGGGGATACTTAGAAAGTTGGGTGAATTTAAGAGAGTACTTTTGCACACTCATTCCCCCTTGACAAAGGTTCATGAATTTAACCATCTTCTTCTCTCTCCATTCATGGGGAAAGAACCATTCTATGAAAGCCTCTTTGAATTCATCACAATCAACCAGAACTCTATCTAGGGGTTACTTAATCCATGATTGCTCAAACCACACTTGAGCCATATGTTTTAGTTGGTAAGCGAGTAACACTGCTTTCTCTCTAGGGGTCACACCCATAGCATCTACAAATTAGAAAACATCATCTATGAAACCTTATGGGTCTTCATCCATAAAAAGTCGGAGGGTTCATCCTCATGAAGTTCTGAGTTCTAGAAACGAGAGTACTGGCATTATATTATGGCCTGTCGCCATGTTTGCTTGGGAAACAAAGTGATTGTTTAACACATGATCTTTAGCAAGCATGAGTTGGGTCATGTTCATTAGGGAAACTCTCAACTCCGCATTAGTCATGTCCCCCTCAACAAAATGAGCTCGAGGCATAGGAGGCACTTGGGGAACTTGAAAATCATAATGTTCCAGAGGTACTTGATGTTCTTGAAGGGGAACCTCCTCAATATGTTCATCTATACCAACAATAGGAACTTGGTGAATATTGGGAGGGATCCTCTCATTAGGTAAAACTCTCTCCTCCCTTCTAGCGATTGATGTCATTTTGAATTCATGTCCTATAAACACAAAGAGAAAAAACTTGAGAAAACACATCTTACATTACACAACTATAAGGCTGACATTAGAACAAAGAAAAAAGTGAAACTTATATCATCCTATAGCCTCTTGTCCATGGATGTGTCACGACTCACACAAACGATTAAGATACTACTAGATATGGCTTGTTAGACTTTTAGTACCTAAAATATTTCCCATACCCTTAGGTTCATATACCAAGTTTGTCAGAACCTAAAAGTACCCCCTACAATTTAGGGACAACCCTTGATTCGTTACCAAGATTACTTTACCCATTGGGTTCTACAAGCCCTTTAACTATCGATCATTACATAAGACATCAAAAGTACTTCAAAATATAAAACTTTTCAAGAATAAATTAATAAAAATGAAATCTTTCATAAATACATAAGAAATGGCATCGTCACAAGCCAACGTAAATACATGACATAATATCTTTGGGACACGACCCTTTTCATTGAAATAAAATACATAATAAGTCTTTAAATAAGAAACTAAGAAAAGTACTATGGCCTATAATATATAAGAACATACTTTGTCATGAGAGGAACTTCCCAAGCTTCTCCTTCAAACATTGAAAAGATTCCAACCTATACTTATTGTATAGAAACGTATGGGGTTAGTACAAATAATGTACAAAGTGAGGCATATGTAAAAACATGCGAAAAAGGGACATTTTAGTAAAATAACATTTCATGCAAAATAAGTAACGCATTCAAGAATATAAAAGCAAAACACAATAAGAATCATCACATAGAGGAGAATATTAAATATTTTAAACTCAAAAGGACACTTCACGGTAAAACATCCCAAACATTACACTAAGTTCATTTAACAATTATAATGAACTACTTAAACAGCAAAATGGTGAAACTTCCAAAGCATTGCCATTGTGGAAAAAGCATAAGTTATCAGAGTTTACCTTCGAAGATTATCTTAATACTCAATAAGGTACTACATGAAAAAAGTACACATGTACCTCCTTCAATACACAGAAAAGCGACCATCAAGACTTCCTTCCTTTTGGCATACTCACGTTAGAATAACAAGCACCTACTCAATGACAATATAATAGAAGAATACCAAACAACACTCCAAGAATTCCCTTTCAGAATGCCTACTTAGTGGACTAAGTATATAATGCCTCATACCACAACCTACCCTAAGTAGCACACTCTTTTAGAAGACTTTGCACCAAGACTCGCTTTTCAAAAGGTCCTACCTTGTGTAATGGATACATAGCGTCCCATACCACCACTTACCCTATGCAGTAAGTTCTTTTAGGAGAATTAGTTAATTCAATTCAAATAAGCCTCACCAAAACTCCCCTTTGGGATTGCCTACCTAGTGCAATGGATAAATAGCGTCCAATTTCACTAACTACCCTAAGTAGAACACTGCTTTAGAAGACTTATCACATTTATTTTTTTTGTTGGAGTTAGTTTAACCGACATAGATCATGAGAGCTAGACAAGTAATCCCATGATTAACCCTATCGGATGAGAGATCCTCACTTTCGTAGAGTAAGGTCATTCTTTTTAGGTTTTACATGGCTTTCCCAAAAGCTAAACCTATGCAGGCGCATAGTTAAGGTATACGAAGATTGCTACTGAGTTATTCATTCTTTACTAGTGGCGATTACTTTTCTCAAGAGGTAAATTTGAATTCAAAATCTCAACTCATGTAGTGTAACCCCCACTTCTTCATATCCTCTCCATGCTAAGCATAACCCTCATGTATTCTTAACATTTTAAACAATAGGTTAAGGATAAGTAGTGAACACCACCTCTCAACTCATGAAGGAAATTTATCCTATGACTTAACTTATAAATCTCTTAGGATGTAGTGAGGTTGCTACTAAACACTTCATCTCAACTCACGGAGAGTATTTCCCCCAAAACTTCTCTACTTAATTAACTTAGCTTCATAAATGTGTGTGTGTACTTGTGAGCACATCTTGCATATTAGAATAATTTCATTCACATTAGATTCTATACGTGATTTTGAACTACATTCATCAATTCACACACCTGACATTCTTAAGAAATTCATATACTTTGGCAAAATCTAAGCCGGACAAGCAAATCAACTTCAGAAAACACAACACAAAAGTTATCTTCAATATCACTTCATTTAACATATTAGTCCTTCAAATCCACACACACAAAACATATTAAGTACTATAAATTTCATCAAATAAACACCGTCACCAAGAAGGCTGATGCTACAAATAGGGAGCAATTTATCATAATAATTACACAATATCAGATACTCACCGTATAACCAAGTAATCCCCATATTTAACAATTTTTTCAATATTTTATCATACTAAGGCCCTTAGTTCTGTAGCTAAACAAAAATAACATCATAAAAAAACAAATGTTCATACCTTACCCAAACATGCTCATTTAACCCATTTCATACCAAAAGTTTGATATATGCATATACATTAATTCATTAAGTTTTTAACATAAATTATAAATTAATACTAGAATAAGAACATTTAAATTATGAAAATTCTTTTACATTAAGACCCATCTTAATATCAAAGATAGAAGAAAGTACAGTTTGATAACCCTTTTTGAAATCCATTGGAAATGACTCCTTTAATGGAAGAGGGTTCAAGGATGAATACCATACCTAAACTGCAAGAAAAACCACTAATTTTTAATGAATAAAACTTTCCAACAAGCCCTCCAAGTTCTTTTTGACTTCTATCTTCCAAAGATACTTGAAAGACAAATCTAAGGAAGAGGGGTTTTGGGTTATAGGAAATGAAGTCTAAAACTAGGTATAGGGGTTTGGAATACTTATATATGTCCGAATAACCCTAAAATAATTGTCCAAGGTCCCTAAAATACTTGGGGTGAATTTACCAAAAACCCTAAGGAAAAGTAGCGACATAACATCTTTTGCAAGCATCAACCAATACACATAAACGATGAGCCGTTTGTCAAGTAACGTCCCGTCGATGGGGTGTAATTTTTTGTGAGTTCTACTCTCAAACTTGTAGGATTTCATTCCCATACAATAGAACATGTCTAGGATCCATCTCCTAGTCGACTGGCCGTCGATTAGCTTGTCGATGGACATTTTTTGGGGCATTTTTTTCTAAGTGTTCTAGTCCTCTTATAGGTCCCCTAATGGGTCCTAGATTGAATCATACCGGGACGTTAAACCCCTAAACTATGTCTTATAGGTATTAGGAACATTCCACATCAATTTATATTTTTAAAAAAATTAAAACTCACTCATACATAATATAAAGACACAAGAACACCTTCAAAGGCATATATTCTTAACGTCATGGACGTTTGACCTCAAAACTTAACCAAACATCACCCACGTCCTAAGAACACTTAAGTAACTCATTTTAAAACATAATAAAATCAATAAATACTCAGGAGGCGCTGATTCACCTTAGTATTTTAGGGGGCGTTACACATCCGAGTTATGTCCCTTAGATTGGAAGCCATCATAGTACCTATTTGATGAGGACACGGTACAACCTCTCGATTTTCTTGGGCCGTCAAAGTCTTGGTATTGAGTAGTGGAGGATTGATCCAACTAGATGAGGGAAGACCTTATATCTCCATCCGTCAAGGGTGAATGATTTACCGGAGCTTGTTTCATAATAGCATTCTCTTCAAGATGAGTAGCTCCCGCATTGGAAATTTTCTCTTCAAGTTATTGGGACACATTCCTTTGAGTGTTCATTATTCCTACTATGACAAAAATATGATTATATGTACAAGCACATCAAAAGAATAATCTTAAGTCACGTTATAATATTTCAAAAAATATAAGAGTTTCCTAAGCATCATTTAGATTCCCATCCATAAGTTTGGCGCATTTCACAATTATGAACACGAACTTACATAGACCACATTGAGTGTGACATTAACTCTAAGATAATTAAACCTCATCTTTTGATACCAAGTTTGGCACATCCAAATTTATCCCCTAGACGTAACGGGAAATGTTGTCTTCTTTGAGGAGTAAGACTAGCTTCTTAGCTTACATCATCACATTCTTCCGTCATATTTAGCGGAAATTTTAAATCTTTTTAGTACTTCAACTTGGAGGTTTAGATAGACCTCTACATACACATAATATAAAAATTGAATGTACATACACCCTTCTTATAGAAAGGTTAAATAGCCTTCTACTTTTATTTCAGACACACAAACACACACACACACACATATTTATATATGTATATATATAAATATATATATATATATATATATATTTATATATATATGTGTGTGTGTGTGTGTGTATATATATGTATATATATATATATATATACATATTTCCATATATATATATATATATTTACATATATATACATATTTGCAAATATATATATATATATATCTCTGTGTGTGTGTGTATGTATATGTGCGTGCGTGTGTGTGTGTGTGTTTGTGTAAGAAAGAACATAGTCTTAAAGATTGTTTAATCTCATACTATGTAAACGGTCACAACAATTTGCGCATAGCCCTACATCAATGTAAAGAATCCACACATAGATTTACACAAGTTGTACTCAAATGAAAATGTAGTGAACAAAAGAGTTTTTGAAAACAAAGCAACTGAAAAAGCTAGATAGTGGCATCGCTCTCGAAAAGTGAGGACCTACCTACTTTGATGGTAGAGAATTTCCAAGTCTTCTTCAATTCATCTTGAATGACCTCCAACGACCAAAACATAAAATGTTGGAAAAAAAAGAAAGAAAAGTTGTCACTGAGCCATATATAAAAAGTATAAGACCATATGCACAGATTTATAAAATATGAAAAGAAAAGGAAATTGCAATAAATGTGTATTTTTAATTTAAAACATTCATGCGTATTCAACAAGATCATACGAATCAATATTTAACATTTATTTATGTCATAGGCATATTCATCACAACACTACAACATCAAGTCTAGTCAAGTCGACAATTCATACCATGTAAGTAGATACATACTCAAATAACTCCATCATTAAGCCATACTTAACAATAAGCATGAATCAGAGTTCATTTCATTATAAACAAAGCAACACAATTATCTATGAAAATATATAAAGTCAATAAGTGCAATGACCATGCAAAGGCCCATAACCTTAGTCAATCAAGTTAGCCAACAAGAATCATGACTAAAAACTTACTATACATAACATGATATTCAGATATATATTTCACCTTACTTTAACAATATTGACCAACGCATATTTATAGGTGACCTAATAAACATATAGTATCAAAAATATGCAAGTTCATCATGTATATATTATATATAATTATATGCATAAACATACATAAGAACATCCATTTAAGACTAACCTCAAGGCTAACTAGTGCAATGCTTAGGTAGAGTCCCATACCCATACCTAGACTTAACCTAGACCCCTTATGTTATCCTAGTTAGATTTCAATCATTTAATTCATTTTTACCTTTTGGGAAAATCTTACTCTGACCGAGCTACTGTGGAATCCGGAGTCATAAAACCCTACATCGAAAGAAGGAGAAATACTTTCCAAGGTAGAACCAAAACACAAAACATAGAAATTACGTGGATCAACTAGCTAGTATTCCTATGGGGGAAACATAGTTCTAGAACTAAGAGATATAGTTTGGACCCTCTTTATTATACAAGCATTGTAGTCTACAATCTCAAGAGTAATTTAGTGGTCCTAATTTCTATATTTGGAAGAGATACACCACAATATAGTTTACTCGGTGGTAAGCTAGAGTCCCTTATTGAAATGTGTTTAATCCTTTAATTATCAATAATATCTTATCTTAGGTTATATGGTTTAACCCTTGTAAAATATGCATCATCAATAGCTTAATAAAATTGCTTGAGTATAAGTCCTTTCATTACAATTCATACAAGTGAGGTTAGCACATTAGCATTTCATTATATGAGAAGGTACATTGATAGTCATCACCATCCTTATAACATATACACCTTAGTAAACCTCAAAAATAAGTCCAGACATTTCAAATCAACATCATACCATCCTATTTATCCTAATTAAAACCATACACTAAAATAACATTATGATTTAGTTATAATTAACAATAATTTCAAGTAAATGATAGATATAATAACACATAACAAGTATCCTTCATATTTTATTCAAGGTATTAACATAAACCCTCAATTCAATCCAATTTATATTTAACATCATAATTAAATAATCAAAATGACTACAAGGCTAGGAGACATAACATTCAATACTAGATCATACCTTAAGACAACACACTTAGGTTAATTTACATTCTAACCTAGATCACATTCCCAAGAACTAGAATGAAAAACTACAATTAAATCTAATTTTTTCACTATTAATGTAAAACATCATTTAATAACAGTTCAACCAATAACCAAGTCAATTGAACCAATTTCAACATAATTCATATCAATATCAAACCTAGGGTAAGGGTTAAGGATCATCAGCTAAAAAGTAAACCTAATCCTCAAGGTATACCATAATTAAGAAAGAATAAATGTTAATTTATTCATATTATCCAATAGAAAATAAAAATAATTCACTTCATAACCTAATTTTCGAGATGAAGAAAAACCCCACATGAAAACCTAAATTTTGAAAATATTTTGAAGGTACCATTTGAGGAAAGAGGTATGAAGGGTGAATTAGATTGCATACCTCAAATTTTGTTGAAGATTTTATGGTGAAATAGTACCTTAAAAGACCCCAATTTCCTCCACTAACTAGAATCCAATGGTGTCTTCCGATAGGGAAAAAAAAAAGAGAAGCAAGAGGATTTGTTTTGAGAGTTATGTTTAGTGTAATGAGGTTTGTGGTCTTTGTAAGGGGGGCTACTTACTTTAATTATACTTCCTTAAGCCCCGAATTAAGGAAGTATAATTAAATACATTTATAAAAGCGAATCTAGCATAGAACCAAGTAAACTAGAGTGAGGAGTCTTCCTTCCCATATAGGTAAGGTAGGATTAATAATGTACTCATGATATTTGAGAGTATAAATAATGTAGAATAAAGAGCTTCTCTACTATATCCCCTTGTTCTTGAACTACGTTGCCCCATAGGAATACTAGCTAGTGGATCCTCAATAGAGGCTATTTTTATGTCTTTGTACTACCTTGGCAACATATCCAACTTTTTTCGGTGTAGAGTTCCATTAAATTGAATTCCACATTAGCTCATGTGGTCTATATCAGCTATGCCAAGATGTTCCCAAAATATAAAATAAAGTAACGAATGAAATCTAAATAGAATTACCTAAGGGGTTTAGCTTCGTGAATGTAGGGGTATGGGACTCTAACTAGACATTGCACTAGTTAGCCTTGAAGGAAGTCTAAGAATCATGTTCTTATATATGTATATGCTTATAAATGTAAATGATATGTATATGATGATTTACATGTTGGTGATGCTATATGATGATGGTTTCACTTATGAACATGTGTTTTGTTTGTATTGCTAAAGTATGATGTTATGTACTATTAATGATATGATATGTGAAGTTGGACATTCGTTATGGATCTTGTTGGGTTTAATTGATTGAGTTAGGTTATGGGGCATTGCTTAGTAGTTGCAATAGTTCACATAATTAGAGTCTATAGGTAATAGTCCGGCTTTGGTTATGTTGTTATGAACTATTATCTATGCTACATGATGTTATCAATTGATAATAAAGTTTAACTGACTATGTGCTCAAGTATGTTGATATGCATGTTGACCTGAATAATCTTATGGTTGTTTATCTTGTGATGTACCTGGTATTGACATAATGAACATGTATGATAGACTTGTATTATTTCTTTAATGTGCATAAGAATTTTCAAAGTAAATGGCATGCTTTAAAAAGATGTCCCCTTTAATCATGATTTTATGTTGCGTGTGCATATGGTCTCATACATAATACAAGTAATGTGCTAACCCATATTCTCCTTTTTCAGAAACATTTTAGGTTCTGGTTGTTGAAGCGTTTGTGACGACATTAAAGGAAGGCTTGGAACTCTCACCTTCCATGTTTGAGAGGTCCTCACTACTTTGAGGACAATTCCACTTTCTTGCTTTGGATAGTGCTTAGTCTTAAAGTCAATATGTTAACTTCGTTTCATTTGAGTATTAAAGAGGGGATAACTTATAAGTGTCTTTTATTATATTTATGTATTGTCAATAAAAAAAAATTATACTCATGTTTAGAAGGTTATGAGATAAGAGACCCGACTTTAAGACTATGTTATATCTTAGAAATATGTGTGATAAAAGTAGAAGACTATGTACTCATCTTATTTAAAAGGTTTATGTGTACTCGATAAAAATATATTATGTGTATTGGAGAGTTCTATGTAAACCTTTATATAGATATAGAAAATTTTCATATTTTTTGCATTTTAACCTTTTTTGTAATGATGTAAACTAAGAGGATAGTATTTTTTTTCTTCGAGGATGACGACGCCGGTTACATCTAGGGGGTTCTCCCCGGATGTCACAAACTTTGTATTAGAGCATGAGGTTGAATATCATTAAAGTTGATGTCTCACTTAACCACGTCTATGTAGATTATCATTTATAATTTTAACGCGCGCCACACTTATGAATAGGGAACAATATGATACTTAAGAACTTGTCTTATTCTTTGAAATCCAATATCGTTCCTCTAGAGTTTTGACTCTATGTGCCCTTAGAATCTAATCCTTTAGTGTGATTATGGGCAATTAAAACCCTAAGAACCTCCACTCAAATACTTAATGAAGAGATTGCCAGTGCGGACATTCCTACCCGAGGCAATCAAGTCCCTCCTCTTGAAGCTGTGATAAAGATGACCAAGCATTGGTCAATCTTTCACCTTTGACGGATAAGGATATAAGGGAAGCCTTTCTCCAAATGGCCCAAGCCATTACTACACAAGCACAAACTGTCACAACACAAGCCCAAGCCATTATGGCCCAAACTATCTGGGAGGTTGTATCCCGAGGAAACAAACATGTTGGCACCATTGCATCCCATTTGAGGGATTTGATATGGATTAATCCCTCTACTTTGTATGGGTCAAATGTTGAGGAATACCCCGAAGTGGTCATTGATGAATCCTACAAGATCCTATATGCTATAGGGTTGACAACTAATGAGAAGGCTGTGTTTGCCACTTACAATGATATGTTCATAGCCCTTCTTCTATTACAATAAGCCATAAAGGCCACAATGCAATTATCAACATGATAATGGAATAATTGTCTTAAAACATAGACAAAAGTAATGACGCTTGATGAGTGGCATTATCCTCATAACTGTTGAGGACTCACAAATTGACTAAACAAAGATCAAAGTCTTCTTCTTCAATGACCATAAATCTTCTGAATGGCCCGAACGTAAAATGTTCGGGAAAAGGGTTAAAATATGGGTTAGTACAAACCACATGTACTATGTATTGCTCCTATGCACAAAATCATCAATGCATGTGAAGACAATTAAATAAAAATCATGGTTTTTATAAATCTAAATCAACTTGCATATATCAAAAGCATAATAAGTCAATTAAACATAATAATAACCAAACACATAGATTACTAAAGCAATATGGCGCCCCATTTTTTTGGATTGTTTCTCTCTCTATATTTTCTCTCTCTTCGTAGACGCTCTTTCGCAACGGTAGATGGACAGCTGTAGCAAACCTAAAAGGTGCGCGTTGAAGAAGGATACCTACCTCTTAAGATCACGCTCCATGAACAACCTCAGAACTCCACAAATTTTAAATTAGATGATGCGATGGAACCTGCGAGTGTTGAAGGGGAATTCTATGATAATCGAAAAAATATTTCCCCAAAAATTTCAGCGTTTAATCGACAACGGTGGATTAGGGAAATGAATGCCCAACATCAGGATCTATCACTGATTCAAAAATCAGCGATTTCCATTGTCTCAATCGCTTAGAATAAAGAGGCAATTTTTGAAGGAATCGCGACAGAATCAACGGAGTCCCGTACTCAAAAACTTATCGATTTCTTGTAAATTTCCAATGGATTTTGCAACTGGGGTTTGTTCGCCAAAGAATTAGGACCCTCTCAGTCAAATATCTAATCATGTGGACAGTGGAATCGCCAGCGGTGAGAACTCCAGTCACGTCGGAATCAATGGAAGTTCGTCAAATGAATCGGATACTAAGGCCAAAAACATACATTTGACAGATATTACTATCTAATTCAACAGAGAAGCTATAATTTATAACAATCATACTTTCTCGATTGATTCTTTGTACAATTCTCAACATGAAAGACATGAGAGTGAAGGGGAAACCTTAAACAATGTTCGAAGAGTTGAACAAGACAACAATATTGTTCTTTCTCAAGCAATTGAAGCAACAACAAGCACAAAAGAAAACAAAATTCAACGGGGGAGGAATTTGACCGATTAACAAGGCTATTTGAGGACACCCACTTTAGACTCAACAAATGCCGCGTCAAGAAATGATAATTCAAATTTCTCTTTTCCCATGACATGTAATTCATCCTATCTTACTCCTATGTTTAATGCAATTAATTCACATAATAGACATAACAAGGATGAAGGTGAAGGGAATGCAAAGGATAAAAGGAAAGAACAAATAAAGAAACAAGCTTATCAACCATACAAGCCGGAGCAGCAACCTGTGAAAAAACTAGGGAGCTTGGACAGGGGAGGTTATTCAGGAGATCAGAACAATGGAGCAAGAGAGGAATATCACAACAACTTTGAAAAAATCTCCAATAATTATTCAAGTTATGAATCTACTACCCAAGCTGATAGAACTAACAAAAAGGGTGGTCGGGATGTTAATATAGCTACGAGACATCCTACTAACAAACAACATGGGAAACAACCTCATAACAACATCAAAAATGATAAAAACTCGGAACCTGCACCTTACATTGTTGTACAATATTTTGTGTCTAGACTGAGATTCAATCAGGCAAAAAATTAAAATCCAATTGTTTTGAATGAGCCTGTCCATACTACTAGAAAAAAGGTTCCCTGCTTTACTCCTAGATGAGGATTACTATTATGTTAAATTGGCAGAAATTTGCACATATACTCTTTTGGGCAAGTTTACTAATACAATGCCTAGAACGGAACAAGTGAGGAAAAGTTTCATTCTACAAAGTCAACTAATGGAAGGTGTTAAGATTAATCATATCAACTATAGGAATGTATACATAGACCTGGATAATGAGCTTGACTACAAAACTGTATGGACAAAACTAAAAATGAACATTGAAAGACAAGCTATGAAAATTCAAGCTTGGACACAAGATTTTCCACCTGAGGAGGAAACTCCAATTGTTCCTATATGGGTGTCTATTCCAGGGCTTCCTTGACACTGCTACAACAAGATTTTTTTGTCAACCATTTTTGAGTGTATTGGGAAGGTGTTGTTCTTGGACTCTCCAACATCCTAAAAGACTAGAGGCAGCACAACTATAGTGAAAGTGCAAGTTGATTTCACATAGGAAAGTCCCTCTCATGTTTCGTAGGGATTCAAACATTCAAACCCAAACAAAGGTAGATGGTTAAAATTTGCAACTATGAAGGGATTCCTCGTTACTGCTTCTACTATAAAAACCAAGGACACAAGGATGAAGAATGCACAATTAAAAGAACGGATGAAGACATGAATAAAAGAATAGAGCTGGTGTAGGAAAAAACAGTAAGGAAAAAGGGAGTTCTGGAAAATTAAAGGAACAAGGAAGGAAGGCTTTTGAAAATACAACGAAGACATCAAATCAACCCAAAAAAACCAAAAGGAAGGAGCTGTAAAAGAGGGTGATCAAAGTAAACAAAAGATACAAATGACAGGCCAACAACAAAGCCAAAAGACTCACAACCAAGGTGAACAAAAGCAGCAAGATAATATACAAGAAGAACAGTGGCAAAAACAAAAGAAGACGCACCAAAAATGTCACGAACAAACAAATTGCAAGGCTGTTTGGAGACCTGTCTCTCCCCCAAAACAAAGAACCAGTGGCAGCCATCAACAAGAACAGAGAAATACAGTTATATCTAAACTTCTAGCTCAAAATATTTTTTCAAACCTCGAAATGTAGGAATAGCAGGAACTGCAGCAAACAGGGCAGTATGGAGCCAAGGAAACAACAATTCAGAAAGAGCAACTCAAAAAATTGGAATTGTACTGACTAAACTGCCATGAACAATCTCAACACCGACATGACACCAAGCCAGCAGGCTACTAATAGCAACAAGAACAAAAACACATGTAATGAATTATTTCTCCCAAGCCCCAAAAACGCGTTTACTATTAATGTTAACGATGGTCATACTGAAAGAGTTTCTGTAGGTATGGATGGGGGGAGTCAAGAGATAGCTACTACCATGCAGGATTGGGCTACCAAAGAAAGGAATTTGCCTCATGTTATGCATGAGAGGTTGGATTTTGACCCTAGGACAGACCATAGAACCCTTAAGAAGGTTCAGAACAAACAGAAACAGAGGGAACAATAGCCCTAGTAGCAGGTAATGAAAAGAGACATCAGCTAAAAGACTGCCAAGGAAAATAAAGAGAAACAACAATTTGAAAAAAGGAATGATTATGATCAAGGGAAAAGAGTGATACAATTGATACTGACAACACTCTTAAAAGTAAGAATAAGCCTAGTCTACAAAAAAATTGCAGCAAAAAGAAGGACAAACAGGCAGCAAAACAGGGGCAGTGATCATGAGTAGGAAGGAAGGAAAGAATCATGTACAAAATTTGTAATGGTTGATGGTAGACAAGGATTGGATATTCCCCCCTTGCAGGCTCAGTATATGAATCCTCCAATAACTGATCCTCCCTATAAGAAGCAAGAAAAGTGTCAGGTTAATATTGAGCCTATTTTGGCTGAATATGTTGTGGTTAATTTTGAAGATTAACCTATTGGCATTGATAAATCTCTAGATGATCAGGATAATAATGATGAGACTAGTCCTCATAAAGATCAGACACTAGAGAATGAGATCCAACAAGTAACTAAAAGTCAGTGTTTATCTCCAAGTGGCTTTCAACAAGACATATGCCACTTTAAAAAATAGGATGCCAATACTGTCACTCTAGGCAGACTAATACTAGGCTATTTTCTTCCAGATCATGGCAATGATTAGTACAATCATATGGAATGTGAGAGGGATAAACACTGAAGGAGTGTATGAAAGACTCAAAATGCTTAGGAAAATGCATCATTTATAAGTTATTACCATTTTGGAACCTTTCTCTGACAGTGTAAATGTTCAAAGATTCAAAGTGCAGTTGAACATGTATAAGGCTACTAGTAACTGTAATGGTAAGATTAGGGTTTTTCGAAGCAAAGACATTGACTATAATATTATTAATGAAGATTAACAGCAAATTACTTGCGACATGAAACACAATGAGTTCAAATACCAATTTGCAAGTACTTTTTTTTATGCAAAATGCAAAGAAAGTCTCACGAGATCTCTTTTTGAGATGCTTCATCATGCCTCAGTGAGTGCCAATACTTGGTGTTCAGTGGGGGATTACAATGTTATATGTTATGTTGATGAAAAACAAGGAGGTCTACCATACAATATGAGGAAGAGTATGTAATATTCTGTCATTGAAGCCTGTGGTCTTGTAGACATTGGATTCAGTGGACACAAATTCACTTGGTCTAATAAGAGGGCTAGTAATCACATAATTTGGAAGAGACTTGATTGGGCATTGGTAATTTATGGCTAGAAAAGATGCCTCAAACCAACATAACTCATTTGTCAACTACCGGGTCAGATCCTTGTCCTTTACTCAAGGAAGTGGTATCCACAGAATCCGACCACATTAAATATTTTAGATTCCTATGTTGTTGGGTTGACAACCCCAACTTCATGCTTACTGTAAACAATTTATGGTATAGGCCTGTGCATGGTAATGCTATGTGGAAATTCCACCAGAAAATCAAAAAGGTTGTCAAATACACTTAGTGCTTGGTAATGAAATGAATTTGGTGATATTTTTAATAAGTTTACGCTGTATTAGGAACAAGTGCATGATGCTGAAGAAAAATATATCCTAGACCAAAGTGAATCAAGCAGCAGTTCCCTTCATGAACTCAATGCTCGATATATTAAATTCCTCAAATTGGAGCATACTATCTTAAAATAGAAAACCCAGCTCCAATGGTTTAAAGAAGGTGACACCAACTCCAAATATTTTCACTCTATTATAAGGGGAAGAAAGAGGAAATTATTTGTTCACAGAACTATCACAGAAAATGGGAATTGGATATAAGGTGAGGACAATATTGCTCAGGCTGCTTGTGAGCACTTCAAGTCTATTTTCACAGGTGAAGACAAACATATTAAAAATGAGCACACCTAGGATTGCATTCAAAGGTTGATTAATCAGTAGAAAAATACTCAGCTTACTAATACTCCTAGTATAGAGGAGCTTAAGGAGGTATTATTTTCCATGAATTTTAATTCTGAAGCTGGTCCTGATGGTATGATTGGGTTCTTCTTTCAAAAGGGTTGGAACAATATCAAGTATTATTTAGTACAAGTAGTTCATGCTTTTTTCAGTGGCCAAATGATTCCTATGTACTTCTCCCATTCTTGCATTGTGGTGCTCCCAAAAGTGAACTATTCAAACAAGCTTACTGAGTTTAGGCCTATAAGTCTGAGTAACATCAATAGTAAGATGATATCTAATCTAGTAAGCGACAGACTTAGTCCTATACTCCCTTCCTTGATTTCAACTAATTAGTACACTTTTATGAGAAAGGAGTAGTATTTCGGAAAATATTATGCTTGCTCAGGAAATCATTCACCAAATCAAGAAACCTAACATTGGAATTAATTTCATTACTACATTAGACATGGCAAAAGCGTATGACGTGGTCTCATGGTCATATATTTGCTTGGTGTTAAGGAAAATGGGGTGTAAAATCAGGTGTTTATTGATATGGTTTGGAGGATAATGGCAAACAATTGGTACTCTATTATTGTCATTGGCAAAAGGCATGGATTCTTCCACTCTACTGGAGGCCTGAAACAAGGTGATCCTCTCTCCCCGGCCCTGTTTATTTTAGGTGCTGAAGTGTTATCAAGATCCGTAAACAGGATTCACAATAACCCGGATTACCATGGTTTCTTCATGGAAATAAGTGGACCCCAAGGGAATCATTTCAGTTTTGCTGATGACATAATTCTTTTCACGTCTAGAAGATGAAAAAATTTGAAACTCTTATTGACTACCTTAAAGGAATATGAATATATTTTGGGGCAACTCATCAATGGAGATAAAAATCACTTTATGCTACACTCTAATGAATTCAATAGCACTACAGATAGAATAAAACGACTTACAGGTTTTACACAAAAGCAAGGTTCTGTTACTTACCTAGGCTGCCCTTTATTTGTTTGCTGGCCTAGGAATGTTTATTTTTCTGACCTCGTTAATAATGTTTTGGCCAGGATTACAGGAGGGCAAACCAAACAACTTAGCAAACCAAACAACTTTTCTATGGGGGAAAGGCAAATCTTACAAAACATGTGTTACAAGCTCTTCCTATCTATTTACTTTCTTCAGTAACTTTACCTACTACTATTCTTAAGCAAATCAGAAGGCATATGGCTGAATTTTTCTGCCGGTGGAATAGTGATAGGAAGAAATATCATTTGGCGTCTTGGACGAACCTAAGCTTCTCTTATGATAAGGGAGGAGTAGGTATGAGGAACTTAAAAGATGTTTGCAAGGCATTCCAATTCAAACTGGTGGATTTTCAAATCAAATCAAACACTATAGGGTGATTTCTTGAAGGCAAAATACTGTCAAAGGTCCTATCCAGTCATTAAAAAGGGATACTAGGGATTCATTAACTTTGAAAAACATGTTGATGAACAGGACACAAGTAGCGCAAAACATCAAATGGAAGCTGCAAGATGGAAACTGCTCATTTTTGTGGCAAAATTGGCTAGGCAGTGGACCATTAATACACTTTATCTCCAGCAGCAACAGACTCAATAATTCCAAAATTGCAGATTTTTGGGAACAAGGGAGATTTTGTTGGAGCAGACTAATGGAGCAGGCATATGCCAATAAACTCTCCAACATCCTAGCCATATAACATTCCCCCCTCCAGCAGCTACCAGAACAGGCAGTGTGGAAACCCAACACCCATGGTGGCTTTAGCTATTCATAAACTTGGGCAGAGATTAGAGAAAAAAGGGCTAAGAATCACTTTAACCTCTTCTATGGCGTAAGAACATTCCATTTAAATATTCTTTTTTTGTATGGGGAGCCCTTAGGGGTAAAGTCCCTACTAATGGTAAACTTACTAATTTTTGCATTGAGCCATCAACTTGTATTTGTTGTTTTCATAGGTCGGGAATGTATTCCATAGAGCATATTTTCACCACAAGAAAATTTGCAGCAGCATTTTGGAGCAGTTTTGCTGCTACTGCAGGCATGCTGCCATAACAGTTTCTCTGTGCTGGCCATGATACAACCATGGTGGACTTCCAAGTCAAGGAATGCAGCACACAAGATTCTACTTCAAGCCACAACTATATACATTTGTTGGAACATATGGAAGGACCGGTGTGCAGCCAAGTAGTGAGGTAAAACAACCAACCTCAGAAGGGTAAAATATGCAATATACAAGGACAACTACAAGATGCTTAACACTGCCTTCCGTCAAGATAATAGGCCATTAAAATGGATAGAATTACTCCGGATGCGTGAGAGGTGTGTGCATTACATAAAGGTGAATATAGTGATTTGGTTAAGACCTGCAGATCAGTGGATTAAGGTGAACACTGATGGCGGTGCACTCTCAAATCCAGGCAGGCTGGGGGTATTTTGAGAGACAATCATGGCAGGTTGGTGATGTCTTTCACAATACCAATGGAAGAAGGAACAAACAACAGGGCTGAAATTGAGGCAGCCTTCTTTGGATTTAGTTGGGCACTTGATCTTGAATATAGGAACATAATTTTTGAGTTTGATTCTCAACTAATGGTGCAATGGATTACAAAGAAGGATATTCCTCAATGGAACATCATCACACAATTGGGTAGAAGGCAGAATTTCATAACTCAAACTCTAAATTACAAATGCTTGTATGTGTTTAGAGAAGCAAACTGTGTGGCTGATGCTATTTCCAAATTCAGCCACAAGATTACCACTTCTCAAATATACTTTAATAGCCTACAAATGCCTAAGGAAGCAAAGTCATATTATTATCTTTATCTATTGCAAATGCCTACCTTCAGAAGGAATAAGACCAAAAGGATTTAGGAACCTTCTTGAGCTTTTATACCTTTGCAACTTAGCTATAATTAATATTATTGCTACATTGAATAGGTTAGTTTAGTTATAGGCTTTCTTGTAAAGGAAGAGTCTCCCTAATTTATTCTTTCTAGATGCTTTGTATTGAGAGGAGTCCTCTCATTAGGAACTTTTTATTTTTATTTCAACTTTCATTGTAAGGGGAAGAAATGACTTTCCTTTGGAAAGTTGACTCCAAACGATCTTATTTATGGAGGTTCGGTTTATGCCCCCCTCCTTGTATGTTGTTATTATTATTAATGCTAAGTTTTTGTCGTGACGTTCAGCCCCTACTCCTCCAAGGGTTATTCATCTAAAAAAAAAAAGCAATACATGTGTAATGCCAAAGATAGATACCCATAGTTTCATCCAAGGATAAATATCACACTAAGGAACACACTTCATTCTTACAACATACTTTCATAAAATGCTTGCACATCCATACTTACTCATAGCTTATTATTACATAACAAAAATGATAGTAATAATCATAAAAGAACACTATTAAGACCATCCCTTAGGAATAACATGTCTAATGAGTAAGAGAAGTCCCATACCCTCCCTTACCCTATCTGGAAGCCTATATGACAACAATAAAGAAACTTTACATTCTTCGAGACAACCCTAGAGAAGTGGAAAAACCGACATGAGACCAGTTGAGCTACATGCAATCTGGAGTTCTACTCCCACACTGATAAGAGAGGGTAAACACTTTCATAATGTGTAACAATTCGTACATATCTTTCTAGGTGGATCCACTATGCTAGAGTCCTGTGTGTGCACATAGTTAAGGGTCACAGAGAGTGACGCTAGAAAAATTTAATTACTAAAGTGGAGGCTTCCATATCATGAGGCAACACATAATTAGGGATCCAGACTTACTAACATGAGGAAACCCATGTGGGAGATCAGACTTACTAACGTGAAACCTCCCTCTCATTTACATGTCCTTTGGGTGCTAAGAAATTATTCCGTTTAGAAATTGTATTATCTCATCATCAAAATTCACATTAGTCTCTTTTAGACCTTTTAGTAAACATCTTGTCATAATAGCTCATAGGTGACCACAAGTAAGTAGTATCCTTTCACTTCACACACAACATTATAATCATGAGAACTACATTCAATCATATATGATCAAATCATGACATAACAGTATACGTCATAGCTAATTCATATATGTAGGGTAAGGGATGAGGGAACTTTGTCATCAACATCAATACAACACAATTAGCTATAGCATCATTATCACATTACTAGATTTCACCCTTCATAATTGAGATCAAAGGAAAATAATGATCAGACCTCATTACCCTTCATTGTACTTCACCCTTTAATACAAAAGAATTCAAAACAAGCCTATTAAAATAGGTAATATATGAACTGTTACAATAACTAAAATAAAATTAAACATGGGACATGTTCATCACCCTCAAAAATTCACCTTAATCAATCCAAGAACTTAGGGATTTGGAGGAAAAATATTGGTCAAGGGAAAAATCCTAGGAATTAATTAATTGACATTCAATTAATAATTAAACAACATAAATATATCATAATTCATCACAATTAACTCACACTATTGTTTTTGAAAGAAGACCGATTTGAGGAGAAAAAACCTTGTTTTTAGGATTCTAGAAATCATCTTTTGAAGGTAATCTTGAGGAAAGAATTCCCAAGTATGACAGAAATCATACCTTATTTATGAGAAATCAATGAAATTGGGTTAAAAAACTTGAAGGCTTTATCTTCTTCTTGGAGCTATATTGGTCTGCAATGGAGTTTTGGAGGAAGATAGAACTTGGGAGATAGAGATTTTTGAGTTCAACTTGTGGGACTTTGCTTGATTGATCAAAAATGAAATAAAACCTACCCTAAGACATTATAAGTCACCCATTAAATTATCTTAAATACCCCTTACTTAAATGGGTTTATTTGTGAAGTCAAAACACTCAAAAGATAAATTTTACGATATCTCGAAGCAGGTGATCGAGTCTAATTCCCCAATTTATTTTTGAATTTTTAGTTATGTAAGTAGGTTTGTGTAAGACCCGCGTCGCGAGGCCAACACCAGATTCCCACGTCATGGCTGCACAACGAGCAGCAGCCACCAGATACTGCCTGCGCGCAAGATGCCTTGGCAGCATGCTCTCCCAACTTTGAGTCCTTTCCAAGGACCCTTCCGTTGATCCTTGGGGTGTCATTTTTGGACATTTAGACTCACTATACTTCACTATACCGAACAAAAGTAGTTATACATGTTTTGGACTTCATATGCCCCTACGAAACCTTCAACAGACATAGGGACGTTATCATAGATGAGTTTCGCTAGTTCCCGGACGTTAAGGCTCTTCTTTAATCCTATGGCTACAATAATTTTCAAAAATGTTTTTTTATAGATATATAAGTCTAAAATCATTATTACTATACATATTAGGCTCTATTATAGGTCAATGATAGCTGGTGTGTTACAATATCGCCCCTTAGGAACATTCGTAAACAAATGACACAAACAATCTAGTGGGAAAACTCAAAGGGAATCCAGACTAGCTGACAACCACAACAAAAATAATAATGAGTCACAGCTCATAGGAAGACATTTCAACTCCCTTCAACACATAACATAGCACAAACAAATAGAAACTTATTCCGCACATACCATAAAAAAAACTCGACTTTTCATATCACATAATGAAGTACAACCTTCTTCATTTCAATATGAGCTTAATATGAACATTAAAAGTTTACATGCTGACTTCTTATCAAAATAACATCAAACTTGCTCATTATAATCATCCATCAATACTTATAGCACATAACATACTAAAGTGAAAGCTATCATAATAAGCATATTTCATGGAAAGACAAATAACTCAACTTAGGCATGAATTTCAACTATAATATGCACATATTTTGAAAAACTGGATAAATTCAATACTATTGATATAGTAATATAAGGAATTATTAACATTAGTCTTGGCTAGGAATAAGGAAAAAATAAAAGGATAGCGAGTATTCATGTCGGCCTCGCCCTCCCATGTTACACCCTCGACAAGGTGCTTCCTCCATAGGACTTTAACGGAGGCAGCAACCTTGTTCCTCAATATCTTAACTTGGCAATCCCAAATTTCAACTGGGAACCCTTCGTACGAAAGGTCCTCTCTTACCCCTAAACCTTTTTGAGGGAGAAATGACATCGAATAACCCATACACTTTTTATACATAGAAACATCGAACAAAAGATGAATTATGGCCAACTCATTTGGTTACCTCAACTCATTGGCAACACATCAAACTCACTTCAAAATTTCATACGGCCCAACATAACGGGGACTAAGTTTCCCCTTCTTTCTAAACCTCAAAACAGCTCTCATGGGTGAAATTTTAAAATTGACCCAATCTCCTACTTCTATTTCTAGGTCTCTTTCTATTATCTGCATAAGACTTTTGCCAACCAAAAGTCGTTTTAAACCTGTCCCTTATTAGTCGAAATTTCATTGTGGCTTCATAAACTAAATTGGGACCAAGAAGAGCAAACTTACCTACTTTAAACCATCAAATCGGCGACCACCAATTTGTACCAAAAAGCACTTCAAAAGGTGCCATACTGCTACTTGTATGGTAGCTATTGTTTTTGGAAAGCATTATCAGTGGTAGGTGATCATCCCAGTTTCCCTTGAAATCAATTACGCATGCCCTGAACATATCCTCTAAAGATTGGATAGTGTGCTCTGCTTGTTCATCTCTTTGAGGGTTGAAAGCTGTGAAGCTTTATGTGCGTCCCTAGTCAATCTTTAAAATATTATAAAAAATGTGAGGTGAATTGAGTTCCCCTATCAAAAATGATGGAGAAGGGAATCCATGCAACTTCACGATATACTTTACATACAATTTAGCTTATTCCTCAGCTGAGTAAGCAACCTTTATGAAGAGGAAGTGGGGTGACTTTGTCAATCTATCCAATATGACCCATATTAAGTAATGTCGTCGAAGGGTAGCGCTAAACCTTCAACGAAGTCCATGTTAAGATCTTCCCACATCCAAGTGGTAATGACAGTATTTTGGGTAAGACCTCCCAGCCCTTGATGCTCAGATTTCACTTGTACGCAATTCGAGTATCTAGCCACAAAATTTTCTATCCCTCTTTTCATAATTTTCTATTATCCCTCTTTTCAGTCTATTACACCAATAAATGTTCCAAAAATCATGATACATCTTGGTGTCTCCCGGGTGAATGCAATATCGGGCACCATGAGCCTCATTCATGATATTCTCCCATAAACCATCCACATCCGGAATATATAACCTTCCTTAATACCTACGTACCCCAACCTCCCCTTGGGAGAATGATTGATTACACTTTCTAAGGACTGACCTCTTCAACTTCATCAATAGGGGATCAAGATTTTTCTTGGATTTAACATCCACCACTAAAGACGACTATGAGTGTTGATGAACGAACAAAACCACACTTTGAAGATTCCTCTAATCGGACACCCAACCGTGCTAACTGATCAACATCCTTCACTAATTCTTTCTTCTCATCAACCACGTGAGTCACACTACCCATAGATACTAGACTCAAACCCTCCTCCACCACATTAGCTTTCCTGAGATGGTAAAAGACACTCATATCATTGTCTTTTAAAAGCACTAACTATCATCTTTGGTGTAAATGGCCTCTCCTTTGGTGAATGCATATTCTACACTCTTATGATAAGTGAACATGTCACGATCCACCCCATATAGATAGTATCTCCAAATATTTTGTGAAAATACCACGATCGCAAGCTCAAGGTCGTGTGTTGGATTATTCTTATCATGTGGATTCAATTTTCTAGAGGCATACACTATGACTTGGCAATGTAGCATAAACACACATCTTAGAACAACACGGGAGGCATCAAAATAAACAACAAACGCATTGGTACCCTACGGTAAGTTCAACAAAAAAGAGAAAATGAGTTTATTTTTCAATTGATGGAAGCTCTTCTGACAAGATTTTGACCATTATATCAATGTATTCTTTTGGGTTAAGGTCGTTAATTGAGATACAAATCCCTCAATATACCTTCTATTGCAACCAGACAACCCTAGAAAACTCCAAATGTCTATAGGACCTAAAGGTCTAGGCCAACTTTTTACAACTTCCGTCTATGTTAGATCAACCTGTACCCATCAACAAAGACAATGTGCCCATGAAATGCAATTGAACTCAATTAGAACTCACACTTTCTAAATAAAGTAAAAAAATTTTTATCTTTGAGAATTTTCAAAAACTATCCTCAAATGTTTCACATGATGACTCTCACTACTAATGTATATCAAAAAATTCATTAATGAAGACAATCAGATATAAATGATGATGCTTTGTAAAAACTATATTTATGATGTCCATGAACGCTGCTGGGGAATTTGTAGACCAAATGACATCACTAGGAACTTAAATTTCCTATATCTTTTTCGGAATACCATTTTTGGAATGTCAACCTCCCTCACTCTAACTTGATGATAACTCGACCTCAAGTCAAAATTCGAAAAGTAGCTCGCTCCTTGGAGTTGATCAAACTAGTCATCAATCATACGGAACGGGAACTTATTCTATATATTTACTTCGTTCAACTGACGATAGTCAATATACATTTTCAAAGACCCATCCTTCTTTTTCACAAACAATACCGGGGAACCTTATTGAGATATGGTTGGTTGAATAAAACACCTATCTAGAAAACACTTGAGTTGAGACTTTAGTTCTCTCAACTCTGACGGGGCCATAAGATAAAGATGAATTCAAATAAGTTGTGTATCTAGTAATAGATCTATGCCGAAGTCAATCTCCCATTTGGGAGGAATTCAAGGAAGGTAATCGGGAAAGACCTCCAAAAAATCCCTTACAACGAGTACTGACTCTAAGGTATGGACCTTGGATTGAAGATCCATAACTCTTACTATGTGATATAGACAACCTATCACAATCAATTTGCAAGCCTTTAGACATGAAATAATCTTTCCCATAGGATTTGAGTTTCTCCTTTCCACTCAAAGATGGGTTCATTTTGAAATTGAAATTTAACTACCCTTGTCCTATATTAAATACAAGCATACAACCTATGCATTCCCAATAGGACATTAAAATCTAGCATATCAAGTTCTATGAAGTCAACTAATGTAACTCTATTGGGGAAGGAAATAGGACAACCTTTATAGAATCTATTAACCACCAGAGAAGGACCCACAAGGGTAGAAATTTAAAAGGTTCGTCAAGTATGTCGGGTAGTATTTAAAATTTCATGGTTACAAAAGGGGTCACAAATTACAATGTAGCTCCCGTATCCAACAAATCATATACAACAAAGGAAAATAATTTTAACATATTGGTTACCACGTCAGGTAAGATCTCTTGATCACTATGGGATAGGAGAGAATAGAAGGTTTTCTTAGGAGCATCTGGATTTGAGGCACTTGTTGGATCATGAGCATTTACCCTTCCTTGAGACTTCATCATAACGAAATCTCTCTTCATTTGACCACACTTTCCATAACCATAGAAATTTACCATTCCAATGAGGCACTTATCATCATTTCTCTTATCAAATTTTTGCACAAAAAGGATTCTCCACATAAGTTCTTCAGCCTTTCCCCTCTTGGGTCTTGGAAGTAGGGAACATATTCTTTTTTACACTTGGATCATTAGAACAGCCTTGATTGGAAAACCTGCTTTTTAATTTTGGTTTGTATTTTACCTCAAACTTAGCCTTAAAAGAATACCGACCTTCGGTTCTTACCTTTTTCAACTACCTACCAACTTACTTAAGCTCTTGCTCCTCAATTAGTTTGGCAGGACCCATGAGGCGAGAGATGTCCATGCTAGGAATAAACATAGATGACCTACACGCATTAACCACAAGATTTGATATTCCAATAACGAATTTGTTAATCTTTGCTCTAGAATGTGGAACCATAGTGCGAGCATTCCTTCACTGTTGAGTGGACTTGATGCTATACTCCTTCACACTCATACCCCCCTGACGAAGGTTTATGAATTCTTGCATTTTTCTCTCCCTTAGCTCCAAGGTAAAGAACCTATCAAGAAAAGTTTTTTTAAAGCTCCAAAACTAATCGGACCTTCTATAATCGGTCTCTCATCCTTCCATTGCTCATACCAAAGTTGAGTTACGTCTTTTAGTTGGTAGGGAGATAGTTCCACCTTTTCTTGAGAAGAAACACCTATAGCATCAAGAACTTTGAACAATTAATCACTGAACCCTTGTGGCTCCTCCTCCACCATAGAACCACAAAATGTAGAGGATTCATCCTTGTGAAATTCATAATCCTTGAAGTGGTAATGTTAGAATTGGGGTTCACTTGCACCCTTGCATCCTTATCACTTGACTAGCCAACACTTGATCAAGATATGAATGACCAACCTTATCTCAACATTACACATAGCTGTTCTTCAAGAGAAAATTGAGGGTTTTGAGGAGCTTGAGGGGAACCTCCTAATGCAAAATCTCCTCCCGGCCCTTCGAGCATTCTTCCTCCTTGTATTCATTGCGTATAAGCATAATAAAAAAGTTAGAACAAAGGTCTAAAAATATCAAGAACTATTAGGCACGACAAAGGTGTAACAAGAGAGTGAATGTTCTTAAGCATCACGTAGTCTCTCATTCGTAATTAAGGCGCGCTTTTACAATTATGAATAAGACCTTACATAGACATTGTTAAGTAAGACCTCAATCCTAATAATTAGTTTAATCTAATTCGATACCAAGTTTGTAACGACAAAAAGTACACCCCAGTCGTTACCAGAGGCGTCTTCCTCTAAGACAACTGAGAAAAACCCTCAACATTCTTCACACACCATCATAGGTAAAAATTATGGGAGTATTTAAAACTTTTTCCTATATAACATGGAGGTTTACATAGACTTCTACGTATGAAACATACATAGGCTTGTTGCATAAACAACATACAACATATAGGAATTTAGTCTAATATTCTGTCTCACATTATGATAAATAAAGAAACAATAACAATAATATGGGTATATACGTTAGTCTATTACAATATTCCATATAGTCTACAATGGAAGTCTAAAAATAAAAATGAAATAATTGTCCAAAAATATAGACAAAACTAATGAGGCTTGATGAGTGAGTTTAGCAACGGAACTCATTAGGATTCACCGGTTGGCTTAGTAAAGATCCAAGTCTTCTTTTACAATGACCACGAAACTTCTCAATGGCCCGAGCCTAAAATTTTAGGGAAAATGGAGAAAATATGGGTTAGTACGAACCACATGTACTAAGCATAGGTCCTATTCACAAAATCATCAACGCATGAGAAAAGGACGATTGAATCAAAATCATAATTTTTATCAATGTAATTCAACATACATATTAAAAAATCATAATCAGTCAATTCAACAAAACAAAAAACCAAACAAATGGATAACCCAAGCAATACTAATGAAATGCCAAAGATAGATACTTATAATCCCATCCGAGGCTAAAGATCACATTAAGCAATGCAGTTCATTCTTACAACATACTTGCACATGAATACTTACTCATAGCTTATTTAACATAACAATAATCATAATCATAATCATAAAGAACTCTACTATGACTATCCCTTAGGATTCAACATGTGTGATGTGTAAGTGATGTCCTATACCCTCCCTTATCCGATGTAGAAGCCTTTAAGACAAACCTAATAAGATTTCACATACTTAAGTTATTAATTTACTTTTACATTAATGAAAGAATTGCAATAACCGAAATATTTCCATTTGAGCTACATGGAATCCATAGTTCTACTCCCACACCTAAAAGATACATCTAACACTTCCCTAAGGTACAACCATTCTTACGTAGCTATCTAGCTAGATCAACTAAGCTACAGTTCTATGTTGGAAAATAATTAAGGGTCAAGGAGATTGTTACTACAAAACTTGACTTACTAACGTGGAGGTTTCCATCACATGATACAACACATAATTAGGGAATCCGTACTTACTAACGTTAGCAAACCCATATGGGAGATCGGACATACTAAAGTGAAACCTCCATCTCATTTACATGCCCTTTTGTTTCGAAGAAAGTATTCCCTTTAGAAATTGTATTATCTTTTCATACAAGTTTACATTAGTTTTTTTTAGAACTTTAAGTAAACACCATATCATAGTAGCTCGTAGGTTACCACAAGTGAGAACTATCCTTTCACTTTAGACACAACATTATTATCATGAGATCTACATTTAATCATATAAGAATCACATCATAACATAATTACATACCTCAAACCAAATTTATATAACTAGTGTTAGGGCTGAGGGATCCTTATCACCAACATCACAACAATACAATTATCTATCGCATCATTATCAGATAACTAGATTTAACCTTGCCTAATTTATATCAAAAGAATATCAATATCATACCTCATTACCCTTGATAGGACTTCACCCTTCAATACCCAAGAATTCACAACAAACATATAGAAATAGGGCAATTCATGAACTATTAACATGACTAAAATCAATATAAACAAGGGACGTGTTCAACACCCTCAAAAAATAAACCTTAATTAATCTAAGAAATTAGGAATTTGGAGGATAGACATGGGTCAATGGAAAAATCATAGGAATTCATAAATTGTCCATGAATTTCATTCTTAAACAACATTAATTCATCACAATTAACTCATAATTTTTTAGAAGGAAGACCCATGTTAGGAGAAAAACGCTTGTTTTGGGGAATGTAGAAATCATCTTTGTCACGATAGGAGTCTAGACCATAGCCGAGACAAGCATCTCAAACGTTGCAGGCAAGCCTACATACGTCATCGTTACTTCATCTAGGTTATGTTTTGCCGATACTGTAGATTAATCAAGCTTATATGAAGCTTCATATTTGAGATTGAGGAACTTCCTTCTCAATTGCACTTAACTTGATGCACGTCAAAACTCATGCAACGCAAGTATCATGTCCACTAAATACAAACACAGCAATAAGAAATGCAAACATGGATTAATTGTAACTCACATAGTACAATTATTACACATACGATTTTGGACTTACAACACCAAGTCAGTCATTGCACTAAAACTTACAGTTTCTTAAACAAAACCATCCTTAGGATAATTATGTCTAACCTCTTAGATAACATCTTGTTGGACTTAAGATTTGAAATTATATAATTTTGATGGATTGATCCATGCCCTGCCCATTTAAACCGTATCTAATTTTGCAACAGAAATCTCACTACCCTGGTTTAATAATCTATGATAGCATAAAACTTACGGAGAAAATTTATACCTAAGCTATTCAATGCTTTTTTTATTGGTGAATAGCTGATTTACATTTTTGTAGGTTGGTGCACATCCGTGAAATCTTCTAGCACCTTTGCATTAATAAACTAAGGAACTCCTTCCTAAAATAGTGTCATCAAAGCATACAACATAAAAAAACACATAAGTGACATAAGTCATTAACCAACATGATGACTCAAACATATTGAACTCATACCAGTGCATAAAATTATACACAGTCAAACCCATGAAAAACAAATTAAGGATACACACTTGAGACATCACCAGAAGTTCCTTCCCTTCTACCAATTACGCTCCTTCCATTGCCTCCTTGGGGACTCTTCACTTGGACTATTAGGCTGAAATTTCTCCTTCCCTTTTTCATAAGCTCTCCTTTTCGGACAATCCTTCATCATGTGAGCCAGTTTGCCACCACTATATCAATCGTTAAAGGAAATCATACAATCTCCTTTATGCAGCTCGCCACAATTCGTACAAGGTGGCCTCTCCTAAGGTATATCTACTCTATTGTTTCTCTTAACTCTTGGATATCATCCGTATGAAACACAAGAGTGGATGTTAGATACGCTTTTAACACAGCGAAATAAATTCCATAAGTCACGATAAGATAAGAAGAAGGAAATTCTCTTATACATCATGCAGTCTTAAATTCAGGATAGTGGTGCCCTTAACTACCATGACTTAGAAACTACTCGATATGATTGATGTGAACTTATTATCCTCAAAATTTAACCTAAAGTTGTAATACAAACTTTGTCATGAATGTAGCATAGACCTCAGACGAGACCGGCGTTGTTGACCTCTAATAGGTCGCATACAAGCATACATCTGTTGTCGTTACTTCATCTATGTTAATTTTAGTGGGAAATTTGAACTTTTGTTTCCTTAAACTTCATGGTGAGAAATAATGAACACTCATAACACTATCTGCATAAACTCATAAGCGTTTAACAACATCCGTCTTATATCAAGATAATCATATGAAAGACATAGTCATATCTGTATAAAAATATAGAGCTGCCAAAATGGAACAATTAAAATATCTGAAAATAACAGGGAAAGAAACACTAGTGGAACATACTCTACTAGATCATGTCTATATCTAACCTAGAATATGAAAGATAGGAATCCTTGAAAGCAATAGGGCCTACAATGTCCTTATGAATGCTCTACGTCCAGATAACTTCAGTGTAGTCTCATAAGCTCTAGCGTTAACCTACACCTGCATCTAAAAGTAGAGAGTTGTATGGTATTAGTACACATTTGTACTATGTATGGGTATATGCAAGAACACACAAAGGACATGCATTATGAAGAAGATATCTTTCCTAACGGTATGAGTAATTGAAAGTCAAGTCAGTAGACTTACCAAATCGGATTAGGAAAGTCATGCTATGAGAGTAGCATATGGAACCTCAAAATGAGGGCTTAACATATGCGACAAAAACTAGAGAGGCTCCTTTAGCAAACACAGAGTCTACTTCATTCATACATACCTCATTTTAATTCATTCATATACTAGTGAAAACACAAGCTATACTTAGGATGTAGTTTAAGACATTCATCGAGTTCGATGTTCTATGAAAGAGAATAACCTAGTGTCATTAATTAAATCTAGCTCACCTCTTGATTATCCTATACTAACACCTTTGGTATCATTCATTTCACTATGTTCATTATTTGAGGATGACCTTATTCCTTATTTGGGAAAGTTAACCTTAACCGACAGAGATCATGTGAGCATTAAGAAATTCAATGTTTAACCATGTACCAAAAAATGGTGGAATCAGCGACCAAAGTTAACAAAAACATTATACTGTAACGACCTGTTTAGTCATTTTGAGCAGTATAGTTTATTTCTGGTGATAACTGTATGGGTCGACGGATCCCACGACAGACCGTCATGGGCACGACGGACCGTCGAAGGGGTCTCGTTCCAAAACACTTAGATTAAAAAATTTTTGGTACTGAGAACAACTCTCTGAACTTCGTGACGACATGGCAGGACGGAACGTCGAGGGCACGATGGACCGTCACAGACCCTTTAGTGAAATTTAGTATCTGAACTTTGTGACGGGAGCAGCAGGACGGACCGTCGCATGCACGACGTGCGGTCACATGCTGCGTAAACCTGACTGTGTCAGATTTCTGTTAAAAATTTTTAAGGGGCGTTTTGGACTATTCCTGCTTATGATTATAAAGTTAGTGGTTTAATGCTAATAATTAAATTACTTGGGGTTAAAGTAGACAACCTTGGAATAAATAGTGGGTTACTTTTACCATCTTTTTTACTTAATTATATGTTAATTAGGGTATAAGAAAAAGAGTTGAATAAGGAAAAATCATAAAGAGAAAGAGAGAACGAGCGAGAGAAAGAGAAGAACGCAGCTTTGGGAAAGTAGATTGCTTGATCACGATTCTTCGGTGGAGGGAGGTTATGTTTTATGCTATTCCGTAGTAAGCTCTAAATAGCGATTGATATGTATTGGGTAATTTTGTAAAGTCTTCTATATGCTTAATTGTGTGCTTGCATGATGTGATTATATAATTGTTATAAAATAAGCATGATGAGGCTGTTGAATCTTAAACCTTAAAACCTCCTTGTTAATGATGATGCCTTGGTATAAAAGAAGGCTTGATGAACTAAAAGAATGAGGTTAGTGGATCGGGTGTCACGTTCCGACACCAGGATAGTATTAGTAGATCGGGTATCACGTCCGGCACCAGGATAGTAAAGGATCAAATGTCACGTTCCGGCACCAGGATAGTATGGATCGGGTGTCACGTTCCGGCACCTGGATAGTAAAGGATCAGAGTGTCACGTTCCGGCACTAGGATAGTATGGATCGGGTGTCAGGTTCTGACACCAGGATAGTAAAGGATCGGAGTGTCACGTTCCGACACCAGGATAGTATGGATCGGGTGTCACGTTCCGACACCAGAATTGTAAAGAGAATGAATCTTGAATTATGCTAATATACTCAGATTTAATGAACCTGTTTCCCAAATGAGTATGGTGTGGAGTCTTGAGTTCTCGTAGATGTGCTTGGGTTGTGCCCAATGGTTATGGTATTTGTTGTTGTCACCGGTTAAGTGTTATGGTTGATTTTATGTTATTATTTGATTTATATTGCTCTCTATTCTGAGTTGGCCGATTATACCTACTCAGTACTTGTGTTTTGTACTGACCCCTTACTTATATGTTTTCCCTTAGTTATTTGTGGAATGCAGCAAACGTACCGTCGTCTTCAACTCAACCGCAACTCTAGCTAGTCTTCATCACGTCAGATTTCAGGGTGAGCTATTATTCCTAGCTCGGACTGGATTCTCTCTCATTCGCGTCTTGATGTCTTGAAGTTCGGACATGGACCATCTCTTTTACTTATTTTATCTTCTTAGATACTCTTAAATTTTGTAATTTGAGGATAGATGTTCTTGTGATGATCACTTCCAGATTTTGGGGATAGAAATTGATAAATTTTAGAAGTTATTAATTGATTTCGTTAATGAGTTTTAAGTCTTCCGCATTATTTTCTGTTTATTATGATTGAAATATTAGGGTTTAGATTGGTTGGTTCGGTCACATAGGAGGTTAAGTGTGGGTGCCACTCGCGGCTCGTTTTGGGTCATGACATATACCGTATATACGGACTCTAACCCTGCTAGAACCCTATACTGGAAGTATATGTTAAAAGACTAGGTGATATGAGGAGACCCATACCCATCTGGATGGACAGTATCATCTCATGAGAAATACACGAACCTCTACCTTCCTTAAAGATGGAATCGTGACTCATAGATAGCCCATCACTGCTCACTAAAAAGTTTCATTACATTTATCTCATACTTCATAGAAGCTGTCTTCAAGTATGAGTCAGCATAGCTCATTGGATGATTTTTCATCTCATCAGTACGAATTAAGTGTGAATTGTCCTTACACTTATGTATAGAGTGTGCTTGAGACTTGCCTCTTAATTTTCAACAATCTTTGAACGTGAGTACTTTTGGTGACCTTCTATTTAGCGTAGGTATAAGTTGTCTTACTTGCTCTAGACTCATATTGTGATGAAACCCTATTCTTTTTTAATAGATTTTCATTTCATCTTTAATCACCTTTCATTATTTGTTTATTGTATAACGTACATATGCTGTCTCAGAGTTTATATTGAGGGACATTGATTATAGACGTAGATACAACTTGTTTACTTGTACTAGCCTATCCTCATGTATCCACTCTTTCTTTGCTAGTACATCATTTAGCGTTAATGTACTCTCTTAGTCATTTCATTTAGTGGAATTGATTTTAGGAGTAGAGGACACTTGTCTCACTTGCAGTAGCCCATAATCATGTTTTCACTTTTTTCTATGCATATTAACTATGAATTAATTTTTAGCACTTTCTTTTGGAGTATGTTTGAGATTTGAAATTACATCAAACTACACACCCCTACGTGAATGTTCATTTCGTCATATATCAATGCACTTGTCCTTTTAGTATGTTTCACACTCCTACATAAACCTGCTAGGTTCACATCATTTCATTACATCCACCTTAGGTTCTCTTACTTGTAAACGTACGTTGGACTTGTGGAGCCTTAAGTACAAGCCATGAGGCTTCATTCATAATTCGCCTAAGTTACTCATACATACAAAAGATTATGTGGTACAATACTTACACATATTATTTGTATGGAAAGATCATGATTTTGATTCTTTACAGGGAGCATTCATTAAATATTTTTTCACGTACGACTTAATTGTCAAAACAGAATAGTGAAAGGGAACCCGATTTTGACTCCCTTGAGCAACACTTAATATTATATAAAACTTGGTACTTGCATTTTTTACATATGTGGGACACTAAGTCAATCCCCATCACCCCCATCATATTTTTTTCTTTTCCATCCTCTCTTTCTCGTTTAAGGCAAAGACATTGTGGGATCAATCACCCACAAGCTCATTCTTTATCTGTTAACGTTCTCACCAATTCAAGATGTTGTGGGTTAATTCCCACTCTTCACATTTATTTTCCACCTAACACTATCATCCATTCAAGAGGTTGTGGGTTCAATCCCAACTCTCCACATTTATTTTTCTCCTAACTCTCTAATCTATTAAAGAGGTCGTGGGTTCAGTTCCCACTCTCCACATTTATTTTTCCTTTCATTTTTCTTATGAAACATTTATGTAGTTTACATTTGGTGAGGTCATAGGTTCAATCCCCAATGACCTCACATTTTTTTTAAAAAAAAATTTAGAACATAGTTCATTTTCATATCCTTGGCTGAGACCACAAATTTCCAACAAGATGGAAATTTGGTCTCTGCCAATCCATTTTTCTCTAATCCTTATATTGATTTATGTAGTATTTTAAGCAAAATTTAGTCAGCCTCATTAACCTCATTTTAACATCATGTTTTCAACATTTTTTTACACGTGAAACACAACATTTTATTATACGTATATAAGGCAGCAAACATAGTATATTTATAGCACACACATGCTGAAAACAGCAAACTTAATACGCTTTTCTGATATATGTTTTTCAACCCTTACATGATTTCTGGATACATATTAAACATATAATCACAACATGACCTAATATTATATACTTGAAAACATACAACCGCATGCCTTGAATCTATAAAAAGATCAAATGACAGGGGCATGCATCGGGGACAACCTTAGTTTTTCAATTGTGATTTAACTGAAACTTAAGGGTCTTTTGGGAAAGGTACCAATGGAGAATAAAACCCATTCCTTTATGTCTTCAAACATTTGTTCCAATGCTTCGTATTACAACAAAACCACTGCCTTACCACAAAAATCCTAAACTCAATCAGTCGAGAAGAATGTTGTTGATTTTCATTTTTACCTTTGGTTTTCATTTAATATTTAGTGTGTAGGTTGGAACCCGGGTAGAGCATGATTTCACTCAAAAGGTCAATTTTGGCCCTTGCTGTCCGAATTGCCCCTCCACCATAAAAATTAATTAAATAATTAATGAGAGTAATTACAATACTACCCTTATAATTTAAAAGACCATTTTACCCCTAGACCCTCCAAACATCAGATTACCTTTTTTTATGTCCAGTTAAGACTGATACGGGTAAATCTTCTTATTCGGGTGCCCTACATGGATGGACCCAACCTTTACAATATTTCACCAAATTAGTTCGCTTTGCTGTGTCAAGGGTTCAAAGTTATGGTTCTACGCGCATCAATCCGTGTGAACCCGGTCGAATTGTAGGCATTCTATATACGTTAAGCATTACTTAGCATAGTCATTTTAGGGTTTTTACAGTTTTGAAGGACCTCATGGGTAAATAAATACCAGAGTAAAGGTATACATACCCTATTGATGAGATGACAAAGAAATTGTGTTGAAAATAATGATGTTTTGATCTTATTGTTTGAGCTATATTGGTCTTCTATGGAGTTTTTGAGGAAGAAAGCATTTGAATGAGAGAGAGCTTTTTGATTTCAAATTGTGAAATTTTGTTTAAATTATAAAAATTACGTAAAACTGACTCTATGAAATTGTATAGTCACCCAATAAATTACCCAAAGGACCAATGACGTAAATGGTTTTATTCGTGATGTCAAAACACCCAAAATACAACTTTTACGATATCTAGTAAGTATGTGCATGTCGCGGGGCTAATTGCCAAATTTATTTTTGAATTTTGAGCTAAGGCAGTAGGGTTCGTCTTAGCTCTGTGTCGCGATACAATTCCAGATTCCCACGTGATGTCTGCACGATGTGCAGCCGCCATCAGATTCTGCCTGCGCGTAAGCTTTCTTGGCAGCTTGTTCGCCCAACTTCAGGTCCTCCTCAATGATCCTTCTTTAGATCATTGGGGTGTAATTTTTGGATGTTTAAACTATATCTACTACACTATAAAAGCCAAAGTTGTTTTACAATATTTTCAACTTCATATGCCCATTCGTAAGATTTACCAAACATAGGGACATCAACGTAGTTGAGTTTTGCTAGTTCCCGGACGTTAAGGCTTTTCTTTAATCCTATGGCTCCAATACTTCTCAAACAAGTTTTTTATGCTTACTTAGGTGAAAAATCTTTATTAATCAACATATTAGTCTCTATTATAGGTAATTCATTTCAAGGGTGTTATAGAGTCTACTTGACTATTCTTTGAAATTTACTAAATTGTCAAGGTATGCTCATTCTTTGGTTCCCAATCCTAGAGAACAAATGAGCCTCTTTGTGATTAATGTTTCATATGATTTGAGATAATAATGTCATTAGGCTATTGTACATGATAATATGAACATTTCTCGTCTCATGGTTCTTGCTCAACAAGAGGAAGAGACAAGGTTAAGTTGAAGACTAGGGATTCCAAGAGGGAAAGGTCTTTTAATCGTGCTTCATAAAATGGTAGGCTTGATATCCAAGACAAGTCTACGTTTAAGAAGAGGTTGTCTAACCAAGTTTTAAAAAAATATCTCAAGTCTCATGAAGATAAGGTGTTTAACGTTATGATGCAAAAGGGAAGAGGTACTAGCTCATAAATCAAGATGCTAACTTGTGGAATGTGTTGCAAGAATTATTATGGTGATTTTCTTTTTCGGATGGACAATCTTATTGGGTGTTGCAAAAGTGTCCACAGGGTAAGAGATTTCTCAAATGTTAAGGGGCAAGACAATGGTAGAGGGCAAGCTCAATCTAGTTAATCTTTGTGGATCCTGCAAAGAAGAATCACTCTTATGCACTTCGCTCTAGGGGTAAACAAGATAGTTCTCCCTATGTGGTGACCTGCATGTTACAAATCTTCTCTATTGATGTATATGCTTTACTTGATCTAGGTGCTACATTATCTTTCATGACACCCTTAATATATCGAAAGATTTATATTTTTTCGCGATGTTCTAAGTGAACCTTTCATGGTAACTACCCAGGTAGGTGAGTTGGTGGTTCCTAAGAGGGTATATAGAAATTTTCTATCATGTTTCCGAATATAGTTACTCATGTTTAATTAGTAAAACTTGGTAAGTCGATTTTGACGTCATTTTAGGGATGGACTGGTTGCATGATTTTTTTGCTTCCATTGATTTTAGAACTAGAATTATGAAGTTAAATTTTAAAAATGAACCAATTTTAGAGTGGAACCGGGGAAATTCTATTCCTATAGGTCAAATTATATCTTGTCTTAAGGCTTGTAAAATTATCTCAAAATGGTGTCCAAATAATATTGTAAGATTCAAAGATTTAGATTCTAAAAAATTTTCCAACTAAGTTTGTCCTCGTAGTAAGAAATTTTTTTAGGTGTTTCCAAATGATATTCCCGGGTACCAATCCCATTTAATGTTCTCCTTATCGGATGTATCCGGACGAATTAAAAGAGTTGAAGGCTCAACTAAAGTATTTACTAGACAAAGGATTCATAAGACCTACTATTTCTACATGGGGTAATCCAGTTATTTTGTGAAGAAGAAGGATGGGTCCCTTAGAATGTGCAATGATTATCGCAAACACAATAGAGTCACTATCAAGAACAAGTATCCTGTCTCTTGGATTGACGACTTGTTTGATCAACTCCAAGAGGAAAGCTCCTTTTCTAAGATATACTTCATATCGGGGTATCATATACTTGTGGTGAGATGTGAGGATATACGAAAAATAGCATTTCAAACAAGATATGATAACTGTGAGTTCTTATTTAATTTATTTGTTCTGCTTAATGCCCCGACGACATTTATGTATCTCATGAATAAGGTGTTTTGAAGTTACCTAGATTCATTTATGATATTCTTCATTGACGACATATTGGTATATTCGAAAATAAGTGTTAAAACATGGAACACTTGAGAGTAGTGTTACATGTTCTTAAAAAGAACCAATTATTTGACAAGTACATTAAATGTGAGTTTATGTTGTGGTTGGTGACGTTTGATGGTCATATCATCTTTAGTAAGGGAGTTGAGGTTGCTTGAAGGAAAACCCAGGCAGTAAAAACTAGACTAGGCCATTGATTTCAACCGACATTAGGAGTTTCATGGGTCTAGCGGATTTTTACATAAGGTTTGTGGATATTTTTGCATCCATTGCATCTCCCTTGGATAATTTACCCAAAAGAGTGAAATTTGAGTGTTAGAAAGCACGTAAAAGAAGCTTAAATATATTGAATGATAGGCTTACTTCAACTCTGGTGTTGACTTTACCGGAGAGTACCAAGGTATTTGTTGTGTATTGTGATGCATCCAAGTGGGATTGGGGTGTGTTCTTATGCAATATTGGAAAGTAGTATCCTATACCTCTAGGAAACTTAATGTGCATGAGAAGAATTCCCCATCTCATGATCTTGAGTCAGCGGTTGTGGAATTTTCCTAGGAAATATGGAGGCATTACTTGTAAGGTGTTCATGTTGATATGTACACCGACCAAAAGAATCTTCAATATGTATTTACACAAAAAGAGTTTAATTTCCAACAATGAAAAGGCTAGAATTTGTAAATGATTACGACATGAGTATATTTTATCACTCAGACAAGGCTAATGTTGTTGCGGATGCTCTAATTTGTATGACCATGGGTAGTGTGTCTCGTGTAGAAATCTATGAGTACTTAGTTAAAGATCTTCATAGAGTGGATCGTTTGGGTAATAGATTGGAAGATGCTCCGAATGGTGGTTTCATGGTCCATCATTTTTCTGAATCTTCTTTGGTGGTTGAGGTGAAGTCCAAAAAACACATTAATCAACCTTTTACAGAGTTGAAGGAGTCGGTACTTAGTAAAGTTAATGAGTCATTCTCCTTAAGGGGGATGGTTTCTTGACGGATCAATGATGACTGTATGTTCCAAATTTATATGGCTTGAGGAATCGGAATCTTAAAGAAGCTCATGGATCCCGTTACTCCATTAATCTACGTTCAACAAAGATTTTCCATTATATTAGAGAGGTATTTTTATGGGTGGTTTAACAATGACATAACGAAATTTGTTTCTAAGCGCCCAAATTTCCAACAAGTGAAAGCCTAACATCAAAATCAAGGTGGTTTACTATTAGAAATTCAAGTTCCTACTTAGAAGTGGAAAGATATTAATATCAATTTTTTTAGGGTTTTCTAATACACAAAAGCAATATTACACCATATGGGTGGTTGTGGATGGTTTGACCGTATCCGTACAGTTTATTCCCATCATGTCTACTTATTCAGCATAATAAAATACAAGGATATTCATAGATGATATTGTGTGTTGCCATGGTTTTTTGTTATCCATTATATCGGATGAGGGTGCACAAATAACATTTAGGTTTTTGAGGTCATTCCAAAAGGGGTTGGCTACCAAACTGAAGTTAAGCACCACTTTTCATCCTTAAACGAATGATCATGTAGACCGTACTATTCAAACCCTTGAGGATGCTTAGAACATGTATAATGGTTTCCAAGGTAAATTAAGTTAAATAATTTCCTTTTTCTGAGATTTCATACAATAATAGTTACCATTCATTTATATCTAGGGCTCCTTCTAAAGCCTTTTATGGTAGGAGATGTAAATCTCAAATTGGATGGTCTTAAGTTTGCGAGTCTTAAATTTTGGGTCCCAATTGATTTATTTTACTTTAGAGAAGTTTCAAATTATGAGGTATCTCTTAAATATAACCTTTAGTCGGCAGAAGTCTTATGCCGAACATAGGAGAAGAGAATTAGAATTTGAATAATGTGATAAAGTATATCTAAAAATTTAACCTATCAAAAGGGGTGGTGAGATTTGGAGTGAAAGGGATGTTGTCCTCATTATGTATGTCCCTATGAAATATTGAAAATGATTGGTAAGGTCCAATATAAGTTGAGGTTATCTAGTGAATTGGATTCGGTTCATCCGGTGTTCCATGATTCCATGCATAAGAAGTGTATCGGTGATTCGTAGGACATTCTTTCTATTGAAGGTATAGGTGTTCAGGAGAAACTATTCTATGAGTAGGTTCCAGTTCAAATCCTTCATAGAAAAGTAATATATTTAAAGAATAAAACGGTACCTTCCATAAAGGTATTATGAAAGAATCACCAAGTTGAGGGTGCAACATCGGAGGCCAAGGCAGACATGAAGTCCCGTTACCCTCATCTATTTGATAATAATGTAAGTCATCCCTAATTATAAAGAAAATAATGACTAAAATTGAAGTTAGCAGGATTTTTGGTGAATTTATGCAAAATCATGCATGTTACTAAAGTGAAGTACAATGCTTAAAAATAAAAAATTTTGAATTGTACTTTTTTTTGAGTATATGTTGTACATTTTGGTATATTGTGCCTTCAAGAGGTGTATTGAGCATGTTGTGATGAATTGAAGAAATCCTTGGCATAAAGAATTAGAATGAAATTGATGTTGAACTCTTTTTCATTGAAAGTTATGTTTTGTATTGCATTGTGTAAAATGGTCATGTGCTTTGTTTATTGGGATTGCGACTGATGTTTTGACATATTGCTATTTTTTGGGCTACTACTCTTTAGTCTGTTCCTTCCATTCAAAGAATTTTAGTATCATTAGGGGAAGAATGTTATTAGGGGGATAATGTAATTCTCCTAAAGTATAAGACGTGTTTTACATCCTAACATGAGTCCATAATTGTTGTGAAATTATTTTACGGTCAATGTTAATGTATATAAGTCATAAAGGAAGTTTTAGAATCAAAACATGAAAGAACTTCTGGAAAGTTATTCAGGAGGTGCTAGTGTGCATTAGCTTATTTGACTAAGTTTTATCAGTTACAAAATTATAAAATTTGTTGGAAAGGTTTCTAATATGCATTAGAGTTTGTTTATAGTAGAAACAGCCAGGTTTCATGGTCCATCATAACTCTGACTCAACATTAGTGGTGGAGCTTAAATCTAAGCAGCCTCTTGATCCTCTATTGATTTAGTTGAAGGAGTCGATACTTGGTATGCTCAATGAGTCATTTTCCCAAGGGGGATGGTGATCTTAGGTATCAAGGGAGATTATGTTACCAAGTGTTGGAATTTGAGAAATCTAATTCTAGAAAAAGCCCATGGTTCTCGCTTTTAAACATCTTTGTACCATCAAAATGTATCATGATCTTAGGGAAGTTTTATTGGTGGGATGCTTTGAGAAGGGACATAGAAGAGTTTGTTGCTAAATGCTCATATTTCGAACAGGTTAAAGCCAAGCATCTTAAATCGGGTGGTTTATCCAAAATAAAGAAGGTCCCTTCTTTGAAGTGGGAAGTCATCAATATGGATTTTGCTGTTGTGTTGTCTCGAACCCACAAGAAAAATAATTCAATATGGGTAATTATGGATCGGTTGATTGAATCTTCCAAAAATTTTTTTGTTAAGTCTACTAATACTGCCAAATATTAGGCAACGTTCTATACTAATGAGATTGTGAGACTTCATGGGATTTCTTTGTACATTATTTTGGATAGAGTTGCCCAATTAATATCTCATTTTTTGAAGTCTCTCCAAAAGGGTTTCGGTACTCAAGTGAAACTTAGTACTTCTTTTCATCCTCAGACAGATGGGCAACGGGAATGGACCGTTCAAACCCTGGATTACATGTTAAGATCCTCTTTGATTGATTTAAAAGGTTATTGGGATGATCATATACCTTTGATTGACTTCTCTTACGATAATAATTATTATTTGAGCATCACCATGGAACCTTTTGAAACTCTTTATTGTAGAAGCTGTACATCTCCTTTTGGACGGTTTAAGGTTGGTGAATCATCACTTCTTGGTCCATAGATTATCTATGAGTCTATAGAGAAAATTTTAATGATAAGTGATAGATTGAAGACATCCTACAGTCGGCAAAAGTCTTATGCCGACAATAGAAGAAGAGACCTTGAGTTTGAATTAGGTGATCATGTCTACGTGAAGATCTCACATAAGAAATAGGTGATGAAGTTTGATAATAAGGGGAAGTTAAGTGCCCGAGATGTTGGTCCCCATGAGGCTTTACAACGAATAGTGAAGGTTGCCTATGAGTTGAAACTAGCTAGTGAGCTAGCTTTGGTTAATCTGTTTTTCATGTTTCTATGCTTATGAAATGCGTAGTCGACCAGGTATCTAAAATTCTTATTGAAGGTTGAAGGCTGGATGAGAACCTCTCCTATGAAGTGGTTCTACTTGAGATCCTATATAGGCAAGTCAAGAAGTTTAGGAACAAAGAGGTTGCGTCTATAAAGGTGTTATGGAGGAACGACCTTGTTGACAGTGCAACATGGTAGGCTGAAGTTTACAAGAGCCCCACTACTCTCATATATGTATTCCTTGAGGTTAGACACTCCTGTTGATAAAGAAATTAACGAAATATCATGAAATTACTTGTTTTCCTAAATAGGTGCATGTTTTGGTAAGAGATAGTACAAATTAGAGTTTAACGAAAATGATTTCATACTCTATTCTTGCACTTATATGAAATATGTATGCATGTATCTTCTTGAGATCTTGTTGTTTTGTTGTTGTCTTGAGAATAATAATAATATGGTAACTCCTTTATGTATTTTGAGACCATGAATTGAGTACTATGAATAATGTTATGGTACATGTTGAAAGGTGTTTTTAAGTACTCCTTTAAGCTGTGACACATTATAATTTTATGTTGTTGATTTGTTGGGCTGATATTTTTCAGTCTATTCCTACCCTCCAAAAGATTTTGGTGTCGTTTGGGGATGAATGTTACCGGGGGGGGGGGGGAGGGAGAATGTAACACTCCTGAAATGGCATGAATTATAATAGAACATAATCTATTCAATAATGTTTTAAATTATGTTTCAAGACCTATATTAATGTGATACGTTCATTTGGAAAAGGTTCGATCGAAAACAACAATGATAGACCCTGACGTCCCTATATTTTGAGAAGGTTTCGAAGGGCCAAATGAAGTCAAAAACATGTACATACACCTTCAATAGGTAGTGTGTAGTATAAGGGTCAATAAATCTTGTAAAGACACCCCAAGAACAACTCGAAGTGTCCTTGGGGAGGACCCTAACTTTGATAGGCAGGCTGCAAAAGTAGACTGCGCGAAAAAGATTTGAGCATACCAACATGCATATTAGTGCCTTAAGAATTGAGAGGCATACTCTCTACGAAAGGCTGACACGCACCTTACTACCTCGACCCAAAATTTAAGAAAAATAATGGGAATTGACCCCCTAACGCGCAACAACTTCCCAAACTAGTTAATATCGTATTTATAACACCCTAAAACGAACCAAGATGAACTAGATATTAGAGAATGGTTCTTAAGTTAATTTTCTTATAAAATGAGTTATAATAGTTTTCTTAGGCAGTGAATTGTGTTTGGATATGTTTGAAAGTCAAACATCCATGACGTTCGGAAGGTGTGTCTAAAAAAGTGCCTGTGTGTTCATGTTTTTGAGTTTGTTTTACGTGTTAATTTTAATAAAAATTGACGAGAGATATTTCTAATGCCTAGAAAAATATGATTAGGGTTTTAAAGTCTAGACACGACCCCTCCTAGGACCCACAAGGGGCCATAGAGAACCAACGACCCCCCCATGGTGTTGCCTGTAAAAAATTTTTAAAGGCTGCCTTGGCTTGTGGTGTTTTGTAAATTTATCCCGAGTCTTTTATGGACTTTGGAATTTTATTTTACTGTTATTTAGGTATATTAATGAGTTCCAAACCCTAAGATCTAATCTTAAACCTCATTTCCTAAAACCAAAAACCCCTCTCCCTTGGAACTCTCTCCCAAGTCTCCTTGGAAGCTAGATATAAAGAAGATCTAGGAAGGCTAGTTTAAATGTGTATCTCTCACAAAAAATTAATAGCTTTACTTCTAATTGAGGAATCGTGTCCATCCTTTAACCCTCTCTGATGAAATGAGTCCTTTCTAAATGATATGAAAATGGGTTTTAAAACTCTATTTTCTTTTATCTTTGATTCTAAGCATGGGTCTCCTTGTAAAAGTATTTTAATGATTCAATTGTGTTTCTTCATATATGAATTAATAATTTTAAATGTCAAAACTCTGATGAACTCATGCTTATGCATACTTCAACTTTTAGCTTAAGAAATTTGTTAAATGAACTTGTTTAGGTATGGTATGAACTTGTGTTTTATTGTGTGTTTATTATGATTTAGCTACTGCCATAAGGGAATTATTATGATGAAATAAAAAAAAATATAGGTGGTGATGGTTTTCTTGAATGGTTAGTTTCTTATATTGTGTAATTCATATTAAAAATTGCTCTTCAATGGTATGATTGACCTTCTTGGTGGCGGTGTTTAGTTGATAAATTTGGATATAATTGGTGCATATTACGAGTATTGATCTGAAGGTCTGATGTATTAAATGAAGTGATAACGAAGATGGTTCTTGTATTGTGCATAGTGGAGCTTGAATTACACGTTGTGTTTAGATGATGCCTAAATAATATATGTGATTATGTAAAGATTCTAAATTGTGTGATTTGATGAATTGAAGGTCTAAAGCATAAATAGAAGTTAAATGTAAATGAAATTATTCTTATGTGCAAGGTGTTCTAACATGTACACACACACACTCGAATGAATGAATGAATCTAAGTTAAGTAAAATGGGGATTTTTGGGGTTAACACTCTTTGTGATTTGAGATGAAGTGTTTGTAGCAACACCACTACATCCTAAGAGCTTTTTAAGATAGGTCAGAGAATGAATGTCCTTCATGAGGTTATATGTTATGGTTACTAGTTATCCTAACATAAAGTATATAATGTTTAGATATTGTTGGGTTATGCCTAGCACCGAAAGGATATGAAGAATGGGTTGTTACACATTGTGAGTTCAGATGTTGTATTCGAATGTACCTCTTGAGAGTGAGTACTCTTTGTTAGTAAAGACTGAGTACTTAGTAGGAATATCCATATCCCTTAACTATACACCCACATAGGTGTAGCTATTTGTCAAACAATATTAAAGCTAAGAGAATGACCATACTTTAGGCAAGTGTGGATCTCTCATAAAAAATAGGTTTATATCGGGATTTCATGCCTAGCTCTCATGGTCTATGTAAGTTAAGCTAAATCCCATAAAAGATAGAAAATGTTAAGTCTCCTAAAAAAGTCTTCTACTTATGCTAAGTAGTGAAATGGGATTCTATTAGTCTGTTGCAATAAGTAGGCATTCTGAACTGGGAGTCTTGGTTAGTCTTATGTGAATTGTATGAACTAAGTGTCTTAAAGAACGTACTACTTAGGATAGGTGGTAAAATGGAACACTACCTATCCATTGCACTAAGTAGACCTTCTTAAAGGGGTGTCTTTTTGAAAATCCTTCTAAAAGAGTGTATTAGTTAGTGTAGTTGGTGGTATGGGAGGCTATCTTCTCATGATACTAAGTAGATATTCTTTAAGGTAAGTCTTCGTGTCTCATTTAGTTGTTCTTGTAATGTCTTGTCATTGAGTGGTGGCTTGTTCTCCCAAGGTAAGTAACCCAAATAGAGGTAATCTTGAGTATCAATTTCGTGTATATTAAAAATGGTGTATATGGACTTGTTCGATGTCTTAACCTCGTGAGTCTTAGGATGATCTTTGTTTGGGTACTTCCTACGGAAATGATTTCATCTCCTCTTTTATTTCTCTAGGGAGTTCACAGTTTTGATGTCAAATTGGCTCACTGTAATGTCAGGGTGGTTACTGTAAAAATTTAGAAGGCTTACTATAAGGTGTCTGTCACGACCCAAATCAGATCGCGACTGGCACCCACACTTACCCTTCTATGTGAGCGAACCAACACATCTAAACCTTAACATTTCAATATAATATCAACAGAAAGTAATGCGGAAGACTTAACTAATTAATAAAAACCAATTCAATAACTTCTAAAATCCAACATCTATTATTCCCCAAAATCTGGAAGTCATCAAAACAAGAACATCTATAATGGAATGACTAAACTAAGAGTATTCTAAAAGCTAAAACAAGTAAACGCTAGTCGATGCCGGAACATCAAGGCATGAAGACATGAAGAGGAAGGTCCGGTCCAAGCTAGAAGCATTAGCTCACCCTGATATCCGTAGTAATGAAGACTGGCTAGAGTTACTGTTGAGTCGAAGATGACGGCACGTTTGCTGCACTCCACAAATAAACAAGAAGAAAACGTAAAAGTAGGGGTCAGTACAAAACACGGGTACTGAGTAGATATCATCGGCCAACTCAAAATAGAAAATAGTATATACCAAGTAATATCATAAAATCAACTATGATAATTAACATGTAGAAACAGCAAGTACTATATCATTAACAATTACCGTCAAGTTCACACATGATGACTCAAGCCTCAATACCATACTCATTTGGGAATTAGATTCATTAAATTGAGCATATTAACATCTTTCAAGATTCATTATCTTTATTCCTCTTGTGTCGGTACGTGACACTCCGCTCCCTTACTACTATGTGTCGAAACGACACCCGATCCCCTAAATCTACGTGTCGGTTCGTGACACCCGATCCCCTAAATCTACGTGTCGGTTCGTGACACCTGATCCCCTAAATCTACGTGTCGGTTCGTGACACCCGCTCCCCTAAATCTTTGTGTCGGTTTGTGACACCCGATCCCCTAAATATACATGTCGGTTCGTGACACCCGATCCCCTAAATCTACGTGTCGGTTCGTGACACCCGATCCCCTAAATCTACGTGTCGATTCGTGACACCCGATCCCCTAAATCTACGTGTCGGTTCGTGACACCCGATCCCCTAAATCTATGTGTCGGTTCGTGACACCCGATCCCCTAAATCTACATGTCGGTTCGTGACACCCTATCCCCTAAATCTACGTGTCGGTTCGTGACACCCGATCCCCTAAATCTACGTGTCGATTCGTGACACCCGATCCCCTAAATATACGTGTCGGTTCGTGACACCCGATCCCCTAAATCTATGTGTCGGTTCGTGACACCCGATCCCCTAAATCTACATGTCGGTTCGTGACACCCTATCCCCCTAATCTCATTCTATCAATTCATCAAGCCTTCTCTTATACCAAGGCATCATCAATCTCATTACTTTAGTTCATCAAGCCTTCTTTTATACCAAGGCATCATCATTAACAAGAGATTAGGTTTTTATCATGATTTGGGATTCAATAGCTTCATCATGCTTAATTCATCACAATCATATAATCACATTCATGCATGCATAAAATTAAGCACATAGAAGGGTTTACAATACTACACAATACATATCATTCTCTATTAAGAGTTTACTATGAAAGCATAAAAAACCATAACCTACCTCCACCGAAAATTAGTGATCAAGCAAGCAATTTCCTAAGCTTTGTTTCTCTTTATTTCTCCTCTTTCTCGTTCAACTTTCTCCCTCTTTCTCTTGTTCTTTCTATTTTCTTTATTCAAACCCTCTTTCTTTTACCCTAATTAGTATATAATTAAGAATAAAAGATGGCAATAATAACCCACTAATTAACTTAAGGTTACCTCTTTTAACACCCAAGTAATTAGACTTATTAGAATTAACCCACTAACTTTATAATTAAAGCAGGAATAGTCAAAAACGTCCTTTAAAACGTATAAAGAAATCCAACCCAGACTGGGATTGCGCAACCTGCGACGGCCCGTCGTGCCTGCGACGGTCCGTCCTGCAGGTCGTCGCAAGGCTCAGAGACTGGATTTCCACTAAAGACTCGGTGACGGTCCGTCCTGCCATTTCATTACGAAGTTCAGAGAGTCATTTTCTGTACCCAATTTCAGATTTTTCTAAGTGTTACCAAAACGAGACCCTGCGACGGTCCGTCATGGGGTCCGTCGCCTCAGCCTATTTTTCCAGAAATAAAATTTGCTGCTCAAAATGACTAAACAGGTCGTTACAGTGTCTCATTCTATTTAATTTCTCTAAATCCTTCAATTAGTGTTAAATGGTGTTTTTGTTATTTTCTCTATAAATTGATGAATGCCTAAATTATTTGGCATGAAATCTTATATTACTATAATGTCCGTTTTTACAGATTTTTGCATATGTCATACTTAGTACATTAATTGTACTAACCCCATACGTTTTTATACTATATAAGTATAGGTTGGAAGCTTTTGAACACTAGAGGGAGAAGCTTAGGAACCTGCTCTCTCAAGGAAAAGTATGTCCTCATATATTCGTTGACATAGTCATATTTTCTCAATTTCAATATTTAAGGCATATTATGTATTTATTTTAATGTCCAGGGACGTATCCCTAAGAGATAATTTTATGTCTTATGTTTGCTTGTGACGATGAGATTCTTTATGTATTTAAGAAAGAATTCCTTTTTATATTAAATGTCTTGAAGTTTTTTTGATTCCGCACTACTTTGCATGTCTTATGTAATGAACGATAGTTAGAGGGATTGTACAAGACCCAAAAGGGTCATGTACGCCAGGTCATGACCCAAGGGTTCTCCCTAACTTCTAGGGGGTGCTTTCGGGTCGTTACAGACATGCCATGAGAGCACATGATTATGGGAAATATTTAAGGGTCGAAAATTTTCACAAGCCACGTCTAGTAGTATCTTAATCATTGATGTGAGTTGCGACACATAAATGGAAAAGAGGTTATAACATATAGAAGTTTCACTTTCTTCTCTATTCAAATGTCATTTCTTAGATTGATGTTATATAAGGTGTGTTTTGTCAAACTCTTCTCTTTGTGTTTATAGGACATGATTACGATAAGATCGACCACTAGAAGGTAGGACAGAGGTGAAGCTAATGAGTGGATCCCTCCTCGGGTTGGCCAAGTTCCTTTTGTTGGCCTACAGGAAGAGAATAAGAAGGTTCCCCTTGAAGGACCTCAAATGCAACCGAAACTTCAAGACGTTCAATTGCCCCAAATGCCCTCTATGCCTCAAGCTCCTTTGGTTGAGGGGGATATAACTAATGCAGAGTTGGGGATCTCCCAAATGAATTTGACATAACTCATGATTGCTTAAGCAAATGTCGTCAATAATACCATTGTTGCCCAACATAATCATGGAGTTGGACCTCAATCTAATGTTAGTACTCCCTGTTCTAGAATTTGGGATTTTATGAGGATGAACCCTCCCACTTTACATTGTACAAAGGTGGATGAAGATCCACAAGGTTTCATAGATGAGGTGTTCAAAGTGGTAAATGCTATGGTGTTACCCCTTGGGAGAAAGCGTAGATAGTCAATTACCAACTCAAGGAGGTAGATAAAGTATGGTTTGAGCAATAGAAGAGTGAAAGACCGTTAAAGATATTATTGATTAGGAGGAATTCAAAGAGGATTTCCTAGATATATATTTCCCTTAGAGTTTAGGTAGAAGAAGATAGTTGCGATCATGAACCTTCGTCAAGGGGAATGAGTGTGCAAGGATACTCTCTAAAATTCAACCAACTCTCTAAGTATGCCGCAACCATGGTAGCCAACCCTAGGGCAAGGATGAATAAATTTATGATGGGGTTGTCTAGATTGGTGGAAAAACAGTGTAGTACCGCAATGTTTCTTAATGACATTGGTATTTCTAGGCTCATGATGTGTCATAAAAAATTGAGGAGTCAAAAATTAGGGAGATAAAGCAAGAGGGTTGGATGCCTAGGTTGGATGATTCGAGTCACCAAAAACCTAACAGGAGTTTCTATCACCAATATTCTTCCATGAGAAAAAAGGCTATTGACCAAAACCAACATTCACAAGGTGGTAGGCACACTTTTGTGAGGACTAGGTTTGCTTCTTATGGAAAGCAACATATCGGTAGGTGTCTTTCCGGTAAGGATGGTTGTTTTAGTTGTGGTATGAAGGGACACTATTGACCGTCGTAGCATTAAAGCATGATGGAAAGATATTAATCAACCTTCCCTAGATCCTAATGCTCTAAAGACGAACACTTCTTATGGGATGGGAGCTAGGAAGGATAACTAATTAAGAGTTGAAAGTCCTGGTAAGTACAAACTCTTTATGATTGTTTTTTATGTTATGATACGAGTTTATATGGTTTTATACTCTATATGATCAGGTCTTCTTGATGAATTTCTCAAAGAATGGATTTTTCAAATTTTTGCATGTTTGAGAGTTTTATAGTTATGCTAACTATAAAATTTTCGGTTTTTAAAGAATATTGTTTTGTATTTGATTGTAGTTGTGATTTATGTAATTGTGTTTTATATGACCATGTTTAATGTTGGAGAACATAACACCCTAAAACATACTAAAGCAAAATAGAGATTTAATATTTCTTTTTGATTTAATTTTGATATTCAATGAGTTACATTAGTGTACTTAGGAAGTTTGTGATGTTTTGGTAAGTTTGGAGGTCAAACATCCAAGAGCGTCCATGACATTCGGAAGGTGTGTCTTACAAAGTGCTTGTCTATCTTGATGTGTTGATTTATACGTGTTCGTTTTAATAAAAGATGATGTGGGAGGTACCAAAGACCTAGACGACTATGTTTAGGGGTTTAACATGACCGTACGACCTCACCTAGGAAACTCAAGGGGCCCTAGAAAAGGGACCAAGAGATTAGTTCAAAACTTCTTAGAAGTGTAGAACGACGAGACCAGTCGATGGGTGGTCGACCAGTCCACTGCTCGTCGACTTGGTCTGTCGATTGGACTGAAAGTTCATCAGGTGTGGATTGAAGCAGACCAATTTATGACCACTCTTCCCCATCGAAGGGGAGTGGGTTGAAAATTTGTCCGTCTTTTAAGACTCGTTTGTGCTGCATGTGAAAAGTTGTTAAAGGCTGCCTTGGCTTGGGGTGTTTGTGTAAATTCACCCCATGTTTTTTAGAACCTTTGAAATTTATTTTAGGGTTATTTATGTTTATTAAATAATTACAAACGCTAAGACCTAATTTTAGACCTCTTTCCTGAAAACCCAAACTTCTCTCCCTTAGAACTCTCTCTCAAGTCTCCTTGGAAGCTTGAAGTCAAGAAGAGCTAGGAGGGCTGGTTTGTACGTGTTTTTTCACAAAAATTAGTGGTTTTCCACATCATTGAGGTATGGTATTAATCTGTGAACTCTCTACTGTTCAAGGAGTCCTTTCTAAAGGATTTCAAAAAGGGTTTTCAAAATCTACTTTCTTCTATCTTTTTTTCTAAGCATGGATCTACTAGTAAAATTGTTTTAATGATTTAAATGTGTTTCTTCTAGTATTCACTTACGATTTTAAATGTTAAAACTCTAATGAACTCATATTTATGCATATTCAAAACTTTAGCTTAAGAAATGGGTTAAATGAACATGTTTGTGTAGGGTATGGACTTTGATTTTCTTACGTTGTTATTATTATTTATCTAGTGACCTAAGGGCCTATTATGATGAAATATGGAGAAATTGGTTATAGGTAGTGATGGCTTGGTTAAATGCTGAGTTGCTTATATTGTATAATTCTTATTATATATTACTCTTTAGTAGTATGGTCCACCATCTTAGTTGCGGTGTTTACATGATGCGTTTGGATATACTTGGTGGGTATTGAGAGTATGGATTTGCAGGCCGAATGTGCGAAATGAAGTCATAATCAAGATTGTTCTTGTATTTTGTATTGTTGAGCTTCAATTACATGTTATGCTTAGATTATTCCTAAATGAAGTATATGATTAATTGAAGCATGTAAAGTGTGTGATTCAATGAACTGAAGGTCTAAAGCATACATTGAAGTTAAATGTAAGCGAAATTATGCTTATGTGCAAGGCGTGCTCACATGTATACACGCTCACACATGAATGAATGAATGAATCTAAGTTAAGTAAAAAGTGGAGTTTTTGTGTGAACACTCTTCGTGAGTTGAGATGAAGTATCTAGTGTCAAACCCGCTACATCCTAAGATCTTTCTAAGAAAGGTCGAAGAATGAATGACCTGCGTGAGTAGAAATGTGGTTTTCTGTTGTATAGTATATAATGTTTAGAATCTGTGGGGGTCATGTCTAGCACCGAGAGGATATGAAGAAGGGGTGGTTACACTTCGTGAGTTGAGATGTTGTATTCCAATATATCTCTTGATATCAGTACTCTTCGTTAGTAAAGAATTACTTAGTAGCAATCTCCTTATCCATTAACTATGAGACCACAAAGGTATAGCTATTGGGAAAGCCATGTCAAGGTTAACAGAATGAGCTTACTTTAGTCAAGAAAGGATCCCTCATCCGATAGGGGTTAACATCGAGATTTGATGCCTATCATTCTTTTTCTATGTCAGTTAAGCTAAATCCCACAAATAAATTAAAATGTTAAGCCTCGAAAAAGTGTTTTCTACTTAGGTATGCGGTGGAATAGGATTTTATTTATCAATTGCACTAGGTAGGCATTCAGAAAGAGGAGTCTTGGTGAAAGAACGTACTACTTAAGGTAGATGGTTGAATGGGATGCTACCTATCAATTGCATTAAGTAGACCTTCCCAATGGGGATTGTTGGTGCCAAGCCTTCTAAAAGAGTGTATTACTTTAGTTAGGTGGTAGTATGGGACGCCATCAACTAATTTCACCAAGTAGGATTCTGAAAGGGAAGTATTGGTATCTTATTTCTTTGTTCTTCTAATGTCTTGTCACTGAGTGATGGCATGTTCACCTAAGGTGTGTAAGCCAAATAGGAGTAGTTTTGAAGATCACTTTATTGTGTATTGAAGGAGGTTTATGTGCACTTCCTTAATGTCATAACTTGGTGAGTCTTAGGATGACCTTATTTAGGGATACTCCTACGGAAATGAGTTCACTTCCTCTTGGATTTGGTTGGGAATTCACTGTTTTAGTGTTGAATTTTTTTACTGTATAGTCAGCGTAGTTACTACAAAAATTTAGAAGGCTTAATGTAAGGTGTATTTTCTTATTATAATTATTTAAATAATTCTCTTTGTGTTAAATTATGTTTCTTATGTTGTTTTTTTTCTAAATTCATGAAAGCTTTAAATTTTTAGCATGAATGCTTATATTTACTAAAATGTCCCATTTGACATATTTTTGTGTATGGCATACATATTACATTATTTGTACTAACCCCAGACCTTTTGAATTCTCTACAAGTATAGGTTTTAGGTGTTTGATTACTAGAAGGTGAAGCTTGGGAAACTTTTCTCTCAAGACAAAGTATGTCCTCATATATTCTAGGGCATAGTCCTATTTTCTTTGTTTCACTCATTAAGACTTATTATGTATTTCTTTAGATGTAAAGGTATCACGACCCGAAAGCATCCCCTAGAATCTAGGGTCAACCCTTAGATAATGACAGGGCGTACTTGACCTTAAGTATTCTTCATTACATAAGACATGAAACATAGTGTGGAATTAAAACATTTCATGATCATTAATATAGAAAGGATATATTTCATAAATACTTAAGGAACCTCATCGGCACAATCAAAATTATGACACGATATAACATCATAGGGACACGACCCTTTACATTATAAGAAAATACATAATAAGTCTTTAAATAAAGAAACTAAGAGAAGGACTATGCCCTCTAATATATGAGGACATACATTGCCTTGAGAGAAAAACTCCCAATCTTTACGTTGTAGTTTTCAACCTTGCTTCCAGCCTATACATTTACAGTATAGAAAAGTATGGGGTTAGAACAAATAATGTACTAAAGTATGGGGTTAGTACAAATAATGTACTAAGTATGGCATATGCAAAAACATGTAAAAAGAAACGTTTTAGTAAAAATACATTTTCATGACATTTAAGTAAAACAATCAAGAATAATGAAGCAAAACAACATAAGAAATATCATTTGACACTTACAGAAAGGTTTACATAATTTTAACCAAAAGAAGCACTTTAGTTAAACACACCAAATATTACAGTAAATTGGCTAGCAGTTATAGTGAATTCCCTTTAACATTACAGTTAATAAAATGACTCTAAAGAAGTGAACTTTCTATGTATTGCGAATGAAAAAGTAAGCGTCATTTCTTTCCAAGTTTCCCTATTTAAGGTCATCAGAAGACTCACTAAGGTTGGACATGCAGGAAGTACGCAAATGCCTCCTTCAATGCCCAATAAAACAACTCTCAAGACTACCTCCCTTATTGGTTTACTCACCTCGGGAGAACAAGCACCCACGAAATGGAAATACAATAATAGAGTACCCAACAACACACCATGAATTCCCTTTCGCAATGCCTACTTTATGCAATGAGTAGATTATTTCCCATACCACTACCTACCATAAGTAGTGCACTCTTTTAGAAGACTTGGCACCAAGAGACCCCTTTCAGAAGATCCTACCTAGTGTAATGGATAGATAGTATCTAATACCACCACCTACCTTAAGTAATACGTTCTTTTTGGAGATTTAGTTCATTCAATTAAAATAAGACTCACCAAGACTCCCCTTTTGGAATTCCTACCTAGTGCAATGGATAAATGGCATCCCATTCCACAACCTACTGTAAGTAGAAAACATTTTTAGAAGACTTAACACATTCATTACTTTTGTGGGAGTTAGCTTAACCGAGATAGACCATGAGAGCTAGACATGGAATCCCAATATTAACCCCTATTAGAAAAGAGATCCTCCCTTGCCTAGAATGATGTCATTCTCATAGCTTTTACATGGCTTGCCTAATAGCTACACCTATGCGGGCGCATAGTTAAGGGATAAAGAGATTACTAATAAGTTACTCATTCTTTACTAACGATGAGTACTCAACGCAAGAGGTACATATAGTACAAAATCTCAACTCACAAAATGTAGACACCTCTTCTTCATATACTCTCGGTACTAGGAATAACTTCCCAAGGATTCTAAACATTATAAACTATAGATTAAGGATACCTAGTGAACACCACATCTACACTCACGAAATGTATTGATCCTCCAACCTATCTTAGAAAGCTCATAAAATGTAGTGGGGTTGCTACTAAACACTTCATCTCAACTCATGAAGAGTCTTCACCCCAAAACTACCTTTTAGGACTTAAATTATCTTCATTCATTCATTCAAGTGTGAGTGTGTGCGTAGATGTGCGCACACGTTGCACATAAGCATCAATTTATTTACATTTAATTTCTATAAATACATAGAAATTCATTCATCAGATAACACACTTAACATGCTTCACATAATTAATACAAGTATTCTAGACATAATCCTTAGAATACTTCTCATAACAAGATTCATCAAAAAATTAACAAGAATAACTTTTCTTAAGCACACTCTCTATCCTACTTCACATAATAGATTCACAAGGCACATTTATTAAGAATATCATTATTATCATCTTACATCACATAACAAGACTTTATGGACTCATTAACAATAACATGTATCTTCACATTCATACAATTCAAGTGAACACCGCCACCAAGAATGTGAACCATACAACTCAAAAGCATTTAAATATTAAAGCTAAAAAAATATAAACAACTTACCCTTTAATCTAAAATATCATAACCTACAACATTTTACTCAATATTTCATCAAATAATTCCCTTTGTGCAGTAGGAAAATAACAACATCAACCATAAGAAACCAAAGCTCAAAGAGTACTAATTAATGCTCATCTAACCCATTTCTTAAGCCAATATTTGATGAAAATCTTTATCATGATTTTATTGATGTTTAAACCTTAAAATAATAAAATTACATTAGGAACATCATCATTAAGTCATTCAAAGCGTTTTCATGCAAGTCCCATACTTAGAGTAAAACATAAAAGAAACCAGTGTTGGAAACCCTTTTTTTAAAAATTCATTAAAAGGGACTCCTTTAATTAAAAATAGTTCAAGGATTTATGATATACCTCAGATTGAAAAATAAACATCATTTTTTATGAAATAAGTACAACCAAGAGCCCTATTAGTTCTTTCTTGACTTCTTGCTTCCATGGTGAGTTGGGAGAGTCTACTAAGGGAGAGGGGTTTTGGGTTTTAGGAAGAGGAGTCAAAAATTAGGTCTTAGGGTTGGAAAAACATTAAAAAATCTAATAAAAACTAAAATAAACTTCCTAGGGTCTTAAAATACCTGGGGTGAATTTACAAAATACCCAAGCGATAACATAATTTTAAGTAGCTTTTGGATAGAACCATCTAAGGTTTGCAACCAACGGACCGTTTGTCCTTCAACAGACTATTGGTGGGGTTCGGTAGGTTAATAAATAATTCCATTTGGATCTTTTACAACCTAAATTTCAGTTTAAATCAATGCATCAAGACAACGGGCCATTGGTTAACCTCCTGGCTGTCGTTATGTCTCATTGGTGGACACTGCCTAGGATGTTTTGGGTTCAATTCTTTGGCCTTTCTCTAGGGCCCCTTGTGGGTCCAAGTTGGGGTCGTTCACGGATGATAAACTCCTAAATTAATTTATCTACGTCTTAGGTAAATCCCACATCAATTTCAATAAAACAAATACGTGAAACACAATCAAACACCTCAAGACAAACAAGTTCTATCTAAGGCATACCTTCCGAATGTCACGGACGTTCTCGGACGTTTGACTTCCAAACCTCACCAAAATCAACAAAATAACTAAGAACATTGATATAACTCATTTTAAGATGAAAATAACTCAATAAAAATTCATGAAGCTCTAGTTCACCTTAGTTCGTTTTAGGGGGTTACATTCTCCCTCACTTAGAACAACATTCATTATTGAATGACACTTAAAGTTAAAGAAAAACAAGGACTAACTTATTATAACATAGCACATTACAATAGTGATAAAAAAACTCGAAATCAAATCGTCCACTAGCAAAGACAACATATTCACACTTTCACACACTTTGCAATATAAGTATTTTTTCAAAACATGCAAATTGTAAACTATTCTCTTTTCCTTCACTTATGGATGAACTACCTTCTCAAACATTGAACATTGTCATATGCAAAACTTCTGCACACATGGAAAATCTAATCAAAGGCAAAAACCTTTGCACACATTTAAACTTCAATCAAAGGCTAGAAATTTTTTCTCAAAATTCAAGAATCGTATAGTGAACATAAAATACTCTTAATCAAGCTTAAAATTTCTATATTACATCCTTTGAGCAATTCATCAAGAAGTCATGTTCATATGAAGAATCATACCATTTAAACTAATCTCATAACTTAATGAAACCACAATTCATGAAAAATGCAATTTTCTCAAAAAAATTGGACTACTTTACAGTGACCTCAAAACTTCACTATGTCATAGCTTACAAATTTCCATAATACATCTTTTAACAAACTTTAACAAGATTTCATTACAATATGAGACAGAACACTATACTATCTTACTCCAAACAGACTTGGTAAGTTCCACTAAGTTCAATGTGAGAGTAGCACCCCATATTAAAACTCCCACTTAGTGACCATTGAGGATTCCCTTGGACTAAGTGCATTACATGAAATTCTACTCAACCTTCATTGTTGAAGAATTTAATCATTACAAAACTAATATGGATTTGGTCTCAAAAATGAATAAGAACAAAAAACGAAAGATGAGGATATCAACAATCTTTCTACTAAACTCATTCTCCCCCACTTAGAGTAAAGCAATCTTGAAGGTATGATACTTCAAAGTACAATTAAACATCTCACAATGTAGGAACTCACACTATTCTCGACTCGTGAACATCAAAACTAAACATCAACCTAACAAGTTAAACATAAAACTTTCCTCTTAGGATTCAAGCCTAGAAAAACTCTCTTAAACATTACTTCATTAAACTGTTAGGAATCACTCAACTAAACTTCATGAAACAAAACTCTTTCACTCGGTATTCAAACCACATTTTCACTCTTGTGTAATACTACACAAGAACCTCAACATAATCACAAGAACAACTATTCAAAAAATAACCACACAATAGGGTTTTCCTCTACTCCTTGAAAATATCCACATTCTTTAAACATTTCTCAAATATACACCTTAAAGAATTTCTACCATCATTGATCATAGTCACAAGAGAACTCATTTACTCTCAAAGGCACTTTATTAAATAATCATAATTCTTACCATGCTTAGAACAACATAACAACAAAATTCATCATCACAACACTTCCAATTGCATAAATCGCACCTAGCCATAACTAGCATCACATCTTAATTTTTTTTCTAAATTTACCTTCACATCTAAATTCACCTTTTCTCTACCTCAACCATAGAAACACCTACCCTTCCATGAAATTTCAGATAGACGACCACCAAATAACATAACATAAGAAAAAGAGGCCTTACGGAGTTTAGTTCTATGGAACGATTCAAGAGTAATGAATAAAATGAAACTCCATCATCCTATAAATTCTTTTCCATGAATATGTCGCGACTCACACCAATGACAAGGTATAAGTCACCGAAAATCACTTAGGTGAAGCTAGAGTCTAACACATTTTTCCTCATAGTTTAAGGTCCTAAAATGGTTTATAATGTGGGTTTGGGCCAGAGTCTGAGAGTTTACGTGCATTGGATGTCAAACGTCATGGGACGACAAAGCTATTCAACTACTAAGTCACATATATGCCTCATGTATGGTTTTATGTATAATTAATTAATTCATAAGGTCCTTAAAATATTTACTAAGGTTTACATAGGCAGTGTGTAAGGTTTCGTGATATTTGGAGGTCAAACGTCCATGACATTTTAATGTTTTCCATTTAATTGACCATGTGTATCTATGTATGTTTCGTCTAGTTTTACATGTTGGTTTTGGATTAAACTTAAATGGTTTGTCCTTAACTGGTATGCGAACATATTTGGGTAGGAATCGTCTGGGTACGAAACAAAGTAGAACCCACAAGGGGCCCTACAGGAGGACCCCAACTTAACACTTGAAGCTGCATGGCAGCCTGCATGCAGTGCCAAACAACGATCCATCTAATTTGGGGGTCGATCCTGCTATTCTTCTGCTGGAGAAGGTTTAGGAACAACCAATGAGACCCCATCGAAATGACGTTGGTAAAACCACAGACCGTCGATGCTGGGCGTTGATAGTGCTGATCCTACGTGTAGTCTATAATAATTTCAATGGGTGAATTGATAAGATCACCCCATGCTGCAATAAGTCATTGAACGGTTGTTTTGATTGATTCTGGGTATTTTAAGAGTATGTTAGTCATTAAACTCTCATTATAACCCTAACACCTCATTCAAAACTTATTCCCTCCCAATGTTTCTTCAAAAACCCCGATGACTGTTTAAGGTGAGGATTGATCTTGAAGATGGATTCCATGAAGTTTCTTATTTAATTATAATTGGGTTATTCTAATAATGTATGGGAGTTCTTGATATAAGTCTTCCTATTACCTTAGAGGCAATTGCAAAGATGATTTCTAATAATTTTAAAAAATTAAAAAGTCCAATTTCTACTCTATGTCTTGTGTTCTTGCATAAATAGTTTTCAAACGTTAAGATATTTTGTAATTAATTTTTTATTGATGTTTTCCAAAAAATTCTCCATGAACCCTTGACATTCAAAAATCTCTCAATTTGACCAAAACATGGGTTATGTGATCATTCTTTGAGATTGATGAATTTATGTGTAGATTGTTATGGGGTTTTGATTCATATATAGATTATGATTAGTTGGTTTATAGGCTTTTAGTTTGATAAATTAAATATCTTACATTCTTAGGTCTATCAAATATTAGGCTTATTGAATTGATATTGACTTAAAGCTTATGAATTGTAATGTAGTTTGATATGGTATATCTAATAATGCAATAATTATATTCAATTGCTATCTTTGTTGTATTAGCTTGTTGAATATGTAATGAATTGACCTAGTTTCTTTGATTATTAATATAATTTTATTGAATTGTTTGTTGTGTCCATGGATAAGGGCCTTATGATATGAAATCGGATGTTTTTGTTGTGAAATTTATGTGGTAAGATGGAGGGGGTATGCTGCCCTAATTCCTTTCATATGATGTTAATTAAACTTAAATTATGTGTGATCTACATCGTTCATTTATGGTGGTGGTGTTATATGAATTGATGTGGCCTTATTGATGTTACTTTATGTAATATAATGATGATGGCCTTGTCGGCAATACTTGAAGTATCATGTTGATTTTTACTGTAGATTTATGTTAAATATGAATATAAATATATATATATACATATATATATAAATATATATATAAAGTAATGTGAACGTATGTGTTCATTCTATGTATGTTAGGAAATCTTGTAAACAATGGCTATGTACTTATATGTGTAGTCTTAGGGTTGATTCATGGTTGTTCCTACTTTACTGTAGATAGTATATAGGTTGACTTAAATATGATAAGAGTTATTACTATGTGCTTCTAGGTTGAAATTTATTACGAGTTAAAGTAAAGTATGTGGTCTCTTGACTTGGTTGACTTGTGTACTTTGCTTGATTAGTGTATGAATGTAAATATGTTATTTATTGATTTAGGATGTCAATGTTTCTTAGTCTTGAATGTATGAATAGCATGTCACATTAAATGATGTTAAGAGGGTCTTTATGTGAAACGTTTAACCTAGTGGTAGGTTATGAATTGTTAAGTTGTAAGCCGTAATGGTACCCTTAGAAGTAAAGGAATGATGGAATTAAGGTTTATTGGCTCGAACGGCATCATATCAAACTTTCAAAAAATCATCATGAGCTTCTTGTCATCATTGTGAGGTAGGCCTAGTGTACTTTTCTTTGTTAGGGTAAATGTTATTGGGTTAAGAACCTTTTATGGAACCATTATATGGGAACCTTAATCTAATTTTCTCTAAGACAACGAAGTCTAACACCGAGTGAGTATGGTAAGGGAAGTTGTTCTAGTTCAATGTGATGCTAGATTACAAAGCATGTCCTTTATATTCCTTAACGATGTGCCTACATGGGATGTGACCAAGCTCTACCATTGACATGTAGGACACCCTCATTCTACCGTGGTATATGTCTGTTATTGCCTATTCTCATCATATTGGATAACTACTACCATTAGAAAAGTTCTGTAAAGTTTAGGTTGTGGTATGAGACGTTTCTATATATTGCACAATTGGCTTTAAGTTGTTAGTGAGAGTCCCTAGGTCTTGTCCATGACCATTAGTTCAATGTCATTTATGTATTTAATGTCTCTTAATAGACTAATAAATATAATGACTTATGTTGAGGAAGTAGGTTATATGAATAATTACATATCTAGAGAAGTTAAGGGTTGTCTAGTTAAGGTGCGAATGGGGCATAGGACTGGTCACTTCTTATCATACCTAGATAAGTCTTACAAATGACTATAGTAAGGGAAGCTGATTGTTTATGTTGATATGATTCAAGCATAGGTATTCTTAATAAATACATAGGTAATCTTAGAGAGGTCAATATGAATGTTATCTTCATGATTTACTTAAGTAAGTATTTTGATAACCTTTTAAGGGGAGAATCTCATGTATGTGTGTACACTAATGTATTAAGTGAGAATGATTTTTTCTTAGGAAGTCTATAGGATCTCTTAGGTGTGTGTGTAAGAGATTTTATGGCTGGTCGCTTCATAACTCACTTAAGTGAACCTTAAAATCACCTCTGGTAGGAGGATGTTATGATTATATATTTCATTTCCTTTGATTGTATGTTGATCTCATTATGGGTTGTCTTAAGGATCGTTTAAAATAACATAGAGATGGTGTATTGGCGTTCTCTCTTTGTCTTACTTAAGTGAGTCTTAGGATAACATTTAGTAAGGGAAGTATATGACAAAAGGTGCGTAAAGTTAAGTGAATGACACTTCATTGTAAAAGTGAAGTGAGCTCACTATACAGTGAAAGGAATTCACTGTAATGTTTCAATAAAAGTGATTATTTGCTTAAGTGATTTCTTATGTGTAACTATGTTATTAAATGTTGTTCTTATGCTTATTCTATGATATTTTAATAAAAATTCATAAAAAAGACATTCTATTTATTAAATGTCCCTTTTTCATGTTTTTTTCCATGGCTTCCATACTTAGTACATCTAATGTGCTAACCCCTTCTTTTCCCTTTTTGACTTAAGTGTACGGAATTTGAAGTCTTGATGTGCCATGGAGTACGGATAGGATTCTAAGGCTTTAAGTATGATGTATTCTTAAGTCCTCATTGATTCGACGACAATATACACAAGTTCGTTATGTCATACTCTTTATTTTATTCTCTTGTATGGGATCAGTCACCAGTATTGTATACTCTAACATATTGATGGTTCAAGTAAATAACATAAAGTTTTAATGTTTTAAATGAAAGTCTTCCGCTTGCATAACGTTTATGAAAGAGTTCTTCATGTGTGAAGAATGTTTTAAATTCCTACTCAATTTTGTATATTTATTATGCAAAGAATGATACGATATGCTATTTGTATGTGAAAGGATCTTCTCACATGACTTAGGTTGATGAACTTTCATCTATGACCTATGAGTAAAGTATATGAGGGGACAAATCTCCTAAGCCTATATTTTATAAAGTAAATGTAATAATGGCTTTTCAATAAAGGGAACTTATCATAGAACCGATTGAACATTAATATGAGTGTGTGTCCCTTCCTATGGTATTAAGGTAGGTCACCATAAACCTCTTAAGGAGGTTCACCTTATGACCCAAAATGGTGGTAGAGTGACGTTTCCATGAGTAAATTACTTCAATGCCTAATCTTGGCATCAAGAGGGTTTTCACATATAACTCCAAGTTCGATAACTATGCTTGCCACATAGGATCTAGAAAATGATATCGCCAACGATGCTAGCATGTACTCATGTTTTACCTTGGGAAGTATGATGCCCTCTTTCTGGGGTGACATAATAACACCAAATTCCATGTTTAGCACCCATGGTCTTAATGTCATTTAAGGCTATTGTTTCCATAAGGTAAAATGGACAATGCAGTAAATGAATAGGATACTAACTAGGAGGACTTAAGATTAGTTACTTAGGATAGGTGGATGTAATGAACCTATCAATTAGTTCCTAACGTAGTCATAGGAAGGTGACCTAATATGTATGATTATGTTTATGTGCATATACATGACTTTGTTGTATTTGTCTACTTGTTGTGAGAATGTGCATGGTATTAATTTATAAGATGTGATCTTATCCTTGTATGGACTTTGCTGGTATAATTGACTATATGATGAAGGTCTTGTATTGGAATTCATGAAGTTGCCTTCACTTACGTGATTATGTATGAATTGAATGTTAAGGTATATGGTCTCATGAAGGTTTTACTAAGAATGTGTGGGGTTATGAAGATCCATATGTTCATTGAGCTAGTAGAATAAGATTACGGTCATGAACAATCTCTTATAAATGAGGTATATGAAAGGAAGTAAATATATGTGTGACTTGGTGTAGCTTACTGTAAATCCTATAAGTCTTGATTTAAATGTGTTTATGATGTGTTATACTTATATGATGATATGTAATGGCTTATCTAGGTTGTATGTATGCTTTCTTTGTGACCTTAAGGTGATGCATTGCACCAAGTATCACTAGAATGTTACTTGGGAGGTTAATGAATAAAATATAAAATAGTTTAATGTTTAATAAGTATAGCCTTCTTTAAAGAAGCATCAAAAATGTCATAAATTATTTTTATTATATTCTTTAATGTTTGGCCTCTAAATATGTTTAAATGAAGTACATAAATTATATAAATGCTATGCAGTAAAGGCTTTCAAATGGTATGAGAGGATATAGGACGATAGCGTTTTTCTTCTTCATCATCCTCATATCGTGCTATAGAACTTAAATCTATAAGACCGCTCTCTTATGTTTTCTAGTCCTGCAGTCTTTTATATGTGATTGCTTGGATGAGATTCTTCTTTATGCTTGACAGATAAAAGGTTATTTTAAATGTTTATCATGGTTTTATGGTTTATGATTATGTCTAAAGGTTAATTTTTGCATATTTTAATGTTGTGTTGCCAATTATGGCTATATATAAAATTTATGTGAAATCTTTTCTTAAATTGAGAAATGTGTGTCATGATACAGTTAAAGCATGCGAGAAGTTAATAGGGTTGACATTAGATTCTTTTGCAATAATGTGTTACTATGTGGTTTTACATTATGGTAGCCTGATATATTTTTTGAACTTTAAAATGCTTAGTGACTATCTAAGGAAGTATGCTACCCTAAGATTATGTACTTAAAAGTGTTCAATGTTTCCCTTTGTCTACTTTGGTCCTATGATAAGTTTCTTAGTATGGATTAGAGTTCTTTGTATGGAAATAGATCCTAGGTATGAGGATAGTATGCTTGTATTGGTATAGTTTTTTATATCATATTGTCATGCTTTTCTTATCAATTACCCAAATGTTGCATTTTTTAAATTTAGAAGTGTTTTCACTGTAATACTTAGAAGTTTACTTTAAGATATTCAGGAAATCAATTCAATTGTTCTTTGATCGGAAGTTGTTAAAATGTGTATTGAATTGATGCATATGAGAATAATAATGAATGTAAGAAGGAGATTTGCTATTTGGAATGAAGAATGAGAGTCCTATGGCTTTATGAGTCGTAGATTAATTTCTAACTTCTTAAGTGTTGTGAGTCCCTTTATGTTGTGGAATTGATGTTTCCCTAGAATTGAGGGTAGTACTCTTATCTTTGTAGGTTGATATGTGGGTTTAATTTACCTAGAATTTACCTTACATTAATGTTGAAAGAAAAGAAAGAGTCCTTAAGACTATGTTTCCTATATCATTTCCCTTGATGATGTATAACCTTGGTGTTCATTGTATTGTAAAATCCTTATGTGGTTGAATGAGATGACCTAACTTGTCAATCGGGGATAAATTGTTGAGGTACTAATGTTCACAATACCATGGTGTTGCTGATACACTCAAATTTACTTCTCGAATAAGAATTAAAGCGGTCCTGTCAAGTAAATAACCCAACTAGTGAGGTTGGGATCGTTCCCACGAGGAAAATAGTCTAGACTTAACTTCAACTTGTTATTATTATTATTTGGTTAATGGCTTCCTTGGAAAGTAAAAACAATATCGAGGGGTTTCTATTTCTAAATGAGTGAAAATAAATAACGAACTTGAAGGAGACACTTAAAAGCTTTGAATGTTGGGTTTTAAATAAGTTAATCAAAGTAACTAAAGTTTACGTGCTCCCCATAGGTTCATAACTTGATAATTCTAACAATAACAATTCTTTCCTTGTATCTCTCATTCAAAGTGATAAGTTGTCTATTTTTAAATCCTTGGTCCGGTATCTACAAAATCTCACTCCGCATCTTGGTCCGGCTACGTGTGTTTCTATCCTAACCCTTATCCTTACCTCATATTAAGCATCGTATTTGATATTTGACTAAGTTATTACCTCGTACCAATCAATACTAGCCTATTAGATAGTATACACTAAATCTATGTTAATAATTCTTTTTCTATTATCTACCTCCTTGGTCCAGCAAGTATCATTAAGGCGAGTTCTAACGTTGGTCATCCGTTAAAAAGACTTTTAAGCGAAACAATTATTAATACATGCAAGACACTAGTCTAGAATTTTTATTTTAGTTAGGGTGTATCTCATTAATTGCCTATGGTTCCCAGAACCCTAGTTATGGAGTTTAGTTACTCATAGCCATAAACACAATATTCAAATATTTTAAATACGAATTCATGTACTTACTTCAATGTGAAAGAATAAAATTCAAAGTTTGCTTGATTAATCTCCAAAGATCACTTGCAAAAATCTCAAAATCTAACAATAATACACAAAGTCTAATAATACGGAGTCTGACTATCTGGTGTCTAATCTCATAGAGTCTAACCTCAAAAACGAGGTTTTTCGGACACTTTATAAAAAAACAAAAACCTAATTAAACAAGGATTCTAATTGATGGAAATCTGCCAAAGCGCGGCTGGGTCGACGGACCATCGTGGTCATGATGGACCGTCATGGACTCTGTCGTCCTATACTTGTGCAATTTCTTCTGCTGCTATCTTCATTCCCCACGACAGCAAGTATGACGGACCGTCATAGGCACAACCATCCGTCGAGGGTCTCGTTCCAAAACAATTCAACTGTTGGAATCTGGGTACTGGGATCACTTCTCGGATCTTCACGACGAACCACCAAGACGGACCGTCATAGCCATGACGGACCGTCACAAGCTTCGTAATCCCACACTTGGTCAGACTTCCCCATCTTCCTTCAGCAGCTGCACTACGCTGCCACCCACGGACCTTCACAAGCATGACGGACCGTCATAGGCTCCGTAGGTGGTCTCTTCTGCAATTCTTCGCTCAAAATCTCCGCATTAAGCTTTGGATAGATTTCCTACAAAACAAAGAGAAAATTAGATAAAAATTAGCACACAAAGGCTTTTGGACACACTAAACATAAGGAAAAAGTATTAATAATACCGTGAAACCACGGTATATCAGCACCCTCAACTTAAATTCGTTGTTTGTCGTCAATCGACGCACTATGACTCACTACACAATCTTTGTATAATAGTATCCATGTTTTATCCTTTTCAATCAATTGGCTATTAATCCCTATTAATCTCATAACATCTATTTATGCTATCACTATTAGGCTTGAATATTGTGGAATCAGAACATGACACAGACTCACCACGCACTAACACCTATCCTCTTCAATTTCTCACCGAGGTGCTAACAATTCTGGTATTGTAACTACTGTCCTCACTTTACAACAAAATCCTCCTTTTTCACACATTGATTTCAGTTTGAGCATAAGGATTACTTTTCAACACTCACTCTCGGAACAAAGTCACACTGATTCATACCTTTTTCCATAAGCTTGCCTTATTTTCACTACCTTAAGTTCGCTATACAACCCTTAGGGTCACGATAGGACTTATTTAGCTAGTAGCATAGGCTCGGGGTCAGGTAAGGTATATTTTGGTTTACTTTAGTGACTTTTTGCCCTTCTTGACATATCAGCTAAACCTTCCACAGTCTCTCATTTTATCTTTCCTAGTTTCTCATATTTTTTCACCTTGCTATTTTCTCTTCTTTCTTCATTTGTGTAAGCGACTCTCTTCGTTTCTTGCTTGCATTTCTTGTGTATTTTTATTTTTCTTTACTTTTCTTTTCATCTAATTCTTGAGTCACTTTACTTTTGTTCTTTCTCTCTCTTTTTTCTTTCAACCCCACTTTCCAGAGCACTCCTCATAGTAGCCACCCTCAACTCATGGCTTTCCCATGAGTAAAGGTACACAATAGCAAAGTTGGTTCAGGGCCATAACGAAGGTTGTTTATGCATTAGCCACCCTCAACTTATGCTTTTGGCATAAGCTGCGGTGCACATGTCCAAGGAGGGACCAGGGCCACTACATTGTTCCCAAAAAAGATCAGTTTGGGTGAAAAAGAAAGGTCTAATTTTAAGCTCAGATTATTTGGATCAAAGAAGGATAAATTTCATTTGGTTTCTTTTATTTGGGCTAGAAATGGGCTACATTTAATAAGAGCCTATGATTATTTCCTAATTGGCTATTACAACTTACTTTTAGCAAGACTAACCACGCAACTTCTAGCTCAGTACCAATAGTGGACTATTAAAATATACTCACACTCATTTGACATCTCATCACTATACCAGATTATCAAACACCTAGTTCGAATTAAAGACTTAGGGTAATGCAATGGTGTAACTCTATTTCGTGCTTAGGGCCGCACAATTATCAGTTACTATGCCTAGTCATGCATTATTTTCTAGTTTATCAGGATATCATTTTAGCCATCATGCTTCACACTTATACTATGCACAAAAGATATAAACCTACCGGTTAAACAGAAAAAGTAATCAGTCTTTTGGGGAAAAGAACACAGGCAAGAAAACCTAAAAAGAGGATAGTGAGTTGAGCTACTCAGACTTCACAGTAACACTCAATATCCATTCACCTCACCCCCAACAAAAAGGCAAGCAATTGTCCCGAATGCATAAAAATCTAAATACAAGAGTGGTAGGTGAAGCAAACCTGTGGCGCAAAGCACCGTCGATCACCAAGATGGTGAGTCCGGTTCCCAGAACCAACGTCCTCTGCAATCTGGACACCCTCAGTGGTGTCCTGCGCAACATCCGCACCATCTTTAGTGCCTCTTTATATCTCCACAATGCAGGAGCTAGACGCCCAACCGCTAACTCAGATGCTCTCAGTCGGTGCGCCTCCTCCTCAGCAAGGGATGCTCTCCTCGAAGCCTCTATATCATGGTGCTCCTTCTTCCGTGCTCGCGTCTCGTCCTCTGCTTGACCCCTAAGCCTCTTGGCACTCTCTCGAGGGGGGGGGGGTAGTGGAATGTCAGAGATAGCGAAAAGGGACGCCAACACGGTTTCCTTATCAGTCTTGACAGAAGGGGCCTCAGACTCCGGCACCCTAGCCACTAAGATCATGTCGATGTATGCACGAAGACTGTCGACTGCAGCCTGAAGAGTTGACACATCCCTAGGAGTAACTTCACAATTTTGAGGAGGGACATAGGGCCGATTCCTGTCGTTTCTATTAGCACAGTTAACCCTGTTAAAGTTGTTGTTGCGGTTGTAGTTTCCATCTCGGACATAATGACCCTCACGGTTGTAGTTACCATTGTTCCGACCTTGGTTCCCTTGACCTTGGCGCTAATTCTCCTGATTAAAGCCTTGGGAATTTGATCGGAAACCACCCGTCTGCTCATATACTGCATAAGTGTCCTCCGCATAATAGCACTCATCATTAGGTGGTGGTGGCTTAGCCAAGTAGTTGACTGCATTTATCTTTTCTCCACCCCTTGTGACATGTTCTAGTACAAACCCAAGCTCAGTTCTCATCTGATCCATTTCTTCCCAAATATCATTTGTGGCTGGGTTGTGAGTGGACTGCACTGCGAAGTTGTTTCTTCTTGAATCAGACTTCCTAGTACTCCAAGCGTTGTTATTTCGGGAGATTTTCTCTAATTTTTTATCAATCTCAGTATAACTGCATTCTCCATAAGATCCACCTGCTATAGTGTCCAACACCTCTTTGTTGTTATCATCCTGTCCCCGATAGAAGTATTCCTTCAGTGGCTCATCATCTATACGGTGATTTGGAACACATCTCAAGAATGTGGTGAATCTATCCCAAGAACTACTAACTGATTCTGCTGGTAGTGCCACAAAGTTATTCACTCTGTCTTTGTGGTTTAGTTTCTTGGAGACTTGATAGTAGCGTGCCAAGAAAACATCCATCAATTGGTTCCAAGTGAAGATTGAGTTGTATGGGAGCTTAGTGAACCATATAGCAGCCTATCCTGTAAGTGAGAGAGGAAACACTCTGAAACTATTACATCTAGATCCAAATCCGGCCTCCCCACACATCTTTTACACACTGCCCTTACCTTAGCTATATGGGCATGTGGATCCTCAGAAGGTAGCCCTGAAAACAAATCTCTGGCAGTGAGCATTTGCATCAGGCTACTAGTTACCACAAAAGTGTGGCCTGTGGGTCGAGGGGGCAAGAGAAGTGGCCCATCCGAGTCTACTATGTTATCATACCCTCTGTAGTATGTTGTGGGCTGTGGAACGGGATTTTGTCCCCTCTGTTGATGTTCACCCGGAGCATCGGGTAACATCTTACCATGAACATCAAAAGGAGCTGGAATGTTCTAGTTCAGATCCTCATCATTTATTCCCAAGTTTCAATTCATATTGCGCAGTGTACGCTCTAGCTCTTAATCGTAGGGAAACAAGGGTACTCTTCCTCTCCGTGTATTTGGCATACAAGGAGGATAGTTCTGAAAGGAAATTAAAAACAATAAAACAAAGTGAAATCAAGAAAATATCAACTAAACTATAGTAATAAGTTCAAGTTAATCTAAAAGCTATAATCCCCGGCAGCGGCGACAAAATTTGATACGCTCAAACATACTTCTCGAATAAGAAGTAAAGATGTCGTGTAAAGTAAATAACCCAACTAGTGAGGTTGGGATCGTTCCCACGAGGAAAATAGTCTAGAAATAACTTCAACTTGTTATTACTATTGTTCTGTTAATGGCTTCCTTGGAAAGTGAAAACAATAACGGGGGGTTTCTATTTCTAAATGAGTGAAAATAGATAACGAACTTGAAAGAGACACTTAACAGCTTTGAATGTTGGGTTTTTAATCATTTAATCAAAGTAACTAGGGTTTACTTGTTCCCCACAGGTTTATAACTTGATAATTCTAACTATAACAATTCTTTCCTAGTATCTTGCATGCAAAGTGATCAGTTATGTATTTCTATATCCTTGGTCCGTATCTAGAAAATCTCACTCCGCACCTTGGTCTGGCTACGTGTGTTGCTATCCTAACCCTTATCCTTACCTCATATTAAGCATCGTATTTGATATTTGACTAAGTTATTATCTTATACCAATCAATACTAGCCTATTAGATAGTATTCACCAAATCTATGTTAATAATTCTTTTCCTATGATCTAGCTCCTTGGTCCGGCAAGTAGCTTTAAGGCGAGTTCTAATATTGGCCTTCCGTTAAAAATACTTTTAAGCGAAAGAATTATTAATACATGCAAGACACTAATCTAGAATTATTATTTTAGTTAGGGTTTATCTCATTATTTGCCTATGGTTCCCAGAACCCTAGTTATGGAGTTTAGTTACTCATAGCCATTAACACAATATTCAAATATATTAAATACGAATTCATGTACTTACTTCAATGAGAAAGTATAAAATCCAAAGTTTTCTTGATTAATCTCCAAAGATCACTTGCAAGAATCTCAAAATCTAACAATAATACACAAAGTCTTATAATACGGAGTCTAACTATCTGGTGTCTAATCTCATAGAGTCTAACCTCAAAAACGAGATTTTTCAAACTATTTTTTTAAAAAAACAAAAACCTAATTAAACAATGATTCTAATTGCTGGAAATCTGCCAAAACGCGGTTGGGTCGACGGACCGTCGTTGTCACGACGGACCGTCATGGACTCCGTCGTCCCATACTTGTGGAATTTCTTCTGCTGCAATCTTCATTCCCCTCGACGGCAAGTATGACGGACCGTCATAGGCCCAACGGTCCGTCGAGGGTCTCGTTCCAAAACACTTCAACTCTTGGAATCTGGGTACTAGGATCACTTCTATGATCTTCACGACGAACCTGCAGGACGGACCGTCATAGCCATGACAGACCATCATAAGCTCCGTAGGTGGTTTCTTCTGCAATTCTTCGCTCAAAATCTCCGCATTTAGCTTTGGACAGATTTCCTGCAAAACAAAGAGAAACTTATATAAAAATTAGCACACAAAAGCTTTTGGACACACTAAACTTAAGGAAAAAGTATTAATAATACCGTGAAAGCACGGCATATCCGTTGCTATGTGAAATTATTATAAATCCTTTTATGTACTAATAATTTTACTTTATGAAAATGAAGGTCGTAAAGTTAATATTTTCTTAAGTTTGGATTAAGTTGCTCTTTTTTGGATTTATCCAAAGTGGGGGATAGTGAATGAGTAGTAAGGTTGAACTTTAATCTAATGAATTTTTAGTAAGATTGATCGAAAATAAAATGTTGAATTAATGTATGAATTTCATGACCCTATATGTTTGTTATGCCTTGACTGACATTACCTTAAATATATTGTGAAGATTCCAAGGTGCATGAATGAAATCATTTGATAATATCCATATTTTCTCATGTTGAATTGCATTTTGATATATTAGTTGTGCACTTGACTTCATGATATAAGATAAGAAACATGGTAATAGTCAGTTGTGAGGTGAAATGTTCAGTCTTATAATGAAAAGTTTATTTACATTAAAATGAAATATGATGAATGTCTTGAAAATTATGTGGCCTGTATGGTTTTAGAAGCAAATATTGTAGACTCACTCTTAAAAGATGAAAGCATGTTTAGCTAACTGTTAATGTGTGTGCCTATGATTTGTATTGCTCTTCCCAAATGATGCTTACTATGAAGGTTAGTGCTATGTTAGAAATTGGAATTTTGTGAAATTAATTCCTAATAGTTGTGATGTACTTGGTGTAACCTACAATTTAGACTTCACTTGGAAGAAGAAATGATCATGCCTTGGTTTAAAAGATGATAATTTCTCATTTTTAGAGGAAATTGACCTTCTACTTTGCCTAGGTGTGAACTCATGATACCTGCATGTTTGTTAAAGAGAAGGACATTCCTCCATGGACACTAATGAACATTGTATGGTTGAGTATGACCTTCATCGCACTAGATCTAACTAATAAAGATCTTTGATGATTCAATTAACTGATGTCGATGTGTATTGATGTATTAGTGCCTAATTGCTTCGTGAGGGTTGTCAAAATCTGATTAAGTGTGACATAATGAATAGTTTCAAGATCATATCTTAATGAATTTAGATTGAATGACCATGTTATGATTAGGAGAAGGATATTCCTCTTATGAACATGATAGGAGCCTTTGTGTTTGATGCATTAAAGACTGAGAGAGTAATGGTTTTTATTTCTTGTTAGATTTGAATGCTAAAATGATTTGATGATTTTATAAATGTTATGAACTTCTTTATGATGAATTAATGTCCTTTTTGTTCTTAAAGTATTCTACGTGTCATTCGAGGACGAATGTTCCAGAGTGGGGGATATTGTAGGACCCCCTAAACAGTTAGGGTGTGTAGATACTAACATATTTTTCGTATGGTTTTATGGTGCGAAAATGACTTATAATTTTGTTTAGAGGCAGTGTGTAAAATCTGAGGGGATATGCAAGTTAAACGTCAAGGGAATACAAAAACATCGATGACTAGTCACATATGTTCCTCATGAGTGTATGTGTCCTTATATATTGTATGTCATGAGATTATGAAGCCAGAAAATGAGTTAAAATGATATTTAATTTTAGGATATGGATATTCGTGAAGTTTGGTGGTCAAACGATCAAGAATGTCCAAGGCATTTGAAAGATAGCCCTTGAGACGCTCAAGTGTGTCTTGATGAGGGCCTAGCCAGTTTTTATGAGTTGCGAGTATTGGTTTTCTGTAAAACTCATGTGGTAGGTCTAAAAATCTCAAATAGTTGTATTTACATTGGAAATATATGGGTACGACTTCTAATGGGCCCTACAAAAGGCCCCACAAAAAAGACCAAAGGCAGGTCGAGACACTTTCTTTGAAGTGTCAATCGGTAGTCCAAAAGATGCCCAGTTGGTCAACCAACGTCCTGTTGGTGAGGTCTCATTTATGGACACTTAGCTTCGTCAGGTCTCAACCCAAATATTGGCTAAGTACCAATTGACGGAATCCAAAGGACAACCAATCGATTGTCCAACGCCTAGTCGATGGGTTCCGTCGATGGTAGTATGTAACTACTGCATTGCAACTGTTTTGTTAAGGGATGAATGGTAAATTTACCCAACGTCGTAAAGTGACCATAATTTATTAATTTACCAATATTTGGGTGTATATAAAGTATCATACACGTGATCACCCAATTCAAAATCTTCTTATACGAAATTGAACCTTTCCCTCCTAAAATATTCTCTCTAGAAAACTCTATTATTGTTAAAGCTCAAGAAATCTTGGAGCTGGTATTGACATTATTTCTTCACCAAGTTATAGAGGTCTTCATGTATATAAAGGTATGGTGACCTACATCTCTAAGTAAACTTTTACTTGGAGAGTTAATCTAAGTGTTTTCAGACAAAGTTTCATGATCAAAGTTCTTCTTCTTCAATCTATCCATGGGTTCCTTCTAAAAACGTTTTTAATGATTAATTCATGATAAATTGATGTTAATGTATTGGTTTTAACGTGATTTCAGTACTAAATATTGTATAGCTTGTATGTCACTTTTATTGTATTGATGGTCCATGTCCAATTGTTATACTCATGTTAGATAGTTATGAGATGAGACATCTGGTTTTATGACAATGTTATATTATACATATATGTGTGTGTGTGTGTGCAATAAAAGTAGAAGACTATGTTATTTTCTTATATAAAGGGTGTTTGTATCCATGATATGAATATATTATGTGTATGTGAGAGGTCTATGTAAAAAACAAGGTAGATATTAAAAAGCATTAATTTTAATGCATTTTTAAACTATGAATGTAATGATGTTATATAAGAGGCTAGTCTTATTCCTGTTCGACGACGCTGAAGTTGGTTATGCCTAGGGGGTGCTCCATAGATGTGCCAACATCACAATATAGAAAGTAGCCCTTGGTAACCTCTGGTACATTCATTATCAGAGTGGTTGTAAACCTCACTTTCATGAGTTGGAATCTTCTCTCATATGCCTTCAACCACTCAAATTTGATACTCTTTTTGGTTAATATAGTCTAAGGAGAAGCAATGGATGCAAAACCATCGACAAACCTCATATAGTATCCCGCTAGACCCTAGAAACTCCTAATGTTAGATGGAGTCAATGGCCTAGGACATTTTTTCACTTCCTTGGTTTTCCTTTGGTCAACCTAAAGTCCATCACTAGAGATGATATAACGAATAAATGCCACCGACTACAAGACGAACTCACTTTTTCTATACTTGGCATATATTTAGTGTTTTATAAGCACTTGTAACACCACCCTCAAATAATCACCCTTATTTTTCAAAAATACCAAGATATCATCACAGAATACAACGACAAATTAATTTTAGGTAACTTGGAAACACGCTAATAATTAGGTCATAGTGGTCGCCTAGAGATTAGTGAGACAAAAATACATTACTAGGGTGATAACCCGATCTCATGTCAATCATATAAAAGTTGCTTTCCCCTTGGATTTGATAAAATAAGTTGTCAATCCGAGGGAAAGGATACTTGTTCTTAATATGATTTTATTGAGTTGGTGATAATGAATTCACATTCTAAGGGATCCATCCTCTTTCTTTACAAACAATACTAGAGCACCCCATGGGGAAATACTAGGTCTAATGAAGTCTTTCTCTAGTAAGTCCTTGAGTTGAGTCTTTAACGCTTTCAATTTGGATGTAGCCATCCGATAAGGACAAATTGAAATGGGGTTGGTATCTGGTAGCAAGTCAATACAAAAATAATTTCCCATTCGGGAGGGATTGCGGAAAAATCATTGGGAAAGACCAATGGAAATTCCCTCAGTACTGGCCCATCTCAATTGGAGGAGTTTAAGAATCTAAATCTTTGATTCTTACAATATTGTAAAAACACCCTTTAGAGATCATCTTGCAAGCCTTCAAAAAAGAAATGAAACAACATATAGGAATGGAATTTTCCCCCTTCCACTCTAAAAAAGGTGAATTAGAAAATTGAATTTGACAACTCTTGTTCTACAATCTATGCTTGAAAAAAAATTATGCAACCAATACATTCTCAAAATGACATCAAAATATACAATATCAAGTTCTACTATTTAGACATGACTAACTCTATTGGACAACATTACAGGATAACTTCTATATAACCTCTTTGAAACTACAAACTCACACACCTGGTGGACACCATAAAAGGTTCATTTAGAATATAAACTAAAATATCAAACTTTCTAGACATCAAAGGAGTAGCAGAAGATAATCCATCACCCGGATAATGTAAAGCATAAAAATCAACTACGAAGACTAGTAACATACCGGTAAACACATAGCGAGAACTCTCTTTTTCACCCTCAGAGAGAAGTTCATAAAACTGATTATTCTTTGTAGCATCCATATTCGATACACTGGCTTTAGCTTGCCCTCTACATATGTCTTACCCCTTCAAATTAGTGCAATCTGTGAACTTTTATCCACTGTTTCCACACAAAAATCAAATCTCCATTCCAACAAGGCAATCACCATTATTCTTTGAGAAACACTTTCCACAAGTTGGCTTCTTTCTTGGTCAAATACCACCTCATACCTTTTGAGAAATAGGGTTTGACATCCTCTAATTATTAGCCTTGAGAAATTTGGAAGGATTTTGACAATAAAACCTCTTCTTCAACCAAGGATTGTCTTGAAGGTCACGCCTACTCTTTGAAGATATGCCTTCATATGGATTGACCCTCTTGGACTACCTATTCTTCGTTCATAGACTACTCTCGTACACTTGTTGATCATAAAAAATTAGGCTGGAGATGTTCATATAATCATGAATCATATATGAACAACATTCTTCAATTATACTAAGAAATTTTCTCGTCTTATCCCTTGGGTTTATAACCAAGGATGGAGCATACTTTGACAATTTAGTCTTCTTCAAAGAATAGTAAAGTACACTCATACCTTCTTAAAGAAGGTTGATGAATTATTTAACCTTAGATTTCCTTAAATCTCTATGATAGAAATGTCCAATGAAACACATGATGAAGATCTCCCAAGTCATTAGTCCATCTTTTAGTCTTATGATACCTCCATTGCACGTACTAAGTTTGACCCACATCTTTGAATTGGGAGTCCGCCAAACTGGCCTTTTCAATTGATGTCACACCCATAGAATAGATAATATTATATACCTCATCGAAGAAATCTTGACGGTCTTTATTCCATTTCCAACCAAAGGACGTAGGTGGATTCATTTTAGTAAAGTCTCTCCAAGGAGAGATCATAGTACTAGCATTTTAAGGCACTCGATGTTCAATTTCACTAGTCACTTGGGCGATGTTGGCTTGGTATTGAGAAGTGATGGAATTAGCTTGCGAGGTCGTCGCTTAGGCAAAATTGAGAAAAAAGACGCCCTTATCGCTCTTTCTGTCATAGTTTGATTACCAACCAGAACTTCATCACCTATAGAAACTTCTTCAAATTTAGGTAGTTGGTTGTCTTGTGGAGGATCTTGGTTGTCATTACATCCTACATTAGCAATGCCTTCATTAACCCCTCATGCTGCTGCTATTCATTAATCATTCCTAGAAACATGATAAAAGATTTACATGAAATCACATAACGAGACTCTAGAGGCATAATATACAAGTACAAGGAGAGGAGTGTGTCTAAGCATCACATAGTCTCTAATTCAAAAGTGTGGGACTCTTCAATATTATGAATAAGTATTTAGAAAGACATTGTTTAATGAGACATCGTTTCTAGTGATATTCAACCTCATGCTGTGATACAAAGTTTGTCACATCCGGGGAGCACTGTATAGACATAACTTACATTGTCAACCTTGGAGAGAACTATGACTATCTTCTTAGAATTAATTATTACATTCAATGTATATATGTCACGACCCAAAACGAGCCGCGAGTGGCACCCACACTTACCCTCCTATTTGAGCGAACCAACCAATCTAAACCCCAACATTTCAACCATAATAACAAGAATATAATGCGGAAGACTTACAACTCATTAATATAACCAATAAATAACTTCTAAAATTTAATACTTATTATTCCCAAAATCTGGAAGACATCACCAAAAGAACATCTGTCCTCAAATTTCTAAGTCTAAGAGTATTTAAGAAACTAAAATAGGTAAAGAGATGGTACGTGTCCGAACTTCAAGACATCAAGACGTGAATGAGAGAAAATCCAGTCCGAGCTAGGAACAATCGCTCACCCTGAAATTTGACATGATGAAGACTAGCTAGTGTTGAGGACGAGTCAAAGTCGATGGCACGTTTGCTGCACTCCACAAATAACAAAGACGAAAATTACAAGTAGGGGTCAGTACAAGGCACAAGTACAGAGTAGGTATCATCGGCCAACTCAAAATAGAAAGCAATATAGATCAGATAATAACATAAAACCAACCAAATACTTAATAGGTGACAAAAACAAGTACCATAACCAATGGCCACAACACCAAGCACATCAATGAAGACTCAAGCCTCCACACCATACTCATTTGGGAAACAGGTTCTTTAATCCTTAGTATATTAGCATAACTCAAGATTCACTCTCTTTACTATCCTGGTGTCGGAACTTGACATTCCGATTCCCTACTACTACGTGTCGGTTCTGACACCCGATTGTCTACTATCCTAGTGTCGGAACGTTACACTTCGATCCTCTACTACTATCCTGGTGTCGAAACGTGACACCCGATCCACTAGTACTATCTTTGTGTCGGAACGTGACACTCGATCCACTAATACTATCCAGGTGTCGAAACGTGACACCCGATCCACTAACCTAATTCTTTTAGTTCATCAAGCCTTCTTTTATACCAAGGAATCATCATTAACAAAGAGGTTTTAAGGTTCAACAGCCTCATCATGCTAATTCATCACAATTACATAATCACATCATGCAAGCATACAATAAAGCAAATAGAAGACTTTACAATACTACCCAACATATATCATTCGCTATTAAGATTTTACTATGAAATAGCATAAACCATAACCTACCTCCACCGAAGAATTGTGATCAAGCAATCTACTTCTCCAATGCTTTGCTTTCCTCTACGTTCTTCTCCCTCTCTCATTCGTTCTCCCCTCTTCTCTCTGTTCTTTCTATTTTTCCTTATTCAAACTCTTATTCTTTTACCCTAATTACCATATAATTAAGTATAAAAGATGGTAAAATTAACCCACTATTTATTCCAAGGCTATATCCTTTAACCCCCAAGTAATTGAATTGTTAACATTTAACCACTAACTTTATAATCATAAGCAGGAATAGTCCAAAACACCCCTTAAAAACTTTTAACAGAATTCCGACCCAGTCAGGGTTACGCAGCCCGTGACGGCCCGTCGTGCCTGCGACGGTCCGTCCTGCTGCTTCCGTCAGAAAGTTCAGAGAGTCGAATTCATTAAAGAGTGTGACGGTCCGTCATGCCTACGAAGGTCCGTCCTGCTCTTCTGTCGCGAAGTTCAGAGAGTTGTTCACAGTACCCAATTTTTCCCGAGTCTAACTGTTTAGGAACGAGACCCCTTCGACGGTCCGTAGTGCCCATGACGGTCCGTCGTGGGATCCGTCAACCCAGACAGCTATTACCAGAAATAACTCCTTAGCTCAGAACGACTAAATAGGTCGTTACAATATACTATACAATTTATAGAGGATTAGGTCAACTTTTCCTAATCCATTATCAAGACCAACAATCCTTAGACATTGCAACCAATTCAATACACAAGGATCTTACATCATCAACATAAACCAATAATTATTGATAAAATTTATCTATCAAGATATCATCTGAAAATCATCCAATTAGGAAATCCTAAATACAATTCTATCATGATCTTTACATAATTCAATATCCCAAAGTAATCTACATAATAATTCAATACAAAATAAGCCTTGCTCAAATCATACATATTGGAGCCAAAATTAGTAATGCATTATTTGCATGGGGTCATAAAAAAATTGATCTAAAATAATTCTATTAATATTAATTGATCATAAATCATTGATTCAATTTTTCTTATTCAAGAAACCATGTCTAGAATTCAAAATAGAAGATTTCATGTTTTTTTATCATCTTTAAAACCATTTGAAATTGGCTCCTTAAATAGAAGAGGATTCAAGGTTCAAAAACCACACCTAATTTGAAGAAAATCCCACGATGTTGATTGACAAAATATTGTAAAATCTTCCCTGTTCCTTGGAGCATCGATTCTTCAACAATGCAGTTTTAAAAAGATAGAATGAAGGCCTATTGTTTTGAGTTGAGGTTTTTTCTTTTAAAGGTGTGTTTTGGGGTTTAATAATATTCAGTAAACTTCAATAAATGATATATGAAGTAACCAAAAGACCATGTACTTATTGGACATTTTAATCAATTCAAATTTTGCTTAAAAATAATATGACCAAATCTGGTAGGTCACTGCGTGTCGCAGAGGCGATTTCAATTCTTTATTCTTGAGAATTTTGGGACAAATTGGTTCGTGATGGTCCAGCCTCACCGGGAAAACATTTTTTATTTTATGTGTATCTTGAGCGACGAGAAGTCACTACTGATTCTTGGCAGGCTCAGGAGCTTCCTTGGACCATGTTTGGGTCCTCCTTGGGGATCCTTAGGGTGGTCCTCGTCATATCTTTGACTAAATTTTTTACCCTACAATGTCCCTGTAGGTACTAGGGTCATCCCCACTGATTTTATACTACAAAAATTGCTTTAAAATAAGTACAACATACAAGGAATATCAAGAACATCTAGAGTATATCTTTGGAACGCCTTGGACGTTGGACTTGAAAACTATTCCAAACTTTATAGACAACCTATTTACACTATAGTTAAAAATGTAGGACTTTAAGACCTCATGAAACACATGGTAGGCTCTAGTTTAACGTAGTTCATTTTTAGGGGTGTTACACTTACATGGTGTTTGGTTAGATTTAATAGTGACTACAATTGCATTTCATGACTTGTTTTACTTAAGATTATAGTTCCTTATAATTAAGAAATTGTTCTACTAGATACTCCTAAAATCAAATAGCTTAAGGTTACATCAAGACATACTTAGCTTTGGTAGTACTATGGGATTCTATATTAACCTTGCACAAGTGTACTTTACGTGGCTTGTGATGTAGTTCATTTGAGTAAGAAGGACAATGAATTTAGTATGATCTCATATATAGTTTTAGTATGCTTTGTTACAACTATGAAATTCATGATATGCTGATGCTTTTATCTCTTATGATTGTCTAGTGTTCACTAACCCCTTGAGATATATCATGTTGGTATTACTGCATGCTTTTGCCTACATTCTAGTTCAATGTACGGTCTTGAAGATATTTAAATATTTAAGCAAAAGAGTTTCCAAGGCAAGGCTAGTAATGAATGGAAGATTGATGAGTCCTCATAGAATTTTAGGACACAACCACTATGAGTCCTCACCCAGGATATTGGTAATGATGTTTTCATAGTTTGTTTTGAGACATACATTAGAAGTTCTGTGATTAATTCCGTTGATTGTGTTAAGCAAAAAGTGTTGATTTCACTCTACTTTTTGTATATATGAAATGAATGATGTCTAAGTACTTGTACAAGACCTCATAGAGGTAAAGTACACCCTGTGGCAACTCAAGCATTCTCTAGGGTGTACTTGCACATCGTGACACATGATGAATAGAATACCGTGAGCCATGAGATTCTTTAAGAATCTTTCTTCTCAAATCATCAACATTCGGTACATGTAGCCTTCCTTGGTACCTAGTAACACAATCCCCCCAGGGAAAAGACTCACTTACATTTCATAGGACCGATTCGTTTAACTCCATCAATAGAGGATCAAGATGTTTCTTAGACTTAACCTCATTAACAAGATACGACTCGGAGTATTAATTATCCATGAAATCCCATTGTGGAGATCTTTTAACTGAAGACCCAACCAGCCTAATGTATGAATATCCTTCACAAGTTCCTTTTTACCCTCTTCAACACAAGCCACACTACCCCTGGTGTTTCGACATCTGCAACAGCATTGGATTTGTCGGGGTTATAGAGGAGACTCATGTCATAGTCATTCAAGAGTTCTAACAACATTCTTTGTTGAAAGTTTAACTATTTTTTCTTGAAGACAAATTAAATAATTATGGTCGGTAACACATGTACATGAACCTCATATAGGTAGTGTCTCCATGACGACCCGGATTCTAGAATCTCAATCCCAACCAACGTCGTTGACCTCTCAGAGGTCATAGACAAGCCTCATCTTGCACTCATAACATTAATATGGATAATTTTAGCTTAAAATTTAAAAAAAAATTTGAGCGTATGAAGTATATATAGACTTCGTATAGTTATTTGATGAATTCATTATATACTAAGCTCATCATAAAAGTAACAACCATCTACCATAAGAGTCAATTTGAAATATAATAAGAATATATCATTAAAACAATTTCCAAACAGGACCATAATACAAATGTTTCGAAATGAATGTACGAAAGAAACGCTAAGGAAAACATCCACTAGATTTGTCTAAAATTAAGGATAGACTAAAACTGTAGCATCCTCGAAATCAAGAGGACCTACCAAATGGTATGGAGAGACATTGATGACCAAACCATTGCAAGTGTCATCAATCTGTCCCTTAACCTGCATCTATAAAATAGTAAATAGTAGGGATTAGCATACAACTTGTAGTAAGTATGAGTGTATGCACAAATACACTTAAGGCTATGCATGATCAAAGAAAGCTCTTCTTAAACAACATGCTATTTCTTGAAAGCCTACTTACTAGAGAAATCCATTTTGTATATGATTAAAAAATATTAGTATTATTCACATAATTTTAGAACAACTCGAGCCAAGATTTGGAATTTTGATAGTCAAAACCCGAGAGCCCTATTTTTGACAATTAAATTATATTTCATTTTGTTTCTTCTTCTGGTTGTGTAGTTCAATGATATTCTTTTATCTTATGTTTTACTTACAAGTGCAATTGTTCATTGTAGTCTCATTCCTAAAATGAATCAAGTAAGCAATTCACAATACGAAGGTATGATTTGGATACTCTACTTTATTTCCTTTGGGTATGATTATATATATATGCCAATATTTATTGGCTATTCCCATTGTTTATTTAATTCATAATCCATTCTCCATTATTGGATACCTTACTTACAAGATAAATATTTTATTATTAAATTGTGTATGAATGTATCTATAAGTAAATCTTTATTGGCTATGCCCATTAATTGGTTAGTAATCCTGTTTATATAGCTTGAGGCATCTGTTGGTACTCTAACACAAGACTTAGTTTATTTTTTGGTCTTTTCCTCTCCTTGTTGTGTAGTTCGATAATTCTTTTGATCCAATGTTTTACTTAAAAGAGCAATAATTCATTGAAGTCCCATACCCACAATGAATCAATTAAGTAATCCAAGGACTAAGGAATGATTTCCCTTCCTTCTATTGAGTCAATCTTTACACTATATATTCGTTACCTTTCATAAGCAATTCTCTAATGATCATTCCATTGATTTAACTACTTTAAGGTTTTATATATTATACATTTTATATTCACGATACTTTAGAACGTTGATTTAACATTGAAACATCTCAAGTGAGAGACAAACATATGGGACCTCAAGCCGAGGGCCTTCATTACAAACACAAAGTCTGCTTCATTCGTTCATTCGTACTTCATATTATTCAATGTATTCATTTGTAGGCTGATGTAAACACCAGCTATACCTAGGATGAATTTAAGGACTCTCATCGTTATCCTGATGTGCAATTACCAAAAATGACCTAATGTCAGTACTTGAATCTTATTTCACCTCCTGATTATTTTGCACAAACACATTACGTATCGTTCATTTCATTATCTTTAATACTTGAAGGCTGGCCTCAATCGTTCTTTCGAAATATTAACCTTAAACAACATAGATCATGTGAGCATCATGAAATCCAGTGTCTGGTCCACACAGAAACTGGTGGAATCACCAGCCAATGTGACCCAAAACATGCTAACGTACATGGAAATTGTAACATCACCAAGTCCCTATATTGGTTGTATATTTTTGAAGACTAGGAGATATAAGGAGACCCAAACCCGGCATGCCGGACAGTCTCATCTCATGAGAGTTACGTGAACCTCTGCCCTTCCCGAAAAAAGGCATCACCGCTCATATCTAGCCTATCAGTGCTGAACATAAAGTTCCATTACATTCAACTCATATGTCATGGAAGCTATCTTTTGGTATGAGGACATCATATCTCAATAGATGATTTGTAATCTCATAATTACTATTGAGTATACATTAAAATCAATACTTTTTTAGAGTGTTCATTGAGACTGGTCTCTTCTCTAGCTTTGCACTCTCATAGGTGATTACGTTTTGGTAACATTTACTTAGATCATTTGCTTTAAATAATTACTTAGCCCTTGACGTGAATGTTCATTGCTCCTTTATCTTTTAGTGTTGACTCAAGCATTATGGAGGCTTACCTCAAGATTTAGATTTACTTACAATATTGTTGACTTGTCAGTGTAAATAGTATGTGTAATAGTGTGTCAGCCATAAATAAAGGTCATTATTAAGTTATTTTTGTCATTTTGTGTCGGCCAAAGATAACGTGGCCATATGTAAAAAATTAGTGTCGGCCATAAATAAAAGGGCCATTATTATTAGAGTATTTTGTCGTTTTGTGACGGCAAATAATATAAGGCCAAATGTAAAGTCGGCCATTTTCTATATGCCAAGTTTGTAAAATGATTTTATAAATAGAGGGCACCTCCCTCTGTAATAAACAAGCTACTTCCAATCAACTCTCCTCTTCACTCTCTTTTCTCTCTACACTATAAAAATTCGTTTCCACCCTAAATTGGTATCAAAGCTAGATAACTAAAATAAGCTATGGAGAACAAATCCGAAACAACAAATCTACAAAAACAGGTACATTTATTTATGTTCATGAGTAGCTAAATTAATTTATTCCTGAGAATCTCTTGTTAATTATAATTATTTATCATGTTTTAATAATGTTATAATAACCATATTTAGAAAGTTTGCTACAGAAATATTCTGCAAATAAGTATACCCAGACTATGCCATCCTAAGGATGAAACCGATAGGCAAGAAGGCCGTTTAGGGGAGTAAACAAAGTTGAGGGGCTATTAGGGTAACTGATCAAAGAAGAAAAATGTAGTAGTGACCAGACCAGATGATTATTAAATCATTATTATTACATCATAAATTAGTATAATTTATTAAGGGGTTGGAAGGAATAAAATTTTAGTGAAAAATGAAAATTATTAAAATGAACTCTTACTTACTGGATGATTATGTTAATTATAAGATATTAATACTCTATATATTTAAAAGTCTGAATACTGATATAAAAAGAAAACTTTTTGATAAATTATGGATATATGAGATAATTAAAAAAAATAACTCAAGGTTGGGCTGAATTAGTTATACTAGATGACTTTGAATTAGATTTATATGATGATCTAGGAATATTCGAAGATCAATGATAAATTATATGTACCTACAATATTGGAAAGAAACTAAAGAAAACATAGATCTAGCAGAAAAATTGTTAGTTGAAAATTTGTATATATACTTAAGAACCCGAGAAAGTGAATATCTAGAATATATTGCAAACAACGCGAATGAAATACAACGATTAGATCTAATTAAAAAGGAATATTATGAAAAAATATTTTATTAGAAATATGAAAAATAATACAACATCAAGTAAAGTAACTAAAATAACAAAAACAAAGGTAGAAAGAAAAGTACGAAAGATATGGAAAAAATTGAAACCTTTATACATAGAATATGAAATATCACAACTTACTAAAACAAGTAATGATAAGACAAATCATTTGATAAACATAATTTCAAAAAAAGAATATAAATAGGTTTATTATTTGAAAAAACAATATGAACAAAGAAATATATAAGCAACAGCTGATAGAAAAATAGATGAAAAAAGACAAGAACTACAACATAAGAAAGAAAGATTAGAAGAAAATATGTTGGCAGGAGTATGTAAAAAATCAATATAAGCACAAGGAAAAGTTATGTTTATGTTAGAAATACAAATAGATTGCCTTGAATATAGGATACAACTTAATATAATTTATAAATTATAATAAATGAAGAAGAATATGCAATAGACAAAAAGACATATGAAAACCAAGATTGATTAACCAAAAAAAATAATGTTTTCAAATTTAGGAAGAAGATATAAAAAATAAGGAAATAACTTATATTTAATGCTAGAAAAAGAAACAACGAAATTAGAAGATAGTCTAACAGCTATGATAAGAATAAAAAAAATATGAAGAAATAGATAAATCAAAAGAAATTGAAAAGATAAAAATGCAAGCAAAGCAAGAAGTACATAATCTAGAAGAAATAAAAAATACAAGAATATGTGAGTTAGAAAATGAATTAGCTAAGTTAAAATTATTATATGAAACTAAATAAAATGAGAAACATATAGAAAAAGATAAAGAGCTCGAATTAACTAATGAAGTAAATGAGATTAAACAAAAATTAAATGAAAATTTTGATGTAAATGAAATAGACGAAAATGAAACGGATACAATAAATGATCAAAACTCAGAAATAAGTGATATAAGTGAAACATACACGGAAAATTTAGAACAAGTAAATAAACCGAAAAAAATTAGAAATAAACACAGGAGATATGAATCGACCTAGCACATCAGGAGTTAAAACCCCAGATAATAGTCCTAGAACTAGTCCTAAATGGACACCATTAACATATTATACACAAAATTATGAAGAATCAGATAGAACAAACGCAATATGGAATAGCAGATTAAATAAAAAATGGACACCTAAGCCAATAACTGAACAATATAATTTTTTAGATTTAGATTGTGTTACAGATATAAATAAAGCAATATTACTATGGACAGGAAATACATCTAAACAACTAATTGATAATAAAATAACAACTAGAGAAACACCAAGATATATAGAAAGAACATTTGTAGGAACAACAAAATTATGGATAGAACATCTACCCCCAGAAAGTTTAGAAACACTTAGAAGTGATAAAAAATAGATGGATCTCCATCAACAACAAATATTGATTTATTAGATAAATATGAATTAGCAATAAGAAACGAGTTTGGTGGTATGACCACAATTATAAGAGAACAAAATGGAGAAAAAACAATAAATAGGCAACTTATGACAAAATTATCTATATGTAAAATTTTTTACATAGAAGAATACACATGTGCATTTCAAGAATATTATTACAAAGCAAGATATAATATGAATGAAGCAAAAGAAATGCGACATCAATATTTTACCAAATTACCAGAACCATTCATTACAAAAATAATTAAAGATTGGAATGATGAAGGATTAAGAGATACTTTAAGATCTAGAATAAAATTTCTACATCAATAGTTTATACAACTATGTTAAAAACAAAAAGAAAAATAAAAATTGAAAAAGTATTAATTAATAATTTAACCTATTGTAAAAATAAAAAAGCACCACAGTTTGGATGTACAAATGAATACTATAAAAAGCAAAAAGCAAGAAAATATAAAAATTTCACGACCCAATAATGGACGTGATGGCACTCGTTATAACCCACCTAGACAAGTCAGCCTAAAACTCAACTATTACAATAAAGTGAGGAAATATGGACAAGTCAACCCATCACCAATCTGATTACTTTTAAACATATTCCACAAGGAAATACACGCATTTCATACACTTAGCAAGAGTTAAAAATCGACTTGCCTCGAATAATCAAGAATTCACTCCGGCACATGAGCCTTCCACTATCGTTGTACTTTCAACTCAAAGCGATCTATTCACATTATATAACCGCAATAAGGTTTCAAAACTAACAATACTTATATTACTATGTAACAAGCTCCAAATTTTAATGCCAATTAACATGTTAACTCTCATATTTTCTCAATTTCAAGGCTAAGGTCAAGTATTAATTCATCCAATTATTATAAATTTAACATATTCAAGTAATATAATATCCTTAATATTTAATTACTTATTTTAATAATATTAAAATTTTAAAATTATAATAGAATTTAAGAATATATATAATATAAAAATGTGAGGCCACTGGTTAGGAAACCAATGGCAGGCGAACAACCATGAATCTACCAGAGAAACATATGATAAGGGTAGTAATACTACCTAAAATTTATCATTCCAATTATTCAATATATATTTAATCATTATGACACTAACAAGCAATTACTATGTCGTGATTTTCCCATTAATATTTTCTATTCAAAGACAAAGGTTGGCAATTAATTTTTCTTTCCCACAAACTCAGTATTATAATATCAATAATAATAATAATAATAATATAATACGACCCTATCTATAATTATCAATATGAAGATTAGATGTAGTGGGATTTTACCTTCTGAATAAAGGCAGCCTTTTGGTATCCTTGCACTACGGTACTTTCTTTCCCAGAAATTACTTTTATCGCCTATTAATTTCTGATTTACAAATAATAAATCCTTTTATTCAAATTTATTTTTTATACATGGGCTAAGTGATTTAGGGCTCTGAATGTTATGGACTTGGCCCGTTAACCACTTACTAAAATTCACTATTTAAAATTTACCCACTCAATTAATACATGGAATTCTAAGAGTAATTTAAAATTTCTGTTAAATTTAAAGAAGGATATTTTATGAAAGATAGAGGACTAGTTCTTAAAATGGATTAACGGGTCATTATATTATCCACCACTAAAAATCATGTTTGTCCTCGAACAAAAAGAAAAAGAATAAAGAATAACCAACGTTACCAAAAGTCTAAGTTATGACCTATTATTAGGTGTTTATCTCTCTAGAGAGATCCTCGTTAAGACCATCCCACCAAGATCAACTACTAAAAACTAACTCTCAAATCTAACTTTGGAGCATCTATAAATCACGAGTGATAATCAAGTCACTGACTGACCCATGACCCCAATTTAAATTTAAACCCATTGAATCTTAGTACAACCATAATGGTGAATATTGTATTACGTAACCAACATCACCTTCTGAATCAAATTGGCTACAACCACAAGTGAACCTAAATCAACCACTAGACACCAATAATGCACAAATCATAACATTTTTTTTATTCAAGATTCCCTTCCCACAACACGATCTTCCTACAAGCTTAAGTTAATTTAAAAAAGTCAAGTTAACAGGATACTCATTAAGGGAGAATCAAACTTATATAACCCAAAGAACATAGAGATACAGTAAGCACCTAACAAGCGGTACACTCTATGATGCATATTCTTTAACAACACTACCAGATAATTGTAACTCTTCAAGTAAGCTCTTCTATAAAATAATTTTCATACGCAATGGCGTGCATGTAGAACTAATAGTATACTTCTACTTTCTCAAACAACACCAAATATGCCATGACTGAAATGATCAAGTCTGCCCAAGGATGTAACTCTACCATGAGAACAATCACAAGATTGGTACACCCGATCCACCACTAGAAATTCACCCGTAAATATGAAAACATGTATGTGTATAGGTAGAAAATTACACTCTAAACCATATCCAATAATAAGTAGATGGTCATATAAGAATTTATAAAATCAGAGTCGAATAAGACTAGATACTTCTTTTCATAGTGCCCATATCAAACATTTGCATTTATTTGACTCTATCTCTTTAATTTTCTAGTTACCCACAATCACCAATTTAGTCTCGATTATAATATCTCACATACTTGTTTTGTCGAACCACAACTACTGTTTACAATACTTCACTAAGGTCAACACTTTTAATTCTAAAAGAACTTCATAGTCGCACCAACCATTTATCTTATTCTCAAATAATCACTAGTATTAAAATCTTCTTAACAAACACATTATTTCCTCCAAAATTTTAAAAATATGGCTACCTCTCTTTCTTTTTAAGCATTCCATGGCAAGTACGAGTCCTACAAAAAAAAAAAAAATTGATAACACTAATTTCAAATATGATAGTATCTTTCCATTGATATCAAACTGTTAAATCACACCCGAAGTGAACTCCACACATGTATCACATACCATGCTTCAATTGTCATTCCTAATCATCACATACCTCATGCCAATACTTAGAAAAATATTAGGTCTCCCAAATTATTCTATATACCATGGGCACATAATCCCTATTTATCATCACGTATCTATGTAACACATCACAACAAATGATTAAAAAAAAAAAAAATCAAATCATCAATGACCATGTATAATTGTATGTCAATACTATTACGTATCCATAAGTCACTTAACAAAATCTGAACTAATTAGCTCTACATAACAACGCATACTCTTACACATCTCACGGGTTTTACCCAAATCAACAGTCTATGTTCATAAAAATTGCTGATAAATTCCTTGTAAGTTTAAACCAAATTGATTCACAATCATAGTCATATTAGAACTACATATGTCCATTTATAGACCCTTTAACTTAGATTCAAGAGTATTCTTATTCCTTCACATCTTCTAAATTCTTTCGATGAAACAAATTTTAAATACCTTGAACACTTCAATACATCAAACTCTTTTTCTCTTCGCTGACTTGCTTATCAATCTTATCCTTTGATCAACAACCTATGGTATTTTTATCTTATCCTTGAAATAAAAACATTACATGAAATCCTATTTAGGTATAACAATCAAAAGTAACCAAATTTACTACTCATATTATTTTTAAGTCCTTCAAATGTTTCATACACAATGTGATCAATCATTTCTTACCCTATACCAATTCATACCTTGACAAAACACACTACTACAAATCTAAACTCTCAATGAAAAACTTGAATTTTGAATTTAATTATGTAACTCAATCCTTTTATCTATTGAAATTAGCTCATACATAGAAAATACTTATATTTGGACATCTTAGCTTATTATTTTCGCCTATCCATCGACCTTGTCATACCCTTTCTTAAAAATCCAATGGTACCCGTTACCAAATTAGAAACAATAAAAGAACTTATCACCAGACTCGAGTCAAACTGTGTAGGTTTCTTTCACAATTCTTATCCAAAATATGTATATATACATTTTTTTTCAATCTAATGAACGTGTGACACTATTACCATAACCAAAATGAAACATATGAAATCACGTATCCTTGAACTAAATTCTGAATCATTGTCCTTTATAATTATAGTAAATATTTATTTTCTCGATTCTCTCTTTCCAATGACTAAAATACATCCCACTAATTCTTTTCCATTTATGACTCTAGCTTCTTTCAATTCTATTCAAGCGAAATTTTCAACACATCATACAACTTTTCATACAACCACATTGTTCATCAAATAGTGGAAAACCACAACCTTAGATGCTCGCAAGTGGTTATTACCATAAAAACTCGTTTAACCCTCAATTATTATTTTATGATTTGGTCTCAATCGCAATCCATCACAAACTCCTATTATCATCATGCTTAGTTAGCTCTTGTGATCACCACAAAGTCAATTATTTCATTAATATGAATTACTTCCAGTTATACCAATCTAACCCAAAGAACTAACCCACTTTTATCCGCACTTCCTTACTAAAACTCTTAATTGTCATCACATAAGTATACTCTTTAGGACTTCCTTTACCCATATGCTTGTTATTCAATATTGATCCAATTTCTTGGACATTACGATGAAATCACCACTCATTAAAAAATTCATAAAATACATTTCACAATCTGAACATATCAACTTCATACCAAAGATCAACTACTAAAAGCGTCCTTATAAATAATGCTTAACGCATCCACTCGTACTAACAAGCTAGTTGGTATCTCGAATATGAATTCAACACCAAATCTTATCATATAAGCATGTAATACAATAGATATCTCCTTAAATAGTTAGTATTTGCACTTAACAATCAACATGTCCGTATTCATGTACCACTAGTAACACATCGTGAAAATTCGTTACATCCACCACTAGAACATATCATATCTATAGAGAAGATCATTTACAAATAGGTCACACACTTTATCCATCAAAGAGCTGTAAAATATTACCAGATTATTTTTGTATCTAACCCAAGCTATATCTATTCTTTCGTAATCAAGGTCAATATCAAAAGTAACAGACTCCATAATTCTACCAAGTACCCATCAGTTCCATTGTAATAGTCGTATCATGACCTTCTTTGGTATACACTCAATCTGTGAAACCACATATGGGATTCTAACCTGAAATGGTTCAACATCATTTGCTAAGCAACCCATTAATGGTATGACAATTATATCAATTGTATTTTTCAAGGTTACACTATTTATTATCTAGTCAATTCTTCAAACATTTAACTTCTAATTGTCGAAGCACTCCATATTTTTGCTTATACCAGATAAGTACTATATTTATTATTATTATTTTACAATGAAAACTAATCTTACTCAACTCTTTCAAATATGATCATGCATTCGTTTCATAAGTATATCATTTCCAGCTTAATACCAGATCTAACATCAAACCAATACACGATATTCCAATGATTTACAAAAGGAACTACGCATGAGTTATCACATAAATAAGAGCGAATGGAGTGAAGCGATAAGAATAAAAATGGGACCAAGTACGCACAATAGAGATCCAAGAAGTGAAGATATTTCCTAAAAGTCACTACAGCCTCTCGAAGATAGGTATTGACGTCTCTGTACCGATCATCGAGACTCTATTTAGACTCGACTTGTACACACGTGAGACCTATGAACCTGGGGCTTTGATACCATTTTGTCAAGATCCAAAACTGGACATGATGGCACTCGCCTTATCCCACTAAGACAAGTCAGCCAAAAACTCAACTATTACAATAAAGTAAGGAAATAAAATATAAGTAACTTAATAAAAACTCAAAAGCCTGGTAGTCACGTGTACAAGCCTCTAAAATATTACAATTGATTCAAAAGAGAAACTCAAGTCTCAAATGACCTTGTTTCTAGAATAGAACAAGGTCATAATTATGGAGAAGAAAGTCTGCTGAGATGAAAACAACCATGTCACGACCCAAAACCGATCGCGACTGGCACCCACATTTACCCTTCTATGTGTGCGAACCAACCAATCTAAACCTTAACATTTCAATATAATATCAACAGAAAATAATGCGGAAGATTTAAACTCATTTATAAAAACCAAATCAATAACTATTATTCCCCAAAATCTGGAAGTCATCATCACAAGAACATCTATGATCAAATTACAAACTAAAAATGTCTAAGAAACTAAAAATACATAAGAAGCTAGTCCATGCCGGAAGTTCAAGGCATCAAGACTTGAAGAAGAAGATCAAGTCCAAGCTCGAAGCATTAGCTCACCCTGAATTTCCGATGTAGTAAGACTGGCTTGAATTACTGTTGAGTCAAAGACGACGGCACGTTTGCTACACTACACGACACGACCCTTGATAATAGTAACCATCATGGCGTCCGATACGTCCCTCGAAATATAGTATCTATCGCGGCGCCCGATACGTCCCTCGAAATGGTACATCCTCTTATGTACTCATTCTTTCTAAATGCACATAACACTTGTAACAAATAATGCCTCAGAATAATGTAGATGACAAATTCACACACATAATGAAAAGATGACCATTTTCATAACATCGCACAATTCACAACCTCACAAACATGAAGTCACATCGACAATGATTCAACAAGCCTTCAACCCTTTCTCATCACATCACACATAAACAATTAACCACATTGCCTTTCGTTATCCCCTTTTTTTTCATCATTATAAATAATCAATATAGACAAGTGAACCCATCACCACTCTCATTACTCCCAAACATATATCACAAGGAAATACACGCATTTCATACACTTAACAAGAGTTTAGACATCCACTTGCCTCAAATAATCAAGAATTCACTCCGGCACATGAGCCTTCCACTATCGTTGTACTTTCAACTCAAAGCGATCTATTCACATTATATAACCGCAATAAGGTTTCAAAACTAACAACACTTATATTACTATGTAACAAGCTCCCAATCTTAATGCCAATAAACATGTTAACTCTCATATTTTCTCAATTTCAAGGCTAAGGTCAAGTATTAATTCATCCAATTATAATTAATTATAAGATATTCATGTAATATAATATCCTTATTATTTAATTACTTATTTTAATAATATTAAAAAGTTAAAATTATAATAGAATTTAAGAATATATATATTATAGAAAAATGTGAGGCCACTGGTTACGAAACCAGTGGCAGGCGAACAACCATGAATCTACTAGAGAAACATATGATAAAGGTAGTAACACTACCTAAAATTTATCATTCCAATTATTCAATAAATATTTAATCATTATGACACTAACAAGCAATTTCTATGTCGTGATTTTCCCATTTATATTTTCTTTTCTAAGACAAAGGTTGGCAATTAATTTTTCTTTCCCACAAACTCAGTATTATAATATTAATATTAATAATAATAATAATAATATAATATGAACCTATCTATAATTATCAATATGAAGATTAGATGTAGTGGGATTTTATCTTGTGAATAAAGGCAGCCTTTAGGTATCCTTGCACTACAGTTCTTTCTTTCCAAGAAATTACTTTCATCGCTTATTAATTTCTGATTTATAAATAATAAATCCTTTTACTTAAATTTATTTTTTATACATGGGCTAAGTGATTTAGGGTTCTGAATGTTATGGACTTGGCCCATTAACAAGTTACTAAAATTCACTATTTAAAATTTACCCACTAAATTAATACATGTAATTCTAAGAGTAATTCAAAATTTCTATTAAATTTACGGAAGGATACTTCATGAAAGGATATTCTTAAAATGGACTAACGGGTCATTATAAAAAATTATAGAAAGACTAAACTAGATACAAATATAAAAAATCAAGACAAACATATTATGTAAAAGATTATAAAATAAAATGACCATATAGACCAAAAAGAAAAATATCACAATTTACTTGTTATAATTGCGGAAAGTTAGGACATTTATCTAGAGACTGTAAGCTACCTAAAGATCCAAAAGAAAACAAATTACAGAAATAATGATAGATAATGATGAATATATGAAAATAGAACATATAGACTACGAATTAAGTGAAAATGATAGTATATATGAAGTATCAGATATAGAATAGAAAATTTGAAAAAATATTTAAGATAGAATAATTTATGAGAATATAATGATGAAATACAAGATGAAATATAATGACTGAAGAAGACATAAAAATAATATCTAAAGAAGATTATCAAAATGAAGAATTATCAGAACAAAAAATTATATTTGATAATACAATTTTTTAACAAATAAAAGGAAAAGAATTAGATGTAAGTTTTGAAAAAGTACTTGAAATACCTACTTTAAGAAATTGGTTTAAAAAATAAAAAGAAGAATACTGTGTAGTTAGTCAGAATGTCACGACCCAAAACGAGCAGCGAGTGGCACCCACACTTATCTTACTATTTGAGCGAACCAACCAATCTAAACCCCAACATTTCAACCATAAATAACATAATATAATGCGGAAGACTTAAATATATTAATGAAATCAATAATCAACTTCTAAAACTCAAACTTATCATTGTCCCCAAAATCTGGAAGTCATCATCACAAGAACATCTATCACCAAATCACTAATTATAAGGGTATCTAGAAAGCTAGAATAACTAAAAAGCTAGTCCATGCCGGAACTTCAAGGCATCAAGACATGAAGAAGAAGATCCAGTCCAAGCTAGAAGCGTTAGCTCACCCTGAAATCCGGTGTAATGAAGACTGGCTAGAGTTGCAGTTGAATTGAAGACGACGGTACGTTTGTTGTACTCCACAAATAACAAAAAAAGAAACATACAAGTAGGGGTCAGTACAAAACACAGGTACTGAGTAGATATCATCGGCCAACTCAAAATAGAAAGCAATATATATCAGATAATATCATAAAATCAACTACAACACTCAACAGGTAGCAACAACAAGTACTATAATCATTAATAAGTATGCCAAGTACACCCATAAGGACGCAAGCCTCCATACCATACACCTTTGGGAAATAGGTACATTAAATCTGAGTATTTTATTATAATTCAAGATTCACTCTCTTTATTCCTCTTGTGTCATAACGTGACACTCCGATTCCCTAGTACTACGTGTCAGTTCGTGACACCCGATCCCCCCTAATACTACGTGTCGGTTCGTGATACCCGATCTCCCTATTACTACGTGTCGGGTCGCGACACCCAATCTCCCTAATACTACGTGTCGGTTCGTGACACCCGATCCCCCTATTACTACGTGTCGGTTCGTGACACCCGATCCCCCTATTATTACGTTTTGGTTCGTGACACCCGATCCCCTAACCTCATTCTTTTAGTTCATCAAGCCTTCTTTTATACCAAGGCATCATCATTAACAAGAGGTTTTCAAGATTTAGGATTTAATAGCTTCACCATGCTTATTTAATCACAATTATATCATCACATCCATGCAAGCATACAATTAAGAGAACAACTCGACGGGTCGTCGAATGCCCATGTCATAGTCCGTCGTGGGCCGTCGTTCCGTCTTCTCACCATTTTTGCAGAAATAAAATTTGCTGCTCAAAACGACTAAACACGTCGTTACAATAGATACCAATTTACACATCGTTCGTCCTCGAATGATCACAAGAAAAGAAACAAGGGCGAAAAGGAGTACCTGAATCTTTAAACAGGTGTGGGTATCTCTCTTGCATATCAGCCTCCTTCTCCCTAGTGGATTCTTCAATTGGTCGATTCTTCCATTTAACCTTGATGGATGCAATCTCTCTAGAGCTCAACTTGCGGACTTCTCTATCTAGAATGGCAACATGCTCCTCCTCATAGGACAAATTCTCATCAAGCAGAACTGAATCCCAATGAATGATGTAGTTTCCATCCCAGTATTTCTTTCATGCGATATGTCACATAGACACATGAAATACTGGGTGCACTCCGGACAGTCCTGGGGTAAGGCTAATTCATAAGCTACCTCCCCCACGAGCTTCAGAACTTCAAATGGACCAATATACCTTGGGCTTAGCTTACCTCGGTTACCAAACCGCATCACCGCTTTCATGGGCGAAACCTTAAGCAAGACTTGCTCACCCTCCATAAACTCCAAGTCCCTAACCTTTCGATCTGCATATTCTTTTTGTTTACTTTGAGCCGCTAAAAGCTTTTCTTGAATGCATTTCTTTTTTTCTAACGATTCTATCAGAAGATCACTACCCCACAGTCTAACTTCAAGTGCATCAAACATCCCAAAGGGAGACCTACATCTTCTCCCATACAGTGCCTCAAATAGGGCCATATCAATACTTGAATGATAGCTATTTTTGTATGAGAACTCTGCTAAGGGTAAGAAGTTATCCTAATGACCTCCAAATTCTATCACACATGTACCAAGCATATCCTCCAACACTTGGATCGTTTGCTCAGACTGACCATCGGTCTGAGGGTGAAATGCGGTACTAAGATCCAACCTAGTACCCAATTCAGCATGCAATGTTTTCCAAAACTTAGAAGTAAACTGCGTAACTCTATCTTATATGACAGAAAGTGGAACCCCATTCAATCGAACAATCTCGGAGATGTAAAGTTTGGCTAACTTCTCTGCATTGTAAGTCACCTTAACCGGAATGAAGTGAGCAGACTTAGTTAACCTATCAACAATCACCCAAGTTGAGTCATACTTACCCATTGTCTTTTGAAGACCAACCACGAAGTCCATTGCAATTCTCTCCCACTTCCATTCGGAAATGGGCATTCTCTGAAGTGTTCCTCAAGGCCTCTGGTGTTCATAGTTTACTTGCTGACAATTTGGACATTTGGCAACAAACTCCACAATGTCACACTTCATCCTACTCAACCAAAAATGTTGCTTTAGGTCACGATACATCTTGGTTGCACCAGGATGTAAAGAGTACCTTGAGATATGATCCTCAGTGTGAATAGTGTGAATTAAATCATCGACGCAGGGTACACATACCCTTCTCTTAATCCTCAAAACACCTTTCTCATCGATTGTTGCTTCTTTAGCCTCTCCTCGCAATACGTTACCTCGAATCCAGTTCAGTTTCTCATCATTAAACTGCTTTCCCTTAATCTTGTCAAGAAAGGAAGATCTTGCCTCCACACTGGCCAAAAACCCTCCCTTCTCATTTACCTCTAGCCTCATGAGGTCAAAAGCCAGAGTCTGAACCTCCCTAGCCAACGGGCGCCTGGAGACCTGTAAGTGAGCTAGGCTTCCCATGCTCCTTACTTTTCTACTTAACGCGTCTGCCACTACATTAGCTTTTCCCGGATGATACAAGATAGTGATGTCATAATCCTCAGTAGTTCCATCCACCTTCTCTGTCTTAAATTTAAATCTTTCTGAGTAAAGACATACTGTAGGCTACGAAGATCCGTATAGACTTCACACTTAACCCCCCATATAGATAGTGTCTCCATTGCTTTAATGCAAACACTACAACCGCAGCCAACTCCAAATCATGGGTCGGGATAATTACGTTCGTGTCGTGCACCTTTAATTGCTCTAGCATAAGGAATTACATTCTTCTCTTGCATTAGTACCGCACCCAAACCCGAATAGGATGCATCACAATAGACAATGTAATTCTTACCTTCCATTGGCAGGGTAAGGATTGGTGCGGTAGTCAACAAAGTCTTGAGCCTCTAAAAGCTTTCTTCACACTCGTCCGACCATACAAATGGGACATTCTGTTTAGTCAAGCTTGTCAATTGGGAAGCAATAGAAGAGAACCCCTTGACAAATCGACGGTAGTAGCTCGCTAAACCAACAAAGCTCCTTACTTCAGACACATTAGTAGGTCATACCCAATTCCTCACTGTTGCAATCTTTGATGGATCCACCATCACTCCATCCTTAGAAACTACGTTCCCTAAGAAGGACACTGAATCTAGCCAAAACTCACACTTAGCGAATTTGGCATAAAGCTTTCTCTCCCTCAACATTTCCAACACAATTCTCAAGTGCTCCTCATGTTCATTCTTGCTCTTTGAGTATACCAGTATATCATAAATGAATACAATGACAAAGAGATCCAGATATGGATTAAAAATCACATTCATCAAGCTCATGAAAGCAGCAGGGGCATTCGTAAGTCCAAAAGAAATTACTAAGAACTCATAATGCCCATACAAGGTTCGAAAAGCAGTCTTGGGCACATCTGCTTCCCGTATTTTCAATTGATGATAACCAGATCTCAAGTCAATTTTTGAGAAGGTACAAGCACCTTGTAACTGATCGAACAAATAATCAATGCGAGGAAGAGGATACTTATTCTTAACCGTTACCTTATTCAGTTGTCTGTAGTCTATGCACATCCGAAAGCTTCCATCCTTCTTCTTAACAAACAAAACAGGAGCACCCCAAGGGGATGCACTTGATCTAATGAAGCCTTTGCTCAACAACTCTTGAAGTTGGGCCTTTAACTCCCTTAACTCAGCGGGAGCCATTCTATAAGGGGGTATAGAAATGGGGCGAGTACCTAGTTCAAGATGGGTGTAGAAGTCAATATCTCTATCCGGTGGCATACAAGGAAGGTCTGCAGGAAACAAATCTAATAACTCGCCGAGTATCGCAACCGACTAGATTGAAGGTCCTTGGGTAGTATCATCCCTGAGGTGTGGCAAGAAAGCTAAACAACCCTTACTGACAATTCTCTTACCACGAAGAAAGGAGATGATACGAACCGTATTGGAAGTGTAGTCACCCTCCCACACTAACGGATCTGTCCCAGTCTTGGCTAACGTCACAGTTTTAGCATTACAGTCTAAGATTGCAAAATTTGGAGAAAGCCAAGTCATACCTAGAATTACATCGAAGTCAACCATTTCTAAGATAACCAAGTCTACATGAGTATTACACCCCACAAAAGTCACAAGACAAGACCTATACGCCTTTTCAACTATCACAGACTCACCCACTGGAGTAGAAACACGAATAGGCATGTCAAGCAATTCACAATGTAAACTAAGACTATTAGCAACTGAGGAAGATGCATAAGAAAATGTGGATCCAGGATCAAACAATACAGAAACAATGCAATCACAAACCAAAAGATTACCTGTGATGACAGCATCAGATGTCTCCGCTTCAGATCTCCCAGGGAAAGCATAACAATGGGCCCTATCGCCTCTCTGTCCGTTGCCCCTACCATGTTGTGCTGTAGTAGCTCCAGTTTGCCCGTTACGCCGGCAGTTTTTGTGACCACCATTACCTCGGCCGCCACGTCCTCCCGAATAACAGCCTCTTCCATGACCGCCTCTACCTCTGATTATTGGGGTTCTGTAACTCGGTTTTGGACAATTCCTCCTAATATGTCCAGTCTCTCCACATCCCTAACATTCTCTAGATTCAAGCACATGTCCCTGTGAGAATAACGAAGTCTGGGGATAACCACCAAACTCAGAGAAATGTTGGCCGATCTGCGATGGACCCCCATCTACAGTCTATAGTGAAGATTTGATAGGTCGGGCTGGGTAACCTCCTGAACCCTGCCCTCTGGAGTAAGAACCACTAAACTCACCTCCCTTACAAAACCTTTTAGATGTCGATCCCAAGGTGAACTCATCTTGCTTCACTCCCTCCACCTCTATCACGAAGTCTATCACTTCCTGAAAGGATTTCACTGTAGCCGCTACCTGTAAGGATGAAATCTGCAAATGTGACCTCAACCCCTTCACAAAACGGCGAATCCGCTCTTGTGGATTGAAACAAAGCTGGGTGGCATACCTGGATAATGCCCAAAACTTAGCCTCATACGCAGTAACCGACATCCTACCTTGCTCTAGGCTTAAGAACTCATCTCTCCTCCTATCCCTCAAAGTACGGGGTACATACTTCTCCATAAACAAGCTAGAGAATGATGCCCAAGTCATAGGTGGTGCCTCTGTTGGTTGAGACTCAACATGTGACCACCACCACATTTTGGCGTTTCCTTGAAACTGATAAGTCACAAACTCAACGACAAATCGTTCTACTATCCCATCTTGTCTAGTAGCTCATGACAATCAACCACAAAAAAAAAGGCATCCTTAGATTCAGCACCCTTGAAGACTGGGGGTTTAAATTTCAAGAAATTACTAAAAAGTTCATGCTGATCACTTGTCATTATAGGCCCTGTAGTCAACCGAGGAAACGTGCCTATTTCCAATGAGGCATCCATGGGGGGAGCAACAGTAGCTGCATGTTGTACCTCCGGAACCTGAGGTGCTGGTGCAGAAAACACTAGAGGTGTCTGGCCTTGATCAGATAACCTGCTAAGATAGGCAAAAACCTGGTTGATCATCTCTGGGGTAGGTTGGGGTGGTAATTCCTCATTCTGCACTTGCTCATTTTCCCCTTCCTCCCCCTCTCTTACCACTTCCTCAGTCGGTGGAGGAGTCACCGCCCTAGTACCAGATATGCTAGATGCTTGTCCTCTTCCTCTAGAGGACGTCCTCCTATGACCTCTTCCACGTCCTCTTGCCACTGCTCCTCTTCGAGCTACAGCCCCAGTGGCTGGCTCAGACGCATCTTGTCTTGCCGGGTTGGTGTGGGGCGCGTTTTGCTCTAGTTCTAACCATCTGGCAATAGAGTGAGATGGTCAGATACCAACTTGTATCACCTAGATACCAATTGGATCCAAGTAATAGCACGAAAGAAAGAAAGAATGGAATTTTCCTAAAGTCTTATAGCCTCTCAAAGAAAAGTAAAGGCGTCCCCCTACCGTTCCTTAAGACTCTACTAGACTCGTTCTTCTGTGATGAGACAAACGAACCTAATGCTCTGATACCATGTTTGTCACGATCCAAAATGAGCCGCTAGTGGCACCTACAATTATCTTACTATGTGAGCGAACCAACCAATCTAAACCCCAACATTTCAACCATAAATAAAATAATATAATGCGGAAGACTTAAACTTATTAACGAAATCAATAATCAACTTCTAAAACTCAAACTTATTATTATCTCCAAAATCTGGAAGTCATCATCACTAGAACGTCTATCCTCAAATTACTAAATCTAAGAGAATCTAGAAAGATAGAATAACTAAAAATCTAGTCCATGCCGGAACTTCAAGGAATCAAGACATGAAGAAGAAGATCAAGTCCAAGCTTGAACTGTTAGCTCACCCTGAAATCCGGTGTAATGAAGACTTGCTAGAGTTGCGGTTTATTTGAAGACGACGGTACGTTTGTTGTACTCCACAAATAACAAAGAATGAAACATACAAGTAGGGGTCAGTACAAAACACAGGTACTGAGTTGATATCATCGGCCAACTCAAAATAGAAAGCAATATATATCAGATTATATCATAAAATCAACTACAATACTCAATAGGTAGCAACAACAAGTAATATAATCATTAATAAGTACGC